>CM035442.1:101630008-101855008 GCA_020310875.1 Ceratopteris richardii | reverse complement strand
GGAGGGAGGACTCTTTAGAAAAAACGAAGGTGAAGAACCCTTAAATATGATAAAACAAAGTAAGAAAGAGTTTGGAGTAATCATGCAAGGTTAAAACATGGGAATATAAGGAGAGCAAAAGAGAGAGTGATTTAAAATAGATCAAAAGAGGGGAAATAAAAAGACGAATACAATTGAAAAAAAAACCTTACTTTTGGTCCCAATATAGGGGACCTAACCCCAAGAATCTTAGAATAGATATGGACTATGTAGAGAGGTGTCCAAGATAGAGAAAAAATGATTCACGTGTTTGAATCTAGAGAGTATCTTAAGAAAGAAGATCTTACTTTCCCACACAATTTTAGATTTTTTGGGAAAAAGAACAAAGGAATGGTGCAATTTTATGGGCTATCCCCTCCCCCAAATTATTAACAATTTATCTTGTATAAGTCAAAATTAGAGAATTTTCATGTCTATCACAAAACATTCTTCATGATTCACATTTCAAATTTGTTATATGGACTCCAATTTTCACAAATGTCCAAAGTGCCACTTTTAGGGGGGGGGAAATCGAATCACTCCAAGCAAAAGTATGTTGAAGTAAGTCACCACTACATTCATGAGTGCCTAAAGGGTGGAAAAGTAGAACCTTTTTATGCTTTGGTCAACGGATTTAAACATATATATTTAGGCATTAGCAAGAAATAAGTTTGAGATACACAAATATATGCACAACATCAAAATTTCTTCATTAGATAATTTTGAGGAGGCATGTTGGAGGAGTTCATTATTAAACCTAATCGACCCAAGGAAAATCTACAAGCAAAATTGATTAAAAATCTTAGTTAAAAGTCAAGCTTCACCAAAATTAGGATTTTCAAAAAATCCAACCATTGTTCTTTTTCTAGTTTTGATTTCTTAAAGTATAAAGATTTCTTCAAAATAAACAAAAAAATGCTTTCAATGGTATTTTTAAAGTTTTGCAATCTCTAAATAAAATTTTTTAAGGTTTTCAACATAAAAATCAAACCATAATATTTTCTATATAATATTAAGTTGGGATGTCCATTTTGTAATTTGAGAAAATTCATATCCAAGAAAATTGAGGAAAACCAAAAGCCCTTTCTCCCTTTTTTTTCCTTGGTTCTATAACCTTGAGCTCCAGGGGAATTGTGTGAAGACCTTCAATTTCCTTGTTGTTTTTTTAATTATTTTCTTCACTATTTCCTTTTTTTTCCTAAATAGTTATGATTTATTTCTTCAATTGTTGTATTCCAAGGGTAATTTGTGTTGGAGTTTGAGGTCTGCAAAAGCACGCGAATAGCACACGAAAGAAGAAGAAGCTTGGAGCACAACACAAAATACTGAATGTATTACCGCTAGAATGTACAAAGATAAGTGACCCGTTAGGGTTATAGGCATATATACAAGCCAGGAGAAAAAACCTCTTAAAGAGGGAAAAAAGTGCCACGATGGTCCTAGTGTGTTCACACACATCACTACCAAAATATATCAACAAATCCCCCTAGGAGTGATGCGTTGAACAAAGAGTTGGCACTCATGTATAAGGAAGTGCCAAGCTATTTGGAATCAATACACAAAAGGAAGTAATCCCAAAGCTTTGCAGAAAGCTTCAAACTTCTCCCTAGGCAGAGCCTTTGTGAAAAGGTCTACAATGTTCTCCTGTGTGGGCACATATGCGAAACTGATCTCTCTAGCAGAGAACCTCTCCTTGACATAATGATAGTGCACCTCAATGTGCTTAGTGCGAGCATGGAATACATGGTTCCTCGTAACTGCCAATGTGTTGTGAATGTTAGTGAAGATGGTTATGGTAGAAGATTGACCAACACCCAAATCAGCCATAAGGCATCAGAGCCACACACACTCAATAGTCGTTGTGAAAGCTTCCCTATACTCAGTCTCACAAATAGAAGTGGCCACAGAAGGCTTCTTCTTGCTCAACCAGGATATGCATGAGCTACCAAGCATGAAGCAAAAGCCACTGGTGGACACATGAGTGCCATAGCAACCATCCCACTCAAGGTCAGAAAAAGCCTGTAAATATGGCGGTAGTGATCCCCACTTGGAATTAAAAACCTACTCATCTGTGAGACAACAAATTGAATATCTAGCCCAATAATGCATAATTGAATCAAGCATGCAATAGCCTTCTGATAGAGAATAGCATCAAATGCATCTCTAGCATCATGAAGACTCAATAGTAAACCTGTCTCTCCATAGGAGTGGCAATAGGTTTACAGTCGTCAAGGCCAAAATGCTGCAATAATGTGTCAATATATTTTGTTTGACACAAAGCTATTCCACCATAAACTTGCATAAACTAAATGCCCAAATAATGATGCAAATGCCCCAAATCACACATCTCAAAAGGGGCATGCGAATCAGCCTTAAAATCAGCAATATGCTTCTCATGAGGACCAGTGGGCAGTATTTCATGAACAAAGAAAACAATGATCAAAAACACATCACTTGCATGCTTAACATATAAGGTGCTCTTAGTTGGACAACTCTCAAAATCATGTGCAATAAGGTAGGCATGTATCTTTTCATACGACGTGGTGCTTGTTTCAAATCATATAATGCCTCTTTCAACCTGCACACTTTGCTTTCATGCCCTTTTTGCACAAAAACCATGGGGCTAAAAAACATACACTTCCTCATGCAAGTCACCATTCAAAAACGCAATTTTAATGTCCAATTGATGTGCGTTCCAATTGTTGCATAACCCTTTGCAACAAGCCTAGCTTTTTATTTAACAATTGCTCCATCAGGTTGATGCCTTAGCTTGTATACCCACAGTGTCAATGGTCTTTTCGCCAGGAGACAAGTCACATAAAGACCACGTATCATTTTTCATGATAGCATCATATTCTGATTGCAGAGTAGCCATCCAATTTTTAGAGTTTTGTGCTTCATCAAACGATATAGGCTCATTCTCATCACAAAGACTAGAGGCAGCCACAACATAGCAATCTGATGCAAAAGATGCACTATGAGAGCCTGAACGAGTACCATATTACAGAGTTGCATCTTATTTGCTATCTTGCAAAGTCTGCACAAGCCATTTAGGCATAGTTTTTGCCTCCTCAATATCATCTCTCTTATCAACAAGTGCATCATGTAAATCTACATAAGAACTCGAATGATCCACATCATCACATGAAACTTGTAAAGGCTGAGAAATTGCCTCATTTGGACCAGCACTAGACTATCCACCTATAAAAAGAGGCAACAAAGTATCATACATGTCTTTGGAGCTAACTAATGTCTCCTTTGTACATGAAAGTAGTGGTTCAATAGCAGCTTCCACAAAAACAACATCAATTTCTAACCAAAATGTGTTAAGTATGTGGATGATACAGACGATTCTTTAGTGGGACACCTATTCAGTACATATGTTGCACACATAACAGCCTCAAGCCAGAAACTATGTAGTAAAGCCTGACTCTTGACCATACACCTCGCCATCTCCATGAGTGACCTATTCTTCCATTCAACAACTCCATTCTATTGAGGTGTATACGGCACTGTACACTGATGTTTTATCCCATGTTTAGCCAGAAATGCATTAAAAACAGAAGACATATACTCCCCCCCTTCAATTATAACGAAGGGTTCCCATTTTACATGCTGACATATTTTCAGCCAAAACTAAAAACTGTTTCAAGAACATAAACACTTTAGAGTTTTCTTTCAACTGATATATCCATGCATGCCTGGAAAAATCGTCAATGAAAGTCATGAAGTAAAGATAGTTTCCAAAAGAGGGTGTTTGCATAGTAGAGACATCACTATGAACAAGCTGCAATTTCTGAGTAGCTCGAACTAAACCATCTTTTGGGAACAAGGAACGCTGCATTTTGCCCAAAATATAGCCTTCACAGACATGTTTACCAGGTTCCTCAAGGTGATCCTGCATGATCGATACCACTTGGAGGCTATGGATCTCTAGATGTAGACTTCCTATTTGGTGCTCGTGTTGCTGCTCTCGTGTTGTTGCTGCTACATTCTTGGTCGACCTTTCTCTCATACCCTAGCAACCTCCATACTCTACAAAATGGAGTTGCAGAGGGGGTGTTGAGAATATGAGAGTGCATCTCCCTTTTGTATCTTGGAGTCACTCTATTTCTATTCCATTTTCATTTTATATTATATTTGTTTGTATTTGGGTACCTTGCCATTTGTTGTTACCATTGTATTCATTCTCCTTTAAGAGGAATTATCCCACATAAGATGTACTTTGGAGAGCCCCTCCCAAATCTATATAAGGAGGGCCTCTCCCCGCATTTGTACTTGGTTAAAAGCTTTCGGAGCCTACTCCATGCTCTTGGCAAGCTCATTTCTAATCCATGAGAGTTTAGCCATTTCTTGGTCTACTCGTTTTGAGTCTCTCACACTCTTTCTTTTGTGAGTAAACTCTTCTTTTCATTTTTCTTCTGTGCATGTACTCTCTACATGTTTGACACTTGGGCAATGCATAAACCTTCTCATTTGAGAGATAGAAAATTAAATATTAAGCCGAATTATGCATAAGTAAACCAAGCATCCAATAGCCTACTGATAGAGAACAACATTAAATGCATCTCCAACCATGAAGATTCAATCATAAATGTGTCTCCATGGGAGTTCCAATAGGTTTGTAATCTTCAAGGCCAATAAATTACAATAACGTGTGAATGTATTTCTTTTACAAAAATCCATTCCCCCATGAAATTGCATAAATTGAATGCCCAAATAATGATGCGAATGCCCCAAATCTGACATCCCAAAAGAGACATCAAAATCAACCTTAAATTCAGCAATATGATTCTTATTAAACCATCTACTAGCAAGTAGGCATGTATCTTCTCATACCAAGAAGGTGGTGCCTATTTCAAACCATATAATTCCCTTTTCAACCTATACACTTTGTTTTCACGCTCTTTTTGCATTAAAAAATAATCTAAAATACATACATTTATTCATGTAGATCATCATTCAAAAATGCAGTTTTAATGTCCAATTGATGTACATACCAACTATAATGAGTTGTAAGTGCACATATGCTATGAACAATGGCCATTCGACATGTGGAGAAAAAGTCTCATCAAAATCAATGCCTTTCTC
The DNA here is from genome assembly GCA_020310875.1 of Ceratopteris richardii. Taxonomy (NCBI): domain Eukaryota; kingdom Viridiplantae; phylum Streptophyta; class Polypodiopsida; order Polypodiales; family Pteridaceae; genus Ceratopteris; species Ceratopteris richardii. The sequence continues at coordinate 101,849,899 of CM035442.1, read as the reverse complement.
TCGAGCATAACCTTTGGTAAGAAGCTTAGCCTTGTCAAATATTCAATTATGTTTACATTTTAGCTTGTATACCCATTTACTATCAATGGCCTTTTTTCCTAGAGGAAAATCATACAAAGTCCAAGTACCATTCTCCATAATAGCACCATATTTTGATTGCATAAAAGCCATCCAATTCTCTAAATTATCTGCTTAATCAAAAGAAATGGATTCATTCTCATCAGAAAGACTAGAGATAGCCATTGCATAACAATCGAATTCAAAGAAAGCACTATGAGATCCTGAAAAAGTATGATATGATAAAGGTGCATCAAATTTGCCATCCCTTAAGGTCTGCACCAACCATTTTGGCATAGTTTTTGCCTCTTCTATGCCAACACTCTCATCAACAAGTTCATAATGCGAATCTACATCAGAAACAAAACTATCTACATCAGCATTTAGAACCTTTAGAGGTTTAGAAATTGCCTCATTTGGACCAGCACTTGATTGTCCACATGTAAAAAGAGGCAACAACAACTCATGCACATCCTTTGGGCTAACTGACATCTCCTTGATACATGAAAGTAAGGGAAAAAATTCATCTTCCACAAAAAACAACAATCCTGGCTAACCAAAATGCATTTAATATATGGATGATATAGAAAATATCCTTTGCTTTAATAATTATACCCAACAAAAATACATTTCACTACTTTATCATCCAACTTTTTGTGTTGTTTTTCAAGCACTAATGCATATGCTAGACGACCAAAAGCACACAGGTGATCAATGGATTGCTTCCAACCATGACAAGCCTCATATGGAGTGATAGATCACAATGATTTGGTGGGATACATGTTAAGTACATATGCTACATGCATAATAGCCTCAAGCCAGAAGCTATGTGGTAAAGCCTGACTTTTGACCATACACCTTGCCATTTCCATGAGAGAATTGTTCTTCCTTTCAGCAACTCCGATTTGTTGATGTGTATATGGCATTGTACATTAATGGTTTATCCCATGCTCATCCAAAATTGAATCAAAGTTAGATGACATATATTCCCCCCTTGGTCAGAATGGAGAGTGCCCATTTCACATGCTGACAAATTTTCAACCATAATGAGGAAATGTTTAAAGCACATAAACACTTTGGAGCTTTCCTTCAATGGATACACCCATGCATGTCTATAAAATTCATCAATGAAATCCACCAAGTATAGGTGATTCCCAAATGAAGGTGTATGCATAGGACCATAGATATCACTATTAATAAGCTTCAATTTATGAGCATCTCTAACCGAACCATCTTTTGGGAAGGAGTGCTTCATTTTGCAAAAAAACACAGCCTTCACAGAATTGTTTGGAAGATGCCTCAAGTTTGAGGAGGGGCAAAGTGAACCATAAAAATTCAGATGATCAAAGCATGCATGCCAAAGCTTTGTATTTGAGATGGCCCAAGGATTATGAACTACACATGCTGAGTCATTTCATAGATTTTACATAATCTATGAGATTATATTACCCATGAAATAAAATGTCAAAAGCAATAATAACATCACCATTCGAGAGATTGTGAACTATATATTTATCATTGGTAAATTTGATGACCAAGCCAACTTTGGCTAATGTTGAAACTGATATCTGATTTTTCTTGATCTCTAGCACATGTAAGAAATCTGATAATTTGAAAGAACTACAATAAGTAGTAGTCAAAACAATCTTTCCAACCCCCATAATAGGATAAGAGTTGTTAGCACATATGACAATACTCTCTATAGGTGCAAGCTCAAGTGAAGTGAAGAAATTGCATTGTGAGGTAATATGTTTGGTTGCACCACTATCAAAGTACCAAATATCGGAATCTACTACTGTCACTCTAGCACAATGGTGAGTACCAACGTGAGAAGATTCACCTCATAATTGTCAATCCGTGGAGACGTGAGGACTAGTATGAAGACTATGAGCAAGTGAAGGCACAAGTGTGTGAGTGAGAAGCACACAAGCATGCACACACTTACACACACATGCGCACACAAGGCAAGAACAAGGAGAGGAACAATGGAGTTCTTTGCATTAGTCAAAAAGTCTCTTACATAAGCTCAATTCACAAACAATCTAACCCCAAAAATGAGCTCTCTAGCTCTTTTTATAGTTTTCCAACTAGCTTTGGTCTTGTCCAGACCTAGTGTCCGGCCTAGTTAAAAATTAGGTTCTAGAGCCTATTTGAGGGCTCAAACGGAGTCTAAAAATTATGAAAATTGATATGTAGCTAATTCTAATACTCCTCAAGCTTGAGGACTCCTCGGCTTGAACAAAATGGAGTCTATTCTACCAAAAACGGACTTTACAATGTTCGTGTAGTGATTAAAATCACTTGAGTTGTAAATGGTCCATGGAAAAAATGATTAGGCCTTGTTGCCGTATTGTGCATGACTGCTCCGTTGTGCTAGTATGCTCTTTGTCTGACTTGTATGCCAACACTCCCCCCTTCCTAGCGTCTGTCGCCCCTGACAGACCTCTGTTCTATAGGGTGGTCGATATAGTATTGGATGACATTGGTGGCAAGTTCGTGTTCTCCTATCCTTAGGCCTCTTGCTAGATCAGCTTCCAATGCATCCACCGGGGACCTCTGGTTGCGGTGTGGTGTAGTACTCAGAGTACATGGCTTGTTCACAAGCAAAGAGATGGAGCAGGTATGTTGGCTTCGGTGCGAAGACCTCCGAGTGATACTCCCAGAAACCTGATCTGAACATTTCTTCGAATGTCTGTTTGTAACATGCAGGGAGGTATTTGATGCGTGCATGCCAGGCGTAAGCCACACGAATACTAGGGGTGGTGCTCATGTCATACACCAAATCGTAATTTCCATTTGTAAACTCCGGTAGACGTATCTGTGGGGCTGCCGCATTTCTAAAGGTTTTCAGTACTACCTGCATCATATCTAAAATCTTAAGCATCATTTGAGCTGCCACATCTGGCATGGGCTTCAATCGTGGCATCCAATGTCGAATTGTTCCCGTCATGTACGCTACTGACGGTGGTCCCTGTGGTGGCACAATGTATGGATAATTGAGCCATTCCTTGCATTGTGCATTATTCTGGACCTTTATGTTGAATGCTTTCCATGAGCGGCATCATGGAACAGGGCCATAGCATGGATTATAGAGGAGATGTAATGGTGCATTGTTCCAGGTGCAGAGCATTTCAGGATAGGTTTCGAGAAGTTTCTGCCGCCATGTTGGTTGACGGATCTTGCCTTTTTGCACCTCGAGAGGAAGGTCTTCGGGTTGAAATTGGGTTGCAAAGGACGGTATCTTCTTGTGACTCTCTGTATTTCTGCGTTATAATCTGCCAAAATGATATAGTAAGGCCTGTATTGGAGTTCGGATGAGAGGATAAGGCGTCTAGATGACAGGTTTTTGAAGTAATTGGATTGTAATACAGTCTCTTCTATGACTCTCATAGCCTGATTTTGCACGACAGTTCGCTCTTCATGTGAACTCCCGATTTCCTCCACTTGTCGTAGCCATGGGGGTCGTGGTGCTTCAAATGTGTCCTGACCTTCTTCCGTTTGTTGACCTCCTGGGAAGGGTTGTGGGTCGTATTCTTCTTCAAATGTTTGTTCCACAGGAATTTGTACTATTTCTTCGTCGGTGGGAGCCTCTGGAGGGGAAGGTGGTCTCTCATATTGTAGTAGTCGTGCTTGCAATTCGGTGACCTGTTTCTGGAGATCTTTTAAGGCTTCTGAGTCTGTGAGAAGTGAAGTTGCGGAGGAGGTGGTTTGAGAGGCAGCTGTTGTTTCTTTTTGGTGTTTCTGCTTCAGTTGACCCAGTTCCTCTGATAGCTGGTCATGTGCTTCAAGCAGCATGGCATAGTCTTCCAATATGATCTTGATATTGTCGGGGGTCACTGCTTGAAACTTTGATGGGCTAATGGGTGCCCCTGGTGTGCTTTCGATGGCTGCTTCTAAGTTCTCTTGGTTCTGTTGCTGTAGGCGTCGATTCTCCTCATGAGCAGCTGCAAGGTGCTTCTAAGAAGTGCCATATTTCGTTGAAGTCTTGAATTGCGTTCTAGTTGTGTTTTGAGATGGCCTTCTACCACTTGTATTGCTTCTTGGTCTGTATTCTGCAACTGTACTTCCAATACACTATGAGCCTCTTGCAAAGTTTGGAATTGTGTATGGAGGCGAGCACTCTCCTCTTCTATTGCAGCAAGACGATTTTGTAGCACCTCCGAGTGCTCTTGCAGTCGTGCGTTATGTTGCTGGAGCTGATTGTACTCTGTCCTTAACTGTGATATACATGTGAGCATGGTGTCCAATGCATTTCCTATGGATGATGGTGTGGTTTGTACAATGTAGGATGCACGGGAAGGGGATTGGGGAAGGGGAAGAGTGAATGATGTGTCTAATGGATATGTGTGTGTCGGTGAAATTGGTGGGGGGGGAATGGGAGAAGGTGAAAGTGTGGGGGGTGGGGGAGGTGTCGTGGGTGGTGAAATGTCCATACTTTCAGGAGTGGGTGCGAGTGTGGGGTCTACCATGTATATTGGAATGGTAGGTGGTGTGTGTGTGAAAGTGGTGAATAGATGAGAAGTGGGGTGGGGAGCTGAAAATGAAGGGAATGGTTGAGACCTGGGTTGAAAAGTTCTAGCAAGGAAGTTATGGAGGGATTGGAGAAGTGGAGAGATGGGGGTTGGGGGTTGAGGTCGTAGAGGCGGGGAGGGCATGAAAGGTGGTGTGGTAGTAGGGAAACCCATGAATATGGATCTAGAGTCAGGATGACCTATGGTTGAGGGCATGGGGGATGGTTGTCCTAGGGCAGGCTCTATGAGCGATTCGATGGATTGTGTAGTGATTGTGGTTGCTTCATAGATTGGGTTTTCGAAGGTGGAGAATAGGGTTGAACTAGAGGTGGGCGTACGGAAGATGAAGGTTTGTTCGGTGGATTGAGTGGTCGAGGTGATCTCCACGGCTTCTGTTCTAGGAGGCGACGGTGGGGGTGTGGGTGGTAGTGGCTCGGTTGGTTCAGCATGGGTGACTGGGTGCTCTTGGCTAGCGGTTTCTGCTGCTTGGGAGGTTGTGTCCATGGATTCGGATGTCATAATCGGCCCTTCTGCCATTGCAATGGGGATCTGGATGTTTTTACCTGACCGTGCTCGTGTTTGGAATCTTCATGGATCATATTGAACTGGAGACCTCCTAATGGCGGTCCGAACTGCTTCTATTACCCCATATGTTTCTGCCATTAATAAGAGACCTTCACTATATTCTGAGTCAACTCCTTCTTCTTCCAAAAGCTGAGTCATGAGTACTCTACTACTCTGTTCGGTGAGCAGTTGTTGCGAGCGCACGTGTTCCATGATTTGATACAGCCTTCGGAGTTCTGCTGTATAAGCTGGGGCTTCAGTGGCCTCCTCTTCATCTGCTCCTTCTTCTTCTAGGTGTCCTTGTTGTTGACCTTGCTGATCGTCACTCCAATGTACATGGCGACCTTCTGTGGATTTTCTTCTTCTTTGTGAAGATGTGCCTTGTTCTTCTGCATCTGAATAAAACTCTACATCTGAGAGTTGTGTACTCTACATCCGAGAGTTGTGTACTTTGTAAGAATGCTTCGAAGTCCTGGGGATCCATCCCTTCAGCATCTCCAGTTGTAGCAAATTCAAATTCAAATGGAGCAGGAGGAGCCGGAGGGGCAGCTTGTGTCGTAGTTTCAGATCCAGACCTGGGTATTCTAATGGTAAAGGGAGGTACAGTGGTCTCCCCTCGTGGCGATACTTCAGGAGTAGTCAGAACTTCACGTGTCTGGACACAAGGGATCGAACCCCTCATGCGCTTGGATTGATGTGTGGACGTCTTGAGCTTCTTAAACATTTGTAATTGTGCCCAAGTTAAGGCACGTTCAATGGGTACATCGTATGCTAAGCACCGGTAGACGCACCTGTCTCCGCTAAGTAGAGAGCGAACCAAATTCTTTTGTGCGGTTGTGTGAAGTGGTCTTGACCGGGGAAAGCAAAATGTTGCATGCACATACGGAGAGGGATGGACACGTTTGGTGTGAGTGTTGCCATGTCTTTAAGCTTCAGTAGTTTCCTATCCTTCATGTTAGTAGGAACGAGAGCATCCTTCTCAGAAGGTACATGTGTGCCGTGCATATTCAAAGCAGAGCTCACCAACTCCAAGGTAAGTTCAAACCTCTTTAACTCGTTGTTGCCCAGCAAGGAAGGAAGAACAAATGATCCTGGTTTGTCCTTTTCTTCATTCGCCTGTAGTGTTGAGACCAGGTAGTAGCATCGGAGGAGGTCTGGTTTGGGTAATGGTGCCTCGAAGTACTCAGCTAGCCCTGCACGTTGCCATATGGTCTGAAGATCTTGTGTGTTCTGTAGAGTCTCAAACTCCTTGGAGAAGAATTGGAATCTGACCCAAGATCTATCATACTCGCACTTAGACTCCCATATATACTTGGCCTCTCCTAATGGGCCTGGCATGCCATTGAACCAATGAGAATTGGCATGGACCCTTTCTGTGATCCCTGTGGGTGGATCCGGTACCGGGATCTGCTGAAGGTGTTGCAGCTCCACAGGTCGTTCAGTTGGTGGCACATCAACAGGTAGGCTATCCACATCAATCCCTACAGTAATTATTCCTACCTGGGAGCTCGGACCTGGTGCTTCTGCCATGAGAGTGCTTGTAGTTGCCGATGCTTATCTGCTAGAAGAAGAGAGAGAGGCACATTAGCATTGCATTGGAAACAGGATGTTATGGTGTTCCCTCCACAATACCAACATGACATTCCAAGTGGTTAGAGGTTAGTGGGTGAAGTGTTCGTGATGTGTGTACAAGTGGGTTAGTAGGTTAGGGTTCACCCTAGATGCATACTTCGGTTGCGCAATGTTCTCAAAATGCACCTACACCAGAGGGAAAGGATTTACAGAGGTGGGTCAGGGGGTTTGATATGGGGTTTAGGTCTCCAAACTTTGATGCTGGAATCGTTGCTTTTATTGGCGATGATGTGTGAAGGTTTGCAGACTGGAGTGTGTTGGGTTTGGGGCTTCTTGGGTACCCATTTCCAAACATTCCGAGGCGTGACCGGGAATGTGGTGGTGTGGAGTGTAGATGTTTGTCTTTGGATGGGAGCCAATAGGACTCGTGAGTGTTGGTTTGATCTAGTGATTGGAGGTGAAGTTATTTGAGCTGGTAAGCAGGTCTTGGGCACCCATATTTGTCTAGCCTTTGGGATAGCCTTCATTGACTGCTTTGGAACCCAAATAGAAATGGTTTGTCTGGCTTGATGCCTAGGGTACTCCTTCGTTGTAGTCTTCGACACTGTAGCTTGCTTGATGCCTCTTTGGAATCCTGTCTCCAGAGCCGAGGGTTGTTCACCTTTGCGTATCCAGATCTGCTTCATGCCATGGGGTATTCTGTATTGTACTGGTTGGTGTTCATTCTTCTTGGTCCTCGGACTCCTCTGTATCTTGTATTTTCGGGCTTGCTTTCCTTGAATTCTCTTTGGAAAATAAGGGAGCTCCTTGTTGACTTCAGTACCTTCGTCATGAGTGGCAATCCTTTGCGCCATAGAACTTTGGTCAAGAGTAGCATGGTTCATTTCAGGTGGACTCCTGCAAGGACCAGGATTCGGTGCCTCTTCTAGCGGCCTATATGCTTGATTTTCTAATTCAATTGTGATGTGGTTTTGGCCTACCCATGCCTGAAGAAGTCCACTTCTTAGGTTGAGGCTGACTGCATGATCATAGATCCAGTCTTGGCCCAGGACAAGAGGTTCGGTAAGATCCTCGTCTTCACACACTAGCACTTTGACTGCCATTAGCACCTCTTGAATGTAGAGGGGAAGTTCCACCTCACCAATGCAAGGGGTTTCCATACCTCCCAATCCTATGAGATATGCCTCTATAGGATTGATTTGTAATTGAAGCTCTTGGCAGTAAGAAAGTCGAACTGCACTAGTGGCGGCCCCTGAGTCAATTAAAGCTCTCACTGTCCTTACACTCTCTCCTTGTCCTACTTCTAGGATTACAAAAGGCCGTCGGTCGATTATTCTATGGGAATGTCCACCTGAAGCCTCGCACATGGCCATGGGATAGCCTAGAGATTCTTGAGTGTCAGGCATAGATGGGTCTTTGCCTTGTCTCCTCAATTTCATTCGTCGGATGCGTTCTAAAGCTTCTGCCTGTGCTTCTTCTCGAATTCGTTTCTCTTCTTCTTTACGTTTCTTGGCAGTGTTGAGTCGATTTAGCATCTCTTCAGTCAGTGGTTCTTGATATAACTTGACTCTGCATCCACTTATGTAACTTGGTAGAATATCACCGTCTAGAGTGGCTAGTTGAACTGCTCCACTTGTGGAGATTCTATTGATAATCATTGGCCCATGACCTCTCTTCTCTAACTTCCGTGCATGTTGCTTCAAGGTGTATACTAGGACTGGGTCTCCTGCTTTCAAGCCCTTATCCTTGACGTGTGCATCAAAATATGCCTTTTGCCTCTTCTTGGCTGCATAAATTCCTGCTGCAGCCCTCAATCGTGTTTCACCTAATCGTTCAAGATCAAAGATTCTAGAGGACAACTCATGGCCTGTCCAATCATGCTCTTGTGCTACTTTCAAGGTTGGTATCAAAAAATCCAATGGTAGCACTGCATTTCTGGCCGAAAACCATCTGAAAGGGCGTGGCTTGGAGTACCGTTTTATAGGCAACTCTGTATGCCCAAACAGCATGGTGTAGCTGTTTGTCCCAGTCAGAGCGTTTGTTATTCACTAATTTGGTTAGCACATTGCATAGAATCTTATTTGTGCTTTCGGCTTGTCCATTAGCTTGTGGGTGGTAGGGGGCAGACTTCTTGTGTATCACCAAGAATTCTTGAAGATTTTCAATAACTTCATTCAAGAAGTGAGTCCCTCTATCACTTACTAGCTCTATGAGTAGCCCGTATCGAGTGAACACATTCTCAAATAAGAATTTAGCAGTCGTTTGGGCATCATTCTTCCATGTGGCTTTCACTTCTACCCACTTGGTTAGATAATCCGTGGCCACAATGATGTACTCAGCATGTGAACCCTTAGCTGGGGGATTAATAGGACCAACAAAGTCTATTCCCCACTTAGAAAATGCACGTCCACCCATCATAGGTTTCAGTGGCATCTCATCCTTACGTATAGAATACTGAGTTCTCTGACAAACATCAAACCGTTTCACATAGGTATGTGCATCCATGTGAAGGGCCGGCCACCAGAAGCCCGCAAATAGTATTGCCTTGATCACCCGATCTGGTCCAAAGTGTCCTCCTGCTACACCTTGGTGAGCAATTTCCAAGATCTTGAGATATTCACTCTCATGGACACATAGTCTCAGGTAACCATCTTTACCACGCTTGTATAGATTATCACCAGTGATTGAGTAATCTAGGGCTTCTTGTTCTAGACTTCTTTGTCTTGTCAGGGTCATATCTGGAGGGAATGTTTTCATCCTCAAGAAGGCTACTAATGGTTCACTCCAATCTGGCACTATGGACACTTGGTAAAGAGTGGCATGTTCCACAGGTGGTTTAGTGCAACAGATTGGGCATTCTTTACACATCTTATGTACATCAGCTTCCATAGTAGGCCAATGCACTCCGAGTCTTCTTAGTGTCTGTAGGGTTCGTTGTTTTGAGTAGTGTTGCTCTAATGCACCTACGTGTGCCAACTGCAACCATTTTGCGTACTCGTCCTCTTCCACACAACAAGCCAATATCCCTTGATCTGTCTGTTTGTACATGCTTCCTGCCATGATATGGTACTTCTGGGCTTTTACTACCTCTCTACCTTGAGTGTTTATTACTGGGTGGTTAGGTTCGTATGTCAATACTGGCACTAATGGCTTAGCCCACTGACATATTACTTCCAAATTAAACAAGTAAGCATCAGGAAGGTCATCTGATACTCCTTGTGGGGCTTCTCCCGATGTGAGCCTAGAGAGATGATCTGCTCTCAAATGAGTCTTGCCTTTTCTCACCACTACCTCAAAGTCGTATTCCATTAGCAAGAGAAACCATCTTACTAATCTACCGGTATTGCATGGTTTGTTTACCAAGTACAACAGAGCCTGATGATCCGTAAAAAATTTAAACTTATTTGCAAGCAAATAGTGTCTAAACTTTTTAACTGCATATACCATGCCTAATCCTTCTCGCTCAGTGGTCGTATAGTTTCGTTCAGCTACATTCAACTGTCTATTTGCATAGGCAATTGGGAGATCCATATTACCTTCGCCCGTAGGTTGTGCGAGTACACATCCAATAGCATAATTGGATGCATCCACGTGAACATGAAAGGGTTTATTCCAATCTGGTGTGGTCAAGATTGGTGTTGAACACAATCTTCTTTTGAGTTCATTGAAAGAGTTCTCACATTCCTCAGTCCACTCAAAGTTTGTCAGAAGTCCGTACAGAGGCTTTGCAATGATGGCATACATGTGAATGAAACGCCGGCAATAACCACAATGCCCCGTGAAAGCTTGCACTTCCTTGACATTCTTTGGCCTAGGTAGTTCTGCAATAGCCCTCACCTTCTCTTCGTCAGTGGAGATGCCGTTCTTTGACACTATGTGTCCTAAAATCTTGCCTTGCCTGACCATGAAAATGCACTTTTCTGGGTTCAAGCAGACTTGATATTCTCTACATTTGTCAAAGATTTGCCTGAGTTCAGGTATATGTGTTTGTCTAATGTTGGAATGAGCACAGAGATCATCAACATAGACTTCCAAATTCTTTCTCAGGAACTCTTTAAACACATGGCACATCAATCTCTGGAAGGTTGCGGGAGCATTGGTAAGTCCGAATGGCATTACCCTAAAAGCGAATATGCCCCACTCTGTGGCAAAAGCCGTCTTATGCTGATCTTCTGATGCAATGGCTAATTGATTGTAGCCAGAGAACCCATCTAGGAAGCTGTACACTTCCTTGCCGGCTACCCTTTCTAATAAATGCTCGGTGATAGGAAGCGGATAACTATCCCTGATGGTGGCTGCGTTAACCTTCTTCAAGTTAATGCATACACGTAATTTACCATTCTTTTTGGGCACCACTACAATGGGGGACACCCATTCAGTGTGCTCAATTTCATAGATAAATCCAGCTTCAACCAAGCGGTCTATCTCTTCTTTGATCTTGGCAGCATAGTTATCATTGTATGTGTATGGCTTTTGTTTAGAAGGTCTAGCCTCTGAGGTCATGGGAATCGTATGGGCGCAAATGTCAGGGTCTACACCTTTCAAATCTTTGTAGCTCCAAGCGAATACATCTCTGTACTCTCTTAGCAAAGCTATCAGCTCATGCTCCTCTTCCTCAGTGAGATCATGTCCTATGTAAGTGCACCTCTCTTCTCCTTCTTCTATGGCTACCACTACCTTCTTGGTGGTTTCTTTGTTATCATAGGCCTCTCCTGCTTGGGCATTGCGTTTTGGCATTCTTACCATGACTCTCCTATCTTCTATTGCATACTTCTTGAAATTTTCAGGGACCTCAAACAGGGATTCTTCCTCCCCTGGTGCGGCTTCTCTCTTCGTCCTTTTCTTTCCTTCACTCTTAGTGGTCACTCGTGTGGTTAGCCTTACATCATTTGTAAGCTCTCCATGCCTCTGGGGCTGAAATTCTACTTCATAGAAGTATTCTTCATCTGATGCAAAAGGTGGGTCCATGATGATTGACTCAAGATCGGAGTCACTTGCATCTTCAAATGCATCAGGGCTAGGTTCGTATTCTTCTAAAACTGCATCTCCCATGATTGGCTCTATGGAGAAGACACAAATGTCATAGCCATCCTCATCACAGTGGGGTGTCCATTGCTCTTCATTGATGGCTACATCCATAGTTGCTAGAATTTCTGCCCAACCATGAGGTTCAAATTCTTTGTCCGGAAATACTACAGGTGCATAGGCTGGGTCTTGAACTGATCTATGTGTTTCCTTCACACCTACTTCTCTGGCTTTTTCTCTTTTCTCCTCTTCCACTACCACTTTACACATCCATAAGTGAGTGTCTTCATGCATCCATGAGGATCCTGATCCTATGGAATGCACCGATTCCATATCATCTTTGGCTCTATGGATGGGGTTCCATTGGATAGGAGGGACATCTCTATGAGAGTAATCCTTGAGATTGGCTTTGGTTGTAACACCTAAGTGTTGCAAATACAAGGAATTGGTTCCCCAATCCTGTACCACTTGCAACTGCCGCATAAATGGTCTCCCCAAAATCATCTCGTAGGCTTGGTTTTTGCTAAAGTCACATATAGCAAAAGTGTGCTCGAACTCAACACCACATGTAGTGAGAGTTATGCCTTCTAGCAATCCTAAGGGCCTCTCAATATGACCATCGGCCATCTTCAATTTCATTCTCGTTGGCCTGAGTGCTGGCTTGCCCCAACGCTTCCATAGTGAAGTGGTAGCAATTGCAACTCTTGCACCCGAGTCCAAAATGGCCTTGGTTGTGTGGCCCTGATGGGTGATGGGGAGATAGGTGTTTCCTTCTTCTCCCTCGCTCATGTCTCCTATCTTTTCCAAGGGTATTTCTGGCACTGTTCTTTGAGATCCTACCTGGGAATGTGGTTTTGCTACTTCGGGCACTTGATTGGCTACATGTTTCCACACTTCTGGTCTAACCTTAAGCAGCTCTTCCAAAGTGAGATTGCACTGCACTTTGGTGTTCTTCACTACCTCCGTGTTCCTAGGTTTGACTGAGTCTTCGTTTCTTACCATGACGGTCGGTGCTCTCATACAAGTAGACTTAGCTTCCCATGGACCTGTGAAATGGGGTAGCTCTTGTAAGGAATTGGACTCGAAGTCGAATCTCTCTTGAGATTGGACGCTCTCCTGCTCTACATAAATGGACGGAAGGTCTTGTGGGAATTGATCATGTGTGTCATCCACAAGTTCAATGGGAGGAGGAACTTCACTCTCTTTAGCCCATTTCTCTTCTTGAATCTCTCGCAAGAATTCGGGTGTGTATCGATTCATAGAAGAAGGGGTGTCTGGTTCAGTGGAGTTAGGCACATAAGCTTCCTTGGGAGGAATGCTTATTCTATCACTTGCCTTCTCCTTAGCCTGGGAGTTGGTTCCTTTTCCAGACTTTGCAATTAACATCTCCAATCTGTCTAACAGACCATCAAAATGCAATGGTGTTCTAGTGGGGCTAGAGCAAGTGAAAAGGCGACTGGTCTCAAACATGGCTTGAGCCAATTCCACCATCTTGGCACACAACTTAGTTCGTTCAAGCTCTAGGTCAGCTCTAGGGTAACATTTCTCATGATCTGTTACATTGGGCCCCTCTTGGATTCTGGCCTGATATGCTTTAAGCATCATGTCTAGATCTTCAGGAGTGGGATCGGTTAAGACTGATCCTACTCGGGGTGGTGGTTGGGTTACGTGTGGTGGATTGGTGGGTGGAGGAATGAAGGGTGAAGGGGATGGTAGTGGCGGGGATGTGTGAGAGTGCGTTTGAGATGTGATTTCTATGATTTTGGCTTTGGTTTCTCGTAGACTTTCCTCAAGTTCGCTCATCTTTCTTGCCCATTGCCTTTTCATACGTTCACGGCTATCTCTCCAAGCTCTCGTCCTCTTCTTATTCTCACTCTCAGTCTCGCTAACCTCCGCAGTCTTCTCCTGGCCTAAGTCTTGGTTTCGCTTAAGTGCTTGAGCTCTCGTGATGACTTGTACTGGGGCTGTGGAAGTCACACTTCCTATGGAGTCTACCACTAAGCCAATAACATTGATAGGAGCAATTTTTGGCATATTGGCGGGGTTCTTGGGACACTCTCGTAACAAATGCTCCTTTCCACAATCGGGACAAAAGCCTTGAATTGTCACAGATTGGGTTGGTGTCGGTGCAGGTATAGGGCAATCACGAATGAGGTGATCTCCCTGACAACGATAGCATGGCCCTCTAGGAAATGGAGGTCTCATCGGCCTAGGTTGGGATCTCGAGTTGGGGTTGGCATACATGACGTTTGCGTATTCTGGCTCCCCACTAGATTCATTCGGTTCTTCATAATAATATGACTCACTATGCTCCGGTGATTGCATGTAGTAGGCCTGGGGGCTCTCAACATGGGTGGAGTCAAAGCTATGATCACTTGGATCACTTTCTGAAAGCGAGGATGTCACTGGCACTAAAGCTCTATTTAGATTTTCTTCTGCCGCTGCATACTTTACTGGAATCACATTGGTGGGGGCAGGAGGTTGCTGCGCTAGGACTGGTTGCGGTCTTTGTTGCCCTTGATAGGGTGGCTGATAGATTTGTTGGGGCCTAGCATACTGTTGTTGTGGGTACTGATTAGGGTACTTTCCTTGTTGTGGATATGGCTGAGAATAATTTTGTCTAACAGCTTGTTTGTTATATGGGAAGTCTTGTGTTGTATGATTGGTGTACCTCCTTTCTATGGTGCAGTACTCGTTGTTAGGGTTCACTTGGGGTTGAGCCATGATGGGGCACACATTAGCCATATGGTCTCCTCCACAGGTATAGCATCGTTTTTCGGGGGCAAATCTAGGAATCTGCTTGCTAGAGACACCTAATTTCAAAGCTACCTTTTCTGCTAGATCCTCAATTGATGTGGATTGTGAGGAAATGAGGCTACTAGAACTATCTGAATCTTTATAGATTTTTGAGAGCTCTAATTCCTCCCCTAGATTATCCTCAATGTCTATGCACATGCGTACACATTCTTCTATGGATCTAGGGTCCTTTAAGTACACATATGATCTCAGTTTGGTGCTTAACAATCCATCTAAAAATAAGGCCACTTGCTTGGCTGGAGTAGGTAACTCTGGGGCCGGGCATCTCTCTAGATATTGCCTAAATCTTCTGCCTGCGAGCCTCACTGTCTCTTGAGATGTTTGTTTGAAGTTGTATATCAGGGAGGAGGTGTTATGTCTTATGTCACTTTTAGAGAATTCGATAATGAATGCCTCTAGAAGTTGATCTATGCTCCTAAACTGCCTCTCGTGTAGTGGTTGAAACCATGTCAGGGCGGTGTTCCTAAGGGTTAGACCAAAGGCATTGTACTGCGTGAACAGATCTTCAACTTGTTCAGCTCTCAAGACTTGCCTAAACTCAGGTACATGATCGTAGGGGTCTCCAGTGCCATCGAAGTAGTTTTTCATGGACGTAACTAGCTGGGTCGGTCTCAAGGTCCTCGTGTGCTCTCTCGGTCTTGGCAAAGGGAAATCATCGGCATTTCTTCGGTTCCCTGGGGCTCTATGTCTCTCAGGTTCCACTCTATTTGTTTCTGTTCTCGTTCTTTCCCTTCCCCAAGAGTTGGCAAAGCTTACCTTAGGTCTCTCTCTACTCCTTTCTCTTTGAGTCCCATGAGCTTGAGATGTTCCAGCTCCTTGGTGACCATAAGACACATTGGATCGAGGTTGGGGAAAAACAAATTCTCCCTTCCAAGTGTATGCGTGTCTTCCATGCTCAGAGACCACAAAGATTCTCTCAGAAGCATCATCTAAGTAGGTCACCTTGCCTGGGCTATCAGGATCTTTGAATTCATAGATGGCAAGAGCTCCCACTTCATTAGACTTTTCAAGCTTGTACCTCCAAAAAGCCTCATCCGTTTCTTGGTTCCAGAGCAATTCTATGCTCCTATTATCCTGGGGAACTAACTCTGGAGTGATTGTCCTTGTTAGGACCGATTTGCCTCGAGGGGTTTTCGGCTCCTTTCTTAAGTTCCCTTGCTCTATGTCACCTAATTCAGGTTCAGAGATTATGTTGCCAAACTCATCGGTCCTTTCAGGTTGGCTGGTGACCACATACATTGTTCCTTCTATATCTATGTATGAACCATTTTCAAACTTGACTACAGGGTGTTCTAGTCCAATGGGCTGATTCGGATTTTTAATTAGGACAACAGATCTTCGCAGACCATCCTCATAGATGCGTGCACCTAGGCGGTTGGTCTGGATGTATTCCAATTGAGTCTTGTAGGGACCTTCAGGTCTTTCTAGGTATGCCATTCCTGAGCTACCTACAGGTCTTTCCATGCTATACGACATGTCAGAGTCACTGGTTTCTGAGTCTAGAGCGTAGGGGTAATCACTCAATTGTTGGGCCCAAGATCTGGCTGTATGGTTGACGCTAGCCTCGGATGATCTAACACTTTGACGGTCTCTCCCTAGGTGTCTACCCGATCTCAGGTTCATATGCCCTTTGTACGTTGCTGATTCTTTGGTACCAATCACTTGTTCCTTTTAAGTTCCTTTGGATGTATTTTCTTGTTTTTAATTAAGCGTCGTCAGGAGCGCTTTAGTGTGTCGTACTTGATGTTCTGCGTCCGCTTAGTTTAAGTTCTTTTCCTTTAAGTTATCCCTTGACTGCAATTTAGCCTATCCTTGCACTTGAGAAATTAAAGGCTCTTCTAACTTGAGTGTTCCTATCGTACCCCTAGTCAATCAAGACAACTACTCGCACTTAGCCTATGCTAAGAATGGACTGAGGGGGTTAAGAGATGTTCCAACCTCAAGTAGCTCCTCCTGGTGATGCTTGTCTACCCAGGAAGCACGTTCCCAAGCTTGTTCGCCTTGGCACTTACTTTGCTTTCTTCAAAAGTTCTCGATGATCCTGTAAGAACCTCAAGTTTAGCTTCAATTTGATCCTTCAATTGACAGACAATTTATTTCAGACACTTTTTAATGACCCTTGTTCCCCCTTTTTTATTGCTATAAAAAAAAAAAAAAAAAATCCTCTAGAGCTCCCTTGGTGTACCTACCCCTCAGTGTTTCAACTTCAAAATATCATATCTCAAAATATCAGTATATGCCACGAGCTTTCCGACAAGCCCTAGAGCTCAAAAAATGGATTTCATATGAAAAAGTTATGACCGTTCAGGGTTTAGGGGGTTAAACAGACAAACAGAACCTTTCAGGAGTTTTAATGCATTTTTCTAAGGCCTTTGTAAGTGTATGAGTATTTGAGTATGCAAACATGCCCGAAATTTAGCCTAAATTTCCAAAAAAATTACCCCTTTATTTTTTGCTGAAAATGTCTGTCTATCGCGATAGACGGTGTCTGTCGCGATAGATGGGTCTGTCGCGATAGACGGTGTCTGTCGCGATAGATGGGTATGTCGCGATAGACGGTGTCTGTCGCGATAGAGTGGTCTGTCGTGGAATTTGGTCTATCGCGATAGACGGTGTTTGTCGCGATAGACGGTCTCTATCGTCTGTCGTGGTTTTGGTCTGTCGCGATAGACGGTGTCTGTCGCGATAGATGGGTCTGTCGCGATAGACGGTGTCTGTCGCGATAGATGGGTCTGTCGCGATAGACGGTGTCTGTCGCGATAGATGGGTCTGTCACGATAGACGGTGTCTATCGTTTGTCGTGGTTTTGGTCTGTCGCGATAGACGGTGTCTGTCACGATAGACTGAATCTGTCGTGGGTCTCTGTCTGTCGCGATAGACGGTGTCTATCGTCTATCATGGTTTTGGTCTGTCGCGATAGACGGTGTCTGTCGCGATAGATGGGTCTGTCGCGATAGACGATATCTATCGTCTGTCGTGGTTTTGGTCTGTCGTGATAGACGGTGTCTGTCGTGATTGACTGAATCTGTCGTGGGTCTCTGTCTGTCGCGATAGACGGTGTCTATCATCTGTCGTGGTTTTGGTCTGTCGCGATAGACGGTGTCTGTCGCGATAGACTGTGTCTGTCGCGATAGACTGAGAAAACGCAAATTTTTTAGAAACTTCTAGTGATTTGGAGTGCTCTAATGGTGTAGGTTACCGTGCCAAACACGCATTCACAAAATATCAAGTTTTTTTGTCTGTCGCGACAGACAGAGGTCGTCGTCCCGGGACCTGTGCAGAGTCTGTCGTACCTGCGCAAGCTGCTGGAGATGGTGGTACAGCTAGTTCCTGCAACAAAAGCTCAAAAAACACA
The DNA here is from genome assembly GCA_020310875.1 of Ceratopteris richardii. Classification (NCBI taxonomy): domain Eukaryota; kingdom Viridiplantae; phylum Streptophyta; class Polypodiopsida; order Polypodiales; family Pteridaceae; genus Ceratopteris; species Ceratopteris richardii. The sequence goes on along the minus strand of CM035442.1, from coordinate 101,831,998 downwards.
CAAAAACAGATCGCATGCAAGCTCTCTCTCGCTCTCTCTCACAATGAAATGAGGGAAATGAGGTGGGGAGTGGAATATGACCAAAAAACTGAAATTTTTGTGGAGATGGAGATGGAGGTGGGAGATGGTGGGGATGATGATGGTGATGCAAAAGTAAGAAAAAATGAAGAAAAATAAAGAAAAGAAAGGATATTACCTATAACTCCAATGTCTCAACTCAACATCTTACCATCACACGCTCGTCCTCGAAGCTCTCTCCCCGGCAACGGCGCCAAATTTGGTGTCACTCTAGCACAATGGTGAGTACCAATGTGAGAAGATTCACCTCATAATTGTCAATCCGTGGAGACGTGAGGACTAGTATGAAGACTATGAGCAAGTGAAGGCACAAGTGTGTGAGTGAGAAGCACACAAGCATGCACACACATACACACACATGCGCACACAAGGCAAGAACAAGGAGAGGAACAAGGGAGTTCTTTGCATTAGTCAAAAAGTCTCTTACATAAGCTCAATTCACAAACAATCTAACCCCAAAAATGAGCTCTATAGCTCTTTTTATAGTTTTCTAACTAGCTTTGGTCTTGTCCAGACCTAGTGTCCGGCCTAGTTAAAAATTAGGTTCTAGAGCCTATTTGAGGGCTCAAACGGAGTCTAAAAATTATGAAAATTGATATGTAGCTAATTCTAATACTCCTCAAGCTCGAGGACTCCTCGGCTTGAACAAAATGGAGTCTATTCTACCAAAAACGGAATTTACAATGTTCGTGTAGTGATTAAAATCACTTGAGTTGTAAATGGTCCATGGAAAAAATGATTAGGCCTTGTTGCCGTATTGTGCATGACTGCTCCGTTGTGCTAGTATGCTCTTCGTCTGACTTGTATGCCAACAACTACATATATACATTGCTCATGAGAAGATGGGTCATAGTTGCAAACAGTAGTAAATGTCCATTCTTCACTCTGAACAAGTTTAGTAGACTTTGTTTTAGGTGTAGAGGCCTCTTTCTTCTTTGCCTCTTTTGGAGCAAGTTTAGGACAATTCTTTATGACATGATCATTTACCTTTTAGTACTTGCAAAATTATTTTTTCTTTTTTGTTTTCTTTTCATTGTTGTCTTCCTTCTTTGATTGTGCAATATTGGCATACTTCCGTTTACTACTAGATGAGCTCCATTTAGCTTTTTTCGTCTGATTAGCTAAGAAAACTTGATTTGTAACATGCATAACTGAACTGTTTTGCTTGGAATGATCTTTCTACAACAAAATAGAGACTAAATCCTCAAATGTTAAGGCATTTGGATTGCCTTTCATCGTCAACCAAAAAGTATAAGAAAAACTCTGATATGAATCTATAAGAGCGATAAGAATGATCTGCACAAGTGAATTATCTAGTAGGACTTTATTAATAGAAGTCAACCACTCCTTCAAATCTTTGATCTTTATCAAAAAACTATCTGTTCAATCTCCTTCATTCATATACTTACCCTTACTCTCTGAGTATTTTTAGAGGTAAGCAACATGAACCTCATTTCTTGCTTGGTATAATATTGTAAGAGTATATCAAGCATCTTTTGTTGTTTTTCATTGAGCGAATATGAGGGATAATGGCATAGTTGATAGAAGAAGCTATCAAGGCATGTGCTTGTGCATCTTTTTCATCCTAAGGAAGTTGCTCTATAGTTGCTGCAATAGGAACTGAGGCATGACCAAGAAATTGAAGATCATCATCTTCAACACCATTTGCTTCACCTTCAATCACTATATTTATAGGTGTAATAGGACATTGTTTAGCACCTTGCATAATAAACAATAGCGCTTTTGCTATAAATACATGACACATCATGTATGCCCACAATGGGTAATTAGTACCATCCAACTTATTCTCAACATCCAACATACAAAATACATCATTTCTTTCATCCATGGCTAGTGAAAAAATACCCTTATGTAGAAAATTGACTATATCTCAAAAAATTGAGCAGAAACACCGTGTCTGTTAAACCTCTAACAGACTTCGAGGCACTTGTACTGGCGAACCAAAACCTGTATATATGTTTGGCATAAAAGGAGTCACTACGATAATGTGTTCGGAGTCTAAAATGAGCTCATTTGATACCACAAAACAAAAATGTTTTGAACTTCTAATTGCCCTGAGTATGCTCACCAATTTTCATGTGATTCTAAGGCTGTGTCAAGGGTGTCAGGGACATCCTAGAGGAAGTGATGACATGCCCTTATGGTCCTAAGTGCGTTCACACACATCACTACCAAAATATATCAACACTATCATGATCATCGAAGAAGAAAATGTCTTGCATTTTATCCTTAAAGAAAAACATCAATCTCCAAATCTTTATGCTTCAAAAAGTTTCTTTTTAATATCTAATAAGCCCAAAACCATGTGGTTCAAAAGTGAAAAAAATGCCATCAACCATGTAAACTAAGGATTATTTCTCTTCATGGATCATCTCAATATGAAGCATCAATAAGTTTGTTAAAATACATTTGTGTAGTTAAATGTAGATATCTCCAAGATAAGAGATTAGTTTCTACAAAACTACCGTACATTATCCAAGTTTCCTAAGCATTTAGAATAAATATCTTTGGATCATAACTAAGGTAATATTGGTATGACCTTAAAAGAACTAGGTGAAAGATGAAATTTTGCAAACTTCAAATCCAAAACCACATAAAAATATATGAACATCATGCATGTTATGAAGCAACACTTTATGGAAGGAAAATTATTTATGAAATAGTGAGATTAAGAACACATGCACGATTGCCTACTATTTACTTATGTACACTTAGAGAATTTAAGTTATGAAGGCTGGGTGGTTCTTACTAAATGAGACAAACAATACTATGGATCGTCTCCAATGCCATTGATTGTGATGTTACCATATATGAATTTTCTACATGGATCCAAGGTAAAACAAGAGATTGATGTTAAATGAGTGAATAAACTAAAAAAATGTGTAAACTGAATGTGGTCATAATCACTACCAATGTAGCATAATCACTTTTTGCTCTCTAAAATGATTATGTTTTCGGCCAATGATTAAAGATATTGCAAGATGTGAAGTCTCATTGCATTTATATAGCACTTACGAAGTTGATTCATTATTATATTCCAAGAATATTTGTTACCAAATCTATTATTTCTCATGTCACTCTCTCACTGGGCTAATTGTTATGATGTCTTGTTCAACCACAAAACAATAATACTTAGATTCCTAGTATTTCATATCTTTCTTAATTGACTAAAACGCATACTAGAAACACTTTCAATATAAAGTCAAGTAAAAGTCATAGATAGCTACAAATTTGTCTTTCGTAGATGGTTTGGGATTTGTCAAACATTAGACAATTGTTCCTTATTACCAAGTTAATTGATAGCGAGCATATTATAAGGAAGGAAACTGATAGTCTATTGTCACACGATGCAAATCCAAATGGCATTATCAATATATTAATGGGAAAAACGTTTTGAAGTGGTCAAAATATAATATGGACCAGTATGTAAAAATCTTGCAAGCCTTCATGGAAAGAATCCATATAAAGAGAAGTTTGAAGTCTTCTATCTAGGGTTAGGACTATCCCTCTTCATGGATTTATGACAATCTTGAACAGTTGGAACTTCTTACAATTGTGTGACCGTTTTTGCTTACAGAATCACTCCCAGATGGGATATTTTACCTTGCCATTATGATAATACTGTATTGGAGAAAAGCTTGGAGCTTTGCAAACATCCTTTGGTTTGACCTCCCTCCCTCCCTCCCTCCCTCCCTCCCCTCCCCTCCCTCCCTCCCTCCCCCCCCATCCGCCCGCCCTCTCTCTCTCTCTCTCTCTCTCTCTCTCTCTCTCTCTCTCTCTCTCTCTCTCTCTCTCTCTCTCTCTCTCTCTCTCTCTCTCTCTCTCTCTCTCTCTCTCTCTCTCTCTCTCTCTCTCTCTCTCTCTCTCTCTCTCTCTCTCTCTCTCTCTCTCTCTCTCTCTCTATCTATCTATCTATCTATCTATCTAGAGAGAGAGAGAGAGAGAGAGAACTTTCTTAACATGCGACGTAGGGTAGAGATTTCATTCCACCGAGCAATGCATATGCTACCTACTTGACGACATTGAGGTCCTTGATTCTTTATTAAGTATGCATTCATGCAGCAGAAATTCATGCACGATAACAAATGAATAATGGCTCTCAAAAGTACTGCTGACCCTTTTTGTATTTCAACAAGAGAGATCATATAACAGGATGTCTGAGAAACGGCCAAAAAATACAGAGTTTAGCACAAGTGAACAGGATAAACGGATTAGAGGGCTGACAAGGTATACTCATATACAACTGAATTATAATATGGCATCATACAAATTCGACATCCAACATATTTTAACTCATATATTTACTTCCCGTTGTAGATTATATGATATGACATTGAGAAACAGGTCTTTAAGAGCATGTGTTCTTATTATAGTTCGCATATTTATATCCCATTGCAAATTATATGATATGACAATGAGCAATAAGTCTTTAGACGCATCTGTTCTTTTTCTAGCTCACATACGTATATCCCATTGTAAATTGTAAGATATGGCATTGCTTATTAGGACTTAAAATGCGTGTGTTCTTATTCTTGCTTACATATTTATATCCCATTGTAAATTATATGATATGAAATTGGACAAGAGGACTTTAAAGGCATGTGTTCCTGATGTTATTGTTTCAAGTTGAGAGATATAACTGGGACTTCTTAAATTATCTCCTTTGCAATCGAACTTTAAAGAGCTTGAAGGCTGATTGCACAAACACTTGCATTCTTTCCACGAGCTTAGTTTCGACTGTACTCATACAGGCAGGATGTTTAGTCTCTCGATGACTTCATTTTCATCTGTTTTTCATAAAATATGTTTATTATCTTTCTTTTCGACTGGTGAAAGCCACTCTTATTTCAATAAAATACATTTACTTGTTGAACATTCAATAAATAGGTTCCCGAACAGTTCGGTCAAAACCCACTCATGACTGTGCCTTTATTTATTTTCAAACTGGTGGTGTTTATACTACATTTCAAAGAAGTTTCCAGTTATTTAGTGTTTCCTATTTCATGTTTTCATGTCATATACTTTGGTTACAATATCTCTCTTCTCGACATTGTCCTTGATTCAGAGGGTCGAATGTTCCTTGGTTTTTGGATCCTGCATGTGAATTTGGACAGATATCAGGTGTTCGAACAATATATATCTGGTCACCATAAGGTTGACCTGTTCCCAAATCCTGATTGCGATGCCAAGTCCAAAGACCATGAGTAGCATTGATTATCTGGATAACAAGACACATATTAGAACTTTGAGAGCTAAAAAGGGCTGCACAGAAAGCATACACCAAATCAGAGGACCACGCATAAAACAGCCCTACACAATATACACAGATGTCTAAGATTTGATGAGTCGCCATTCCCCTGGGATGGATGAACATGCCTAAATAAAGCAAAAAGTCACTTCCTAGATGCAAAAACTCAGGTATTTGTGTCCCAAAAATTCACTGTTTTCATGAACAGATGCACGGATTGCTTTTCTTTGAAATTCCATGTTTACCTCAAGTATTCCATGGCCAAAACTGCCATCCCTTAATGCACTCCATTCGGGCTGGGTATCCCAGCAATATTTTCCCATCGCTGGGCCACTGATAAAATTGAATGGGCACATCCCTCCAAATTCTGGGACAGAATCTAGTGGTGTTGGACACTGCCCCTTATCATCAGCATGCACAACGTCCACCTTCTCTATGTTACCCCCATCACCAACAGTGATATACACAGGCCCACAGGGGTCCAATCGATAGTTGTAAACTCGATATTACAGCGCTCATATGCATGAACCTGGAAAGAAACATTTGATTACATTATGGCTTGCAACCAGAATGAAGGTTTGAAAACAAAAGATAGATACATGACCAGCGAACACCACATCCACACCATGCTCATAAAGGAGATCTTCCATTTCAAGCCTCATACATTCCGCTTCTTGATAATGTGATCTGTAACTGTTGTACCAGGGAGGATGCCATGCAGCAACTAACCAAGGAGTCACCTCTCGATTTACTTTTTCCAAGTCGCTTTTAAGCCAGAAAAATTGTTCTCCTGATCCATTTTTAATCAAATGATGCACCGTAGAAATAACACCACCAATACTTAAGCAGAGATACCACTATCAAAGTACAAAATAATATCAATGTATGTATGATTTACTTTTTCCAAATCCCTTTTAAGCACAGCTTAAATTCACTTTTATGAAGTGATACATGATAAGAAAACCACTATAAGAATAATGACACTAATACTCAAGCAGAGGTACCACTATCGAAGTGCAAATTACTAAAAATGTATGTATGCATCAATTTGCTAATAAACAGACAAAGATGCTCGTTAGTCTTAGAACAGAAAATATCAAATTCATATCATTGCATGCAACACTTATACTAAAAGTTGTCCAGATTGTCATTTTGGAAATGGAGACAGAATGCTAACATGATTGAAACACCAGTATCAAAGTGAAAATTATTATGAATAAATTTATGCATAGATTTTCTTCTTTGTACATGGAGACAGAATGCTTTTGAAAACCACATAAAACACCATTATCAAAGTGAAAATTATTATGAATAAATGTATGCAGTGATTTGCTAACATATAGACAGTTGTGCTTCTAAACGAAGAATTGGCCAGTCCGAAAACAGAAAACATCAATTCATATCAGTGCATGCAACACTTCCACTAAAAATTTGTTTAGATTGTCTGCTTTCAATGTGGATACTGAATGCTAACGTGATTGATGTTGAATGCTTTTACACAAGGTATAGTACCTGTGCGGTTGTAATCCACATAGCCTCCAAGCATTATGAAATGGATGCCATCCGCATCAAACGAATAAAAAAGCTGTGAATTTGAACCACTCTCTTCATGAGGAACTGCAAATCTAGCTTTGTAAGCTGCAAATGTCACATTATCTGCTTGAGGCTCTATCTCATGATTTCCTTCAATGACAATCATGGGAATCGTTGAAACCAATGGCTCCATGAACCTAAATGGGAAAGTATTATTGCCTCCAAACATCTTTATTCAAATATATGAAAAGGAAAAAGAAGTAGCAGTGCAACAAGCAGATCATACCTGCCCCAAGCATCCCAATGTGGTTGATATGACTCTCGTGTGGGGGAGTTTGGAAATTCACAACTGTAACAAGATGCTCCCTTTGTGCCTGCCGTCGTGTATTGATTGGCATAGCTAAAATCCCCTAACATAAGCAAAAGTGATGGTCCATTGGATGCAATGAGGTCAAGAGTACTGCTTGAATTATAAGTCAGCCCAAGATCCCCAACTATGGCAATTCTTGATGGATAGTTGTCTGGACCAGGATATGGAAGAGTTCTAAATGTATGTTCGTCGCTCATCGCAAAACGAGCACTATCTCCACACCTGCAATAGTATGTGGTATTTTCAGCCAGACCTGTTTTATGCAGAAACATGAAATATGAAGGGACCCTGTTACTGAGATGAGTTTGAGGTGGACCCTCAGAAAGCAGGGGAGAGAAAGGGCAAGGGAGGGAGAGAAAAAAGAGAGAGAATATGTGCGAAAGAAATACAGCTACTACCTTGGATTCGAACATGATGAATGATCCCTGAGGTGTAATTAAGCAACCCTTCGTATGGGTATATCTGGTTATACACCTCTGCAGTTCCGGTGGAAATGAATGTGAGGTTACCACTTTCAGTTCCATAATGCACCTCACTAGACACACTTGTTGGGTCCAAGGGTATCACTTGCTCCCCAATTTGAGCATCTCCTGTAACCATCCAAGTTGATCACCATTGTCAGCCCTTGAAAAGAAAATAAGGTATGGAAAGAGCCTGAATATACAGACGTGCAATCAGGTGATTACAATATGCATGTGATTCATACAATCAATATGGTATATAGATGGTATATGCTGGGTGCCCCCAATATTTGAAAATTGAAACATTTAATATGTTATCCACTAAAATGATATAAGATTATACAATAATTGATCTGTTGTTCTTTGTGGAATCACCTAACGAAGCTACAACTGAGAAATTAAAACAAAGAACTATTCAAAACTTAGAAAAACCAATTTTTGAAATTTTCTGCAAAACAATTTAGAAAATTATGACGAGCTGTAATTTCATTAAAACAATCACAAGTTGTTGTTTTTCAACCAGAAAAGGCATACATAGGTGCAAAATACAGTCGATGGGTGCATGTTTTCAAAAAAGCCCCAATTTTTGGAGCAATATGATCTCTAAAATTAGATAAATGACATGCTATATAAGTTTTCAGCAAGTATGTACTTTTACAATCCTTATACATGTACTCCCACATGAAATGAGAGAAAATCTCTACAACAAAGGACCTGTAAATGAAAAACAAGCAATGTGGGCTCAAAAAATGGGATGTGGGAATAAATGAAGCATAATAGAAGAGGTTCTCCGCGATAAAACTGTTTGGAAAACTTAAAATTTGCTTCAGCTTTGCTAAGGGCTGAAGTAATCCTCCAAAAATAACACTTTTATCACGAGGTTTTTCGCAATGAAATTCTCCCAAATGCAAGAAAATGCCTTCAGCTTAGATTGGACTCAAGTAAAAAAGCTTTGTCGCACTGGATCAGCTCAAAACTTTGATATCAATTGAAAGACACCGCGGAGAGCTATGTGGTCACTGATGGTATGCTTGGTTGCTCCAAACACCAAAGAGAGTGGACTCTTGCTTGAGGAGAGAAGGTAGAGCGAGAAACCTACAGAAAAATTTGGGGAAGAAGATGAAACCTGCACAAAAATTCAGCTTAGCATAGGCTGAAGTAGAAAAGCATTTGGAGCGACTTTGTCATGATGCAACAGCTCAAAGCTCTCATACCAGTTGAAAGAGTGCCGCGGAGAGCTACGTGGTCACTAATGGTGTGCTTGGTTACTCCAAACACCAAAGAGAGTGGACTGTTGGATGAGGAGAAAAAGTAGAGAGAGAAACCTGCACAAAAATTTGGAGAAGAAGATGGAGAAGTGGAAGTTGAAGAAGTCCCATTCAAGTTATGAGAGTTTTGGGACCAAGTCTTATTGATAAGTGACTTTTAGGTCATTTGGGCATGTTCAAACATGGCCAATGACCAAAATTAATAAAAATAATGTAAATGCTTGTAACTCTCCAATTTGGGGTCCAAAAAAAATAACAAAAATATGTCTAGAAAATATCCAAAAAAGGATAAGAAAGTTAATGATGGATGAATAGATATCATGGAGCTTCGTACGAATAGTAATATTGAAAAGCAAGGTATCTTATGTGATCAATCAGATGTGTAAATATCTATCGAAAATACATTTGGCCGTCTCATTGCAAATGATGAGAAAAGAATGCATTATGCAATCAAATGGTTAGAAAATGGAGTGCATACTCCTAATTTACAAAAGTTAGGACTCCTAATCGTTTGGTACATCACATAAGGTATGCATATGGAATGTGGTGCCCTACCAAACGCAAGGATATGGAATGTAACCTAATTTTGTTTGCCAAGCTTCACTTCCATTTGCCCCCAATTCGGGTCATTTTAGAGTATTTGGACGCCTTCAATTATGCAAGACTCGAGTGTTGTGCTGCACTCTGTCAGGATACAAAGAGGAATACATACTACTTGCATGCGCATACAAAGGGGTGTGGGTTATTGCAGTCAATCTGCATCAGAAGGAGTCAAGACTTACATCCCTATTTGTCAAGTCTTCAAGGTATCTACATCATAGACTATACCATATAGTGTAGAACCACAAGCTGCAGCTCACTTGAGTGCCGAAATTGCTATAGGCTATAGACTATAGTCTAGACTCTATGCAATGCATCATGAGTCATGGTACACATGACATGCATTTGGCATGATGACAGAATTGGCATAAATGATAAGGCATTATGCAATGTGACATAGTCACATTATACATTTGTCATGTACATTAATAGTACATTGATACACTAAGTACTTATGTCATAAACACTCCAAAGACATGTCATTGTGTACATTGTAGTATATAGTGTTGTGCAATACTTCATTGTACACGAGTGAAAATACAATATTCCATTCATCATTACGCATATGCTATAATATATAACTGAACAGTACATACAATTTGCATACATAAATATATCATAATATCATACATGTCATGCATACATGCATAGTGCATACACGCATAGTGCATACATGCATGTAACATATATATGTCATTACTCATACACACATGGCATAATGCACATGCACATCCCACATTCCATACATGCAAAGTTCATATGTTGTACATGGCACATACAATGTATTATGTGCATACATATGTGCAATGTGCATTGTTCAATGTTCATATATCAATGTGCATTGATCATTGTGTATACATGCATGTAAAGTGCATGCATATAATGTGCATTGTGTCATGCATGCATACATATAACATAGAATCATACATATAATTAATGGAAGTTGATAAAGGTCAAAAAAAAAAAAAAAAAATTGATTGCAACGTTCTGTACGCTTATTGGAACGTATGTTCCGTACCAAATGTTTCAAACGCGTTTGGAACGCATTCCAATCAACTACCTCCCATAAAACTAATGCATCAATTCATATGTGCTATGCATTAATGCATCATGATATGTATTATATAGACAATAGTATGCACCGATGATATGCATTATGTTGTATGACCATGCATCATGCATGATGCATGTAGCGCTTCCACAATCACAAGCTATCCCCAATCACAAGCTTCCAAACACTCAAGAACAGTAGAAGAGAAAAAAAAACTTGCACAAGATAAGAGAAAAATATGACGCAACAGAGTATAGGAGATGTGACGAAGAAAAGGAAAAGATATTGTATTATAGATTTGAATCGAGTGGATACAATAGCTTTTCCAAAATAGCTTTGTGACGAAGCCTCAACCTCCCAACTATCCCCGAGCTATCTCAATCTCATTCACTTACACTCAATCTCATCATCACTCACAATCTCACTCTCAATCACAAACACGAGGTAATTCTCTAATTTTCAACCTTCTCTTGCACCACGAAGCAAAATCTTCCCAAAAAAGAGTTGATGGTCTCCCCAAGGAAGTGCGCAATCCACCAAATTTAGCAAAAGTCGCACCATCCATGTTGCATGCCAAACTTCAACAAAAGCATTTGTTTTAGTGGTTAGCTACTTTCTTTAGTGGCATTTGTCAAAAGTAGGAGGGAAATAATAACGAAAAGACATTTCTGTCGACATCAACAATATGCATGAGAACACATGCATCAAAATCACGCATTCGAGTAATAATAGAGAAGCCAATTTTTCTTTTCAAGTGTCAAAAAAATCGATATTTTTTTGGGCCTTGTAACTCAAAAATAGTATTGAATTCCAAGGCCTTGTAACTCAAAAATAGTATTGAATTCCAAGATACTTATGGTAGGCAAAAATATTCAGCTCTATAATATGCACAATAATATTAGAGATGCACTGGGTCTAAATCCACCTTCAAATCTCAGTTTTGAATCCTGCAAGTTTGGAAATTCTAAAGAGAGAGGATAAAATCAAGGTATTATCTTATAGTAAAATAATTCTAGAGCCCGAAACGAGGCACTTAAAACATGATTCACAAAATTTTTAGAGATACACTTTTATTCTCCTATGTGTGTTCTACTTATTCCTCATTCTTTCAGCTTCACGTTCAATTTGTTGGAAACAATGTCCAAAATAGGTTCAAAACTTGTCAACAATAGTCATATGATGCGATTTTTGTAGAAGCCTTCCAAGAAAAAGAAGTGGCCGCCTTAGCTAAGGCATGCGCTTCCCAAATCTGTGGTGCAAGTTCGAATCCTCCAGAACGCGACGCAGTGACAAATGGAGTTTCATTGTTTTTGGTTTTCTGAAAAGCAACTCGACGGAGGTTTATTTTTCGATTGATGGCGATCACGTTTTTAGATTGCTTTTCAAGGGGTTACAAATCCTATATAAGAAGGTCCATGGGTCATTATGTAATCATCACATCAAGCTTCCACAAGCTCTAGCGTTGGAGATCTTTGGTGATCTTGGAGGTGATCAACTAGAGGAGTTCTTACACGCTTAGAGGAGGTGTGCTCTACTCTTGGAGTATCTAGAGGAGTTCGTGTCAGCTTACCATCAGCACATTGCTGAGTTACTTTGAGTAACAAGTCTATTTCTGTCTCGCTTGTTCATTCACTGGTTTTTGACTTAGGGATAATCAGAATTTGGGTTTGTTGTAAAACAGTTCTAAACTGTACATATTCTCCATATTCTCACACACACAATCTTCATACCTCTTAGCATAGTTGCACTCATCCAACGTACGAGTGGACGTGTACGATGTGTCCAGTCTAGTACGCTTCACGGACTTGAGGATTCGGTTTGCCCGTATAAGCATCAGGAATGCTTAAGGGAAGCAAGCAAGAGAGCTTGAGGGGTGCAAACACTAAAACATTGCTCATATTTTGAAAATTGGAAAAAAACCATCCATAAACACCCCTCACATGATAAAAAGCGTTCACACCAAAAACGTATTAGTACGTTTAGGACATTCTAGAGTACTAAACATTTTTTATTTTTCATAAAAAACACGGTTTTTTGTACTATGCCTCAAATGGAAGTGCAACTACAAGCTCATGGTAGTCAACCACAAGACAATATAGTACATCAGCTCCATTATGCATAGTATCGACTCAATTTATACTGAAATAAACGAAATACAGGAATCATGCGTATTCATATGGGTTACAAAATCTATCAATAGTCTCCTCATTTCATAGACGATGAATCATTACAAGCTTCCATCTATTGCCTATAGGGAAATACACTTGTTAGATTGTGAGTTAAGGCCTTAGTTTTATTAAAAGAAGGATTTTGGTTACTTGGCAAAATGTATATTGATCATATAAATGCCTATATCTTTTCATTTTGGGGGCCAAATATATAAAAAAAAACATGTATGAAAAGTTATTAAGGAGATCTATGAGGCAAAACGATCAATATATGCAAAAGCAAGCTCCTTGGGATCCTTATCCAAAACAAGCTCCCGCTTCAAGGGCCAAACAGGCTTCTTTAAGCTAAGTGAATCCCCCATCTATATACGTGATCGATGTTGTGCCTTGAATAGGCACTTAGTTAGAAAAGCTACAGGATCCTTTAAAATATTGACCTTGATCAAAGTTATCGGGCCATCCTCAAGTACCTCTCTGATGAAATGGTATCACAAGTCAATATGCTTTGTGCATGCATGGAACATGACATTCTTTGCAAGATAGTAGGTGCCTTGTCAGGCAAACTAAACTCATTGCATAGGCATGCTAACGATCTTGCTTTTTTAAACGCCTAAATGGATAATATATACGAACTAGCACCTCCTCCAAGGGCGAATACATATCCACTTGTAGATTTAAATATATCCATATTACCTTCCATATCAAAATCACACATCTTTTCAACTCCAATGGGCACTTTCCATGATATAATCATTTACCGTTGCTCCCTCTCAAATACTGTATCGTGAGTCGAATAAATAATGTATATGAGTCGACGAGAAAACAAAACTTCCCCCACTGAGAGAAGACTGATGTGGTTATCAACGTGAGAAAAGGACTTTTGTCCATCCTTGTTCTCTATGATTACAAAAATCATTAACTTGCACAAAACATGCATGCCTAGAGAATCATGATAAGAAGTGCATACTACCAAATTCCAATAAAGTGTCCAAAAGCAAGGAATGCGAATTTTAGCGAGGATTCACGCAGAAAGGACGAGATTACCTGTGATCCACGAAACCCACATGGCGTCCGGCGTGGAAAGGGCGAGCGCTATCTGCTCAGGATAAATCAGAGGAACACGTTTGACAAGGCGGGGATCCGAGTGAGGTAGGTCATCGCTACCCGGCTGTAGAGTGGGGTCAAAGAGCACAGTTCTGGGAAGAAAAGGCCCATCGCTAGTACTAGGGATAGAAAGCCCCTCCATAGCGGATCCTGCCAAAGCTCCTAGCCAAAGGAGTAGCATAGTTACGTGCAGAGACACGGCCGCCATTAGCAGCACCAGAGAAACTGCAAGAGGACGCAGTGATGCCTAACGCCATCCACGCGGTTCTTCTACAATGGCGCATCATGTTTCGTCTCTCGAGGGAATGGTTTAATGTTCAGAATATTCTGCTGTACTAGACAATGGACATCGTTCTCCATTCATTCGGGATCCGACATAGTGTTCGCAGATATTTCTCGAGAGTGGTTTAATGTTCACAATATTCTGCTCTACTAGACAATAGCCATCGTTCTCGATTTATTCGGGATCCGACATAGTGTTTACAGATAATTTTAAGCTCAATTAAAATTTTTAAAGTATATTCTCCAGTGGTTAGTCTTTGTCAAAGTGCTTTTCAATCCTATTGCGGTCTATTTTCATAGGTTTTATCAAAGGAGTGTCCATTCTTGAAAATATCATAAACATTTTGGAGGATATATCATAAGCATTTGGTAGGATATTTCTTGGAAATATCAGAAACATTTGGGGGATGTGGAGTATGCTAAGAACTCAATCAAAGACATTCTCTTCTTTAAGATTGACTTTGATAAAGCATATGACATACTTGAGTGGGACTCTATAATGCAATCCCTCAAGGACTTCGAATGCGCCCCAAGTTTTCAAAAATGGTTTTCATGGTCAAAGGGAATGTTTTTGCTTGAATTAACATTAATAAAAACATCTCCCCAGTTTCCTTTCTTAAGTATTCCATCAAGCAAAGTTACATATTGGCCTTGTTGTTGTTTGCTATCATCGGTGATGAGCTCAATTGTCTCGTCAACAATCAAGTTAAGTCCAGAAATAACTCTCACTCCCCAAAAGTCAAGATCCTATGATCCTTAGTTTATTTGTTAATGACACCAATGCATTCTTGCATAATGACATTGATTGTGTCTCCTATTGGAGTTTGAGGTCTCCGGAAGCACACAAATAGCACAAGGAAGAAGAAGAATCTTGGAGCACAACACACAATATTGAATGTATTACCACTAGAATGTACAAAGATAAGTGACCCATTAGGGCTATAGGCGTATATACAAGCCGGGGGGAAAAAAACCTCCTAAAGAGGGAAAAAAGTGCCTCGACTGTCCTAGTGTGTTCAGACACATCACTACCTAAATATATTGACAAATCCCCCCTAGGAGTGATGCGGCGAACAAGGAGCTAGCACTCAAGTATAAGGAAGTGCCAAGCTATGTGGAATCAATCCACAAAAGAAAGTAAGCCCAAAGCTTTGCAGAAAGCTTCAAACTTCTCCCTAGGCAAAGCCTTTGTGAAAAGGTCTACAATGTTCTCCTATGTGGGCACATATGCCAAACTGATCTCTCCAACAGAGAACCTCTCCTTGACATAATGATAGTGCACCTCAATGTGCTTAGTGCGAGCATCGAACACAAGGTTCCTCGCAACTTCCAATGCTCTCTGACTGTTAGTGAAGATGGTGGTGGCAGAAGACTGACCGACACCCAAATCATCCATAAGGCGTCTCAGCCACACACACTCAACAGTCGCTATGAAAGTTGCCCTATACTCAGCCTCACAACTAGAAGTGGCCACAGTAGGCTCCATATTACTCAACCAAGATATGCATGAGCTACCACGCATGAAGCAAAAACCACTAGTGGACACACAAGTGTCATAGCAACCAGCCCAGTCAGAGTTTAGAAAAACATGTAAATTTGGTGGTAGTCATCCCCCCTTGGGATAAAACAATCCAAGTAGCTAGGTATCACTCAAGTAGTGAAAGATGTGCTTAACCACTTGCCAATGCTTGACACCTGGGTGACACATAAATGTGCTTCTTTGTGAGACAGCAAACTGAATATTTGGCCGAGTAATGCATAAGTAAATCAAGCATCCAACAACCTACTGATAGAGAACAACATCAAATGCATCTCCAACATCTTGAAGACTCAATCGTAAACCTATCTCCATAGGAGTGGCAATAGGTTTGCACTCTTCAAGGCCAAAATGCTACAATAATGTGTCAATATATTTTGTTTCACACAAAGCTATTCTGCCATCAACTTGCATAAACTGAATGCCCAAATAATGGTGCAAATGCCCCAAATTGAACATCTCAACTGAGGCATGCAAATTAGCAATATGCTTCTCATGAGGACCAGTGAGCAGCATGTCATCAACATACACAACAATGATCAGAAGCACATCATTCGCATGCTTAACATATAAGGTGCTCTTAGTTGGAATGTTCTCAAAACCATGTGCAATCAGGTAGGCATGTATCTTTTCATACCAACCACGAGGTGCTTGCTTCAAACCATATAATACCTTTTTCAACCTCCACACTTAGTTTTCATGCCCTTTCTGCACAAAGCCACGAGATTGAAAAACATACACTTCTTCATGCAAGTCACCATTCAAAAATGCATTTTTAATGTCCAAGTGATGTACATCCCAACATGATGAGTTGCAAGTGCACAGATGCTATGAATAATAGTCATTCGGCATGTAGGAGCAAAGGTCTCATTAAAATCAATGCCTCTTTATTGAGCATAATCCTTTGCAACAAGCTGGAACTTATACCTGTCAACTCTGCCAGCAAGCTTACGCTTGAGCTTGTATACCCACTTAGTGCCAATGGCCTTCTTGCTAGGAGGCAAGTTACATAAAGACCATGTACCATTTTTCATAATAACATCATATTCTAATTGCATAGCAACCATCCAATTTTCAGAATTTTGTGCTTCATCAAACGAAACAAACACATTCTCATCACAGAGACTAGAGGCATACATAGCATAGCAATCTGATGCAAAAGAAGCACTATGGGAGCTTGAACGAGTACAATATGAAAGAGGTGCATCTAATTTGTTATCTCACAAAGTCTGCACCAACCGTTTAGGCATAGTTTTTGCCTCCTCTATATCAGTTCTCTCATCAACAAGTGTATCATGTAAATCTGCATAAAAAATGGAATGATCTACATCATCAAATGAAACTTGTAAAGGTTGTAAAGTTGCCTCATTTGGACCAGCACTAGATTCTCCACCTATAAAAGGATGCAGCAAGGTGTCATACATGTCTTTGGTATCATACATGTCTTTGGAGCTAGCTGATGTCTCCTTAGTACATGAAAGTAATGGCTTAATAACATCTTCCACAAAAACAACATTATGGCTAACCAAAATGCATTTATTCTGTGGATGATATAGAAAATAGCCTTTGCTTTTAGAAATGTACCCAACAAAAATATGTTTCACAGCTTTATCATCCAATTTCCTACATTGTTGTTCAGGCACTAATGCATATGCCAGATAACAAAAAACACACAGGTGAGCAAGAGATGGCTTGCGATCATGCCAAGCCTCATATGGAGTGATAGACTACAATGCTTTAGTGGTACACCTGTTTCGTACATATGTTGCACACATAACAACCTCAAGCCAAAAACTATGTGGTAAAGCCTGACTCTTGACCATACACCTCGCCATCTCCATGAGTCACCTGTTCTTCCATTCAACAACTCCATTCTATTGAGGTGTATATGGCACTATACACTAATGTTTTATCCCACCTTCAGCCAAAAATGCATTAAAATCAGAAGACATATATTCCCCCCTTCGATCAGAACAAAGGGTGCCCATTTTACAAGCTGACAAATTTTCAGTCGAAATGAGAACTTGTTTGGAGCACATATAACACTTTCGACTTTGCTTTCAATGGATATACCCATGCATGCTAGGAAAAATCATCAATGAAAGTCATGAAGTAAAGATGGTTTCCAAAAGAGGGCATCTCCATAGGACCACATACATCACTGTAAACAAGCTGCAATTTCTAATAGCTCGAACTGAACCATCTTTTGGAAAGGAGGAAAGCTGCATTTTGCCCAAAATATAGGCTTCACAAACATGTTTACCGGGTGCCTCAAGTTTGGGCAAAGAGGACACCATTTCAAATTTCTGTAGGCATAGCAAACTAGAAAATTTCAGATGACCAAAGCATGCATGCCAAAGCTTTGCATCTGACATAGCCTGAGAATCATGTACTGCACATGATGAATCATTCACAGATTTTTCATAGTCTATTAGCTTATACAACCAACGATATAAAATGCCAGAAACAATAATCATGTAGCCATTTGATAGATCATGAAATGTACATCTGTCATCAACAAATTTCACAATGAAACCAATCTTTGCTAAAGCTGAAACTGATAATAGATTCTTCTTGATCCCTAACACAAATAAAGCATCTGACAATGTAAAAGAACTACCATCAGCAGTAGTCAAAATGATCTTACCAACTTCCATAGCAGGATAGGAGGAGTTGTTGGCACTTGTAACAGTATTCCTTGTAGGGGAAGGTGCGAGTGAAGTGAAGAAACTCCATTGCAAGTTAATATGTTTGGTTGCCCCACTATTAAAGTACCAAACATCTGAGTCTAGTCTAGACATGAAATGTTCATGAGAAGATGGGTCATAACTGCAAACAATGTAAATGCCCATTCTTCATTCTACACAACATTAACACACTCTGTTTTGGGTATAGAGGCCTCTGCAACAACCATTCTAGCTTCTTTCTTCCTTGGCTCTTTAGCAGTCAATTTTGGAGAACTCTTTATGACATGATCATTTCCATTACTATTTTCAAAAAAAAAATTGTGTTTTTGTTTTCTTCTTGTCTATGTCATCCTTCTTTGATTGTGCAAAATTAGCAGATTTCTGCTTACTAGTAGAAGAGCTCCATTTACCCTTGCCCTTTTGACTAGACTAGAAAAGCTTGATCTGCAACACACATAATGGACATGTTCTGCCTAGACTGATCTTCTTGCAACAGAATAGAGAATAACTCCTCAAATGTTAAGGCAATTGGATTGCCCTTCATCATTAATCAAAGAGTAGAAGCAAAAATTTGATCTGAATCTAGAAGACCATTCATAACAGTCTACACAAGTGAATTGTCAGGCAATACTTCATTAGCAAAAATCAACTGCTCCTTCAAATCTTTGATCTTTGTCAAGAAACTGTCCATGGAATCTCCTTCATTCATGTGCTCACTCTCCAATTTTTTTCAAAGGTAAGCAACACGAGCCCCATTCCTTGCCTAGTACGAAGTGCTTAATGTATCCCACGCATCCTTTGATGTTTTGCAAGAGTGAATGTGGGGAATAATGGTTTGTTTGATAAACAAGGCTCTGAAGAATATCACCATCTTCAACACCGTTTACATCACCTTCAACAACTTTGTTTGCAGGTGTAATAGGACATTTTTTCAACACCTTGTACATTATTCCAGAGTCCTTTTGCAACCAATACATGACACATCATATGATCCCGTAATGGGTAATTGCTACTCTCCAACTTATCCTCAACAACCAACATACGGAATACATCACTATTTTCAGCCATGGCCACTAACTAAAATACCCTGATGCAGAAAAATGGTTGTATCTCAAAAAGTTGACTAGAACCACCCCATCAAGTTCTACTAAACCTGTAGTAGAATTTGAGATGCTTATATTAGCAAACCGAACGTTGCATATATCTTCAGCATAAAAAGATTAAATTGCCTACATAAGCATTGTGATAATGCGTTTGAAGGCCAAAACGAGCTCAGATCATGATTTCGATACCACAATGCAAATCCATTTTGAACTCCTAATCAGCCTGAGTATGCTCGCCAATCTTTGTGTGATTCTGAGAGTGTGATAGGAGGGGTGTCAATGTCACCCTAGATGAAGTGGCAACATTCTCTGATACCAATTGTTGGAGTTTGAGGTCTATGGAAGCACACGAATAACATAAGGAAGAAGAAGAAGCTTGGAGCACAACACACAATACTGAATGTATTACCACTAGAATGTACAAAGATAAGTGACCCATTAGGGCTATAGGCATATATACAATCCGAGGAAAAAAACCTCCTAAAGAGGGAAAAAAGTGCCCCGACGATCCTAGTGTGTTCACACACATCACTAGCTAAATATATCAAGATCTCCTATTATTGGAATTGCCTCAGTATTTTCTATGAGGCCTCTTGGTCGAGAATCAACCACTCAAAGATCCCTAAATGGGCCTCTCTTTCGATTTCTTTGGACACAAGGATGTAAATAGCTTCTGAGTGGTAAAGTCTTTCAATTGCTTTGCATCTCGTTAGGATTTGGTATTTCCATGGGTCAATTATGATACCATGCAGGATTTGGGTGAATCACCTCTACCTGGGGTGCCAATTGAGCAACACTTGGAGCTCTACAACACAAACTCTAGGGTGCCCAAAATGAGATCAAATAACATGATGTCCTACTTTAAAAGATACAAACTAAGGATGACAACCTTGATCGAGCTGTGAAGGCAATCATTATAGCTCAAGCAAATGGCATAAGATGAAGCATTTCTGGAAATTAAGAAAGTGAAGTTTTCCACTAATTATTTGGTGCGAAAGGATCAACTTTGGTGAAATATTCTATGGTATTGGAGATCGTCCCACCACATGGAAGACATTTCAAGAGAAGGTAAAAGAATCATTTCTTCCTCCTCAAATTAATTGACATGATTTTTGCTCATGGACTACTCTTGCATGGAGGCAAGTTGATATCGTTTCTACCTACACTAAGCGTTTTTGGAAAAAAATATTACTTGTATGGATGCTCAAGACGGTTCTTGAAGACACTTTGGAGACAAATTATGAAGATGGTTCGGCAATGGGGATCCACACCAAGCTCAACACACTACGACCTACAACCCTTTATGAAGCTATTTCTTTTGTTCATGATGTAGAGAGAGAGTTTCAAACTATTACCAAGTCAATTCATCTACAACAACCACCTCAATGACAACCAAAAAACAAGCGAAAAACAAGCCTAGTTTTGCTTTGAAGTGCAGTTTCACCGCATCTTCTTCTCCTAGTTTTCCATGAGCTCCTCATTCCAACTTTTCAATAGCACCCATAGCTTCATAATCCCAACCTCCCAAACCCATTATCCTTCAAAATTTGATGGTGGATGATCAACAAAAGAAGCCATGTATCACTTGTTGGAATTGTGGTAAATCTAGGAACACCAAAGCTAAGTGGAGCTCGCAATCTTTCAATATTGAATATGTCAAAGTAGAAAAGTGCACAATATAGAGGCAATTCACGAAGAAGTTCATCCTATTTGGGCTAAGGAAGCATTAGAAAAAGGAATTAAATGCCTTGGGTAATTAAATTTCTATTATTTGCTTTGCATGTAGGATGTTATTAATGATAGGATTGTTAATATTTTACATGATAATGGCATTCCCATGATTTTATTTCACATAATTTAGTGTAGGAACTAAAATTAAGGCATTTTCCTTCCATGTATAAAGTTAAGGCTACATTTCAAGGAAGTAGGTATAATGTAACAAGTGAAGTGCACGATCTTAATATTTGTATAGGTCCTTATGTGAATGCATGCACATTTTTAATTAATCCTTTGTAGACCTATGATGCTATACTTGGTATGCCTTTCCATCATCATTATAGTCCACATGTTGACTACAATACACACACATTCAATTTCGAATATGATGCACATAGACCATTCATTCTTGGGACAATTGTTCACACATGAAGCAAAACTTATGAAGAATGGAGACAATAAAAAAGGAAATCGATCATCTACCCTCTATATAGATAAGAATAAAAGCAAGGATAACAAAGGCAAATGCAAGAAGTTTGATGATGAAGGTAGTACCTCTCAAGCCAACTTTGCAGGTAGAGGTAGAAGCTCAAGAGGAAGAGGTAGAGGAGATCGACAAGGCAGGGTGTCACTCTTGCACAATTATAAGTATCAATGTGAGGAGATCCACGTCATAATTGTCAATCTACAGAGTGATGAGGGTTGTATGACAACCATGATCAAGTGGAGTACATAAGTGAGTGAGAAGCACACAAGCATGCACACACATACGTGCTCACAAGGCAAGAACAAAGATAGTAACCATGGAATGCCTTTACTTTCAATTACAAAAGTCTCAATCTCTACCAAGCGAACCTCAAAAATGAGCTCTCTAGCTCTTTTTATAGTTTTCCACTAGCTTTGGCCTTGTCCAGACCTAGTGATTGACCTAGTTAAAAATTAGGTTGTTGGGATTATTTGAGGTCTCATACAGAATCTAAAAATTACAAAAATTGATACGTAGGTACTTCTAGTCCTCCTCAAGCTCAAGGACTTGGATTGAACAAAATGGAGTTGCAATTATCAAAAAAGGTATTTCAATGTGATTTAGTGATAAAAATAATTGTTGTTTGAAAAGAGACTTCTTAAAGGTTTGATTTGACTATCTTTGACTGTTCTGCCTGCTTGGTCTTGGCTTCTCTTCTCTTCGTTCTTCTCTTCTAAGGATCTCTTTTCTATTGAGTTCTAATTGATGGACAACACCTCCCCCTCTCTCGCATCTGCCATACCTAATAGACCTTTGTTGGGTGGGATGGTTAATGTAGTATTGTAGTACATTTGTTACCAGATCATGTTCCTGTAATTTGAGTCCCTTTGCTAGATTAATTGTAGATTTTCCCAATCAATGTGGTCTCGGATCTTGGGGGTGGGGTGTTTTGTAAAATTACAAGTACATTACTTGCTGACAAGCGAATAATTGAAGAAGATGAGTGGATTTTGATAGGAACAACTTGGAATGGTACTCCTAGAAGCTTGTTGTGAACATGTCTTCAAAGTTTTGCTTATAACAAGTTGGGAGGTACCCTTATTTTGGTGTCCCAGGCGGAGACAACACGGATACTTGGAGTAGAACTCATGTTGTAGATTATATCTTGGATACTTGTAGATTAAATCATAATTGCTCTTCACAAATCTTGGGGTTGACATGTGTGGTGCTTGGACATTCTTGAATGTTTTGAATATGATTTGCATCATGTCAAAGATCTTTAACAACATTTGAGTAGCTACATCTGGCATAGGCTTGAGACACGGTATCCAATGACGTATTGTGGACATCATTTATGATATAGAGGGTGGTCCCTAGGGTGGTGCTATGTATGGGTAGTTGACCCAATTAGCACAACATGCATTGTTATGTACCTTGATAGTGTATGCCTTCCATGTTCTGTGCTTGGGGACCAATCCGTAGCATGGATTGTAAATAATATGTAGTGGTGGATTGTTCCATGTTTGTAGCATTTATGGATATGTCTCTAATACATTCTTCCACGCATCCTCTTTGACTAGTGAGTTGATGCTTTCCTTCCTTTAAAGAGCTGAAGCTGAGTCCACATCAGTGCCCTTTCTATGGTTACATCATATGATAACAATTTATAGACTATGTGCATAATCACACAACATCCATTTAGTATCTGCTTACAAAAGCATCTAGTGTTAGCAACATATAATTGGTCAATGATCCACCTGGGAAGATTAATTGGTAGTCTTGCAGGCGTCACCACATATAACATGAACCAAACCTTCTTATTGGCTAAGTGAAGCGGTCCTGTCTTGGAAATGCAAAATGTTGCATGCAGATCCTAAGTGGCACTGATAGATTTGGTGTCACTAAGGCCATGTCTTTCAACTTCGCTATCTTCCTGTTCTTCATGTTCTCAGGCACTAAAGCTTCCTTATCTGAAGGAGTATGTATACCTTGCATGTTTAGAGCTCCTTGAACCAAGTTCAATGTGAGGTTTAACTTCTTCATTTTGTTGTTGCACCTTGGCAAAGGGATTACAAATGTTCTTGGCATGTCCTTCATAGTGCTAGGTTGTAATGTGGATATCAAATAATAACATCTCAAAAAATCAAGTTTGGGCAATTGCTTCCGGAATTATTCATATAGCCTTGTCCATTGCCGAATTCCTTAGAGTTCTGGAGTATTCTAGAGCTATTTGAACCCTTGTGAGAAGAATTGAAACTGGCCCCAAATGTTGTTGAATTCACATTCAGATTCCCAAATGTAACCAACATTGCCAAGTGGTCCTAGCATCTCATTGAACCAATGTGAATGTATGTTCACTTTCTCTGTGTGCGCATTGAGGGAATCTTGAATGGGTATCTACCTCACATGTTGGAATTCCACCGACATCATTGTAGGGAGTTCAGATGCTGGCAAACTATCAATATCAATTGGCTGCGAACTTGTCCCTTCCTCGGCCATGATGAAAGAGGTCACTGATGTCACATGAATCTACTAGAATCAATGACTCACATTAGTATTGGCACAGAGAGTTGTTGAGACCTTGTTCCCCTTACAACACTAACATGATGTATCTGACTCAGTGTGTTAGAGAGTGTGCTTGAGTGTTGTGAAGTCATGAGTTAGTAGAGGTACTTATGAATTGAAAGCATACTCAAAAAATGCAAACAACTCTGCATGCACATAATAGTATATAATTTATTTACAATGTTAAATCAGGTAGTTCAATACTGGACTTAACTTTCCAGACTTCTATGGGGGTACAAATTTTGTGAGTAATTACAGTAAAGGATTTTAGAGATGAATCTATCTCAATTTGGGACTTTTTAAGCACCCATCTCCAAGTAATGCTAGGCTTGATTGCATTAGAGTATTTGTTGAGAACAAATTTTCTTATTAGGTTTTGTGGGGTAGGGTTAGGTGAGAATTGGTTCCACCCTAAAATCTTATGTGATGCAATCCAGCTTGCAAGCAGGTCTTAGGCACCCAGTTTTGTGCATTCTCAAGGTTTCCCTTCATTGACTGCTTTGGTACCCAAATGGAGATGATTGGTTGAGGTTGAATCTTGGTGCATGCAACTTTGGTTTGCTTTGGTTGCATCATTCGTTTGATAGATACCCTTGGTCCTACGGAGGGATTCAAGGGTACTCACTCTTGTGCCTCCAAATCTGCTTCACACCATGAGGTACTTTGTTTATGTTGATATATTTAGGTAGTGATGTGTGTGAACGCACTAGGACTGCTGGGGCACTTTTTTCCCTCTTTAGGAGGTTTTTCCCCCCCGCCTTGTATATACGCCTATTGCCCTAATGGGCTACTTATCTTTGTACATTCTCTAGTAATACAATTAGTGTTGTGTGTTGTGCTCCAGCTTCTTCTTCTTCCTTGTGTTGTTTTCGTGCTTCCGCAGATGTCTAACTCCAACAATTGGTATCAGAGCAAGTCATCGCTTCATCTAGGGCGCCATCGACACTCCTCCGTTTGCAGTCTTAGATTCGCACAAAATTTGGTGAGCATACTCAGGGCCTTTGAACACATTATCACAGTGCTTGTGCAGGCTATTTTGTCTTTTTGTGCCAAAGGTATATAACAGTTTCTGTTCGCCAGTATAAGCGTCTTGAAGTCTGCTACAGGTCTAGCGGAATTCGTCTGGGCAGTTCTGTTCAACTTTTTGAGATACAATCAATTTTCTGCATCAAGGTATTTTAGTCACCGGCCATGGCTGAAAGCAGTGATGTATTCTGTATGTTGGCTGTTGAGGATAAGTTGGATGGTACCAACTACCCATTATGGGCTTATATGATGCAACATGTGTTGGTTGCAAAAGGACTGTGGAACATTGTGCATGGTGTCGAAAAACGTCCTATCACACCTGCAACTGTTACAATTGCAGGTACTAAAGCTGATGCAGAAGGTGTCGAAGATGGTGATATTCTGCATATTCCTGTTCGTGCTGCGGTTTTTGCTACACCTACTGCAGAGCAGATTTGTTGGGATGGCAGAGATGCCCAGGCACATGCATTGATAGCTTTGTCTGTCAAACGTGCCATTATTCCTTACATTCGCTCTTGCAGAATAGCTAAGGATACTTGGGATACACTTACCACATTGTACCAAGCTAGGAATGAGGCTCGTGTTGCTTACCTCCGAAAACAGTTGGAGAGTGAGCACATGAATGAAGGTGATTATATGGACAATTTCCTAACAAAGATCAAAGACTTGAAGGAACAGTTGATTTCTACTGATGAGATTATACCAGATAACTCACTTGTGCAGACTGTTTTGAATGGTCTTCTTGATTCATATAAGAGTTTTGCTTGATGAAAGGCAATCCAAATGCCTTGTCATTTGAGGAGTTAGTCTCTGTTCTGTTGCAGGAAGATCAGTCCAGGCAGAACAGGTCCATTATGCGTGTTGCAGATCAAGCTTTCCTGGCTAGTCAGAAGGGCAACGAAAAATGGAGCTCTTCTACTAGTAAGCAGAAATCTGTAGATGCCACACATTTGAAGAACCAAGACAAACATGAGAAAAAATCTGTAGAAAAAATCAGGGAATGATCATATCATGAAGAACTATCCAAAACTGGCTGCAAAAGAGGCAAAGAAGAAAGCGGCTGGAATGGTTGTTGTAGAAGCCTCTACACCAAAAACGGAGTCTGCTAATCTTGTGCAAGAAGAAGAATGGGCGTTTACTACTGTTTGCAGTTTTGAACCATCTTCTCATGAGCAGTGCATGTCTGCAATAGACTCAAATGTTTGGTACTTTGACAGTGGGGCGACCAAACATATTACCTCGCAGCACAATTTCTTCTCTTCACTCGAGCCTGCCCCTCCAAGGAATACGGTTACATGTGCCAACAACTCTTATCCTGTTATGGGAGTTGGTAAGATCATTTTGACTACTGTTGATGGTAGTTCTTTCACTTTGTTAGATGCTTTATTTGTGCCAGGGATCAAGAAGAACCTGTTATCAGTTTCTGCATTAGCCAAGATTGGCTTGGTTGTGAAATTTGTTGATGACAGGTGTACAGTTCATGATCTGTCAAATGGCGATGTAGTTATTGCTTCTGGTATTTTATGTCATGGGCTGTATAAGCTCATAGACTATGAAAGATCTGTAAATGATTTGGCATGTGTAGAGCCTGTTTCGTTTGATGAAGCACAAAATTCAAAAAATTGGATGGCTGCTATGCAATCTGAATATGATGCTATAATGAAGAATGGTACTTGGTCTTTATGTGACTTGCCTCCTGTTAAGAAGGCCATTGGCAATAAGTGGGTATACAAGCTGAAGCGTAAACCGGATGGTAGAGTTGACAGGGATAAGGCTAGGCTTGTTGCAAAGGGTTATGCACAGGAAAGAGGCATTGATTTGGATGAGACCTTTGCACCTACATGTCGTATGACTACTGTTTGGAGCATCTGTGCACTTGCAGCTCATCATGGTTGGAATGTACATCAGTTGGACATTAAAACAACATTTCTGAATGGTGACCTGCATGAAGAAGTGTATGTTTTTTAGCCTCGTGGCTTTGTGTAGAAAGGGCATGAAAACTAGGTGTGCAGGTTAAAGAAGTCATTATATGGTTTAAAGCAAGCACCATGTGCTTGGTATGAGAAGATACATGCCTATCTGATTGCACATGGTTTTGAGAACAGTCCAACTGAAAGCACCTTATATGTTAAGCGTGCTAATGATGTGCTTCTGATCATTGTTGTCTATGTTGATGACATGCTTCTCACTGGTCCCATTGAGAAGCATATTGCTGATTTTAAGGCTAATTTGCATGCCTCACTTGAGATATCTGATTTGAGGCATTTGCATCACTATTTGGGCATTCAGTTTATGCAAGTTGATGGTGGAATGGCATTGTGTCAAACGAAATATATTAACACGTTATTGTAGCGTTTTGGCCTTGAAGACTGTAAGCCTATTGCAACTCCTATGGAGACAGGTTTATGATTGAGTCTTCATGATGCTGGAGATGCGTTTGAAGCTATTCTCTATCAGCAAGTTGTTGGATGCTTGATTTACTTATGCATTACTTGGCCAGATATTCAGTTTGCTATCTCATAGATGAGCAAGTTTATGCATTGCCCAAGGGTCAAGAATTGGCAGGAAGTTAAGTGCATCTTTCGCTATTTGAGTGGTACTCAGCTACTTGGGTTGTTTTATCCCAAGGGGGGATCACTACCGCCAAATTTGCATGCTTTTTCTGACTCTGATTGGGCTGGTTGCTATGACACTCGTGTGTCCACTAGTGGCTTTTGCTTCATGCTTGGTAGTGTTGGGGATGTAAGGGTCATGTGACCTTACCCCCATATTCATGTATATACATCATATATAGAGCATTGCCTCAAGAGAGATCATTATGTAGGTTTCGAGGCTCCCACGCATGTCCGCACATCTCTCCTCTCTTCTCTCTCGCTCCATCTCCTCCTTCCTCCTCTTCTTCTGCACACCAAAGCCCTTCATTGGTATCAGAGCATGCTGAAGGCTGGTGTGCAAGAAGCTTCAATGGAAGCTTAGGTGAGAAGAGGTAGAAGTGCAGGTCGGCATCTCTCAACAACAGTTCAGTATTTCGGCCGTAACATGAGCAAAGAAGGTCGAATTGATGCGTTTTAAAGTTTTGTGCGTAGCTAACACAGAGGGCTACAACTTCACAGAA
The DNA here is from genome assembly GCA_020310875.1 of Ceratopteris richardii. Classification (NCBI taxonomy): domain Eukaryota; kingdom Viridiplantae; phylum Streptophyta; class Polypodiopsida; order Polypodiales; family Pteridaceae; genus Ceratopteris; species Ceratopteris richardii. The sequence goes on along the minus strand of CM035442.1, from coordinate 101,803,599 downwards.
GGGCGCAGAACCTGGTTCGAACTTCTAAAGTGTCGAAAATTCGAAAAATGCATACTACTGTAGAAAGCGAATCTATATTCACTAGTACAGCGTTCTACAGCTCGGAATTCGATGATTCAACTTGCCGTGCGTAGCTTGGAAAGATAGCTACAACTTTGTAGAAGAAGTCAGATCCAGATTCTGAGTTTTAGATTGCCAAAATTGCAGAATACAGAGCAGTACTGTTGCAGGTGATAGTGAAATTGACAGTAGGTGCTTGTTTTGAGCATATCTTGAGCTACGCACCTCCGATTGAGGTGTTCTTTATCTCGTTACGTAGCCAAGAGTTAGATCTTGAAGTTTTCTGAAGACCAAAAATTCAGATTCAGAGGCTATCACCTCTGAAACAGCAAAACACAGAGCAGCACATTTATGCTATAAGAACCCTAATTGCACTTGGAGGTTGAATTTGCTTTGGAACTTCTTCGAGAGAGAATTTTTGGTGTACAAGCTCTTATTCTTAGAGCTTGAAGGCATTGTACATGTATGATCATTGTGGTAGCTCCTCCATATGAGAGTAGAGCATGATCTTGTCACGTGTTTGGCATGTAAGATGACATTGTGGTATACTCTTTTTTGAGGTTTATGTCATCATGAGTTCAATCATAGATGTATAGTGGCATTGTGGTCTATATCTTGCTTATGCCACTTGGTTACTTGCACATACTTTTGTGAGAGTTGACATAAGATCTTACTTGGTACTTGTATCATTGTTTTCTTTGCAGGTACATGATCCAGATTGGAGCCTCTATTGCACACTTGTTTGTCACCTTGATTTACTATTATATTAGCAAATGTTCATTGATTTGATGTTGTGGATGGTGATTCCCACATGGTTATTTTGGTTCTAGAGTCCATTTTACAGAGGAGATGCTGCCGAAATTTTGACAGCTTTTATGCTAGAAAGGAGCTCTAGTGGATCTTGAAGCTTGTGCGATAGCTTTGGGTCATTGTTTATCTCCATTCATTTGGACTTGGTCACAGGTTATTTGTGATAGGTTGGACCATCTTGTAGGACTCATTCTTGAGTGGGAGATACATCATCATTGTATTGGCATGTATTACTATTAGTTTTCTGGCATATGTAGTTGCCATTATCTTTGGTTGGATCAGTGACAGGTGGTGACAGGTTACTCATTGTTCTTTTGCTATTGATTATCTTGTTTGATTGCTCAGTTTACAGGGGATACTCTGTCGAAATTTTCCCAAGATTCTTTCACATCTACTTGGTCACTTTGGAGACTTGATGAGCAGGCTTATGCTCATGGTTTTATGTGCATGCTAGATGTGTGGTTATGTGACAGGTTGTTCACATGGTTCCTTCTCCAGTGAGACATATGTGATGTGAGTTATGCATATGGATATGCAGGTGTGATCCTATTGAGGATAGAGTATTGTTTATAGTCTCGTTACATTGTTGGTCTCTTGGATTGCCAGCATGATATCTTCTCAATTTGATGGCACTGACTTTCCGAGATGGAAAGCTCAGATGTGGCATACATTGGTTCGTGCAGGGTTACACATGTATGTGCATAGAGATGCACATAGGCCTCGTGACATGCACGATCATGTATGGATGGATATGGATGCATTGGCCCGTTCCACTATCCGATTACAGCTTGTGGATTCTATATATGAGTATGTGATGTATGAGGAGACGAGTAGTGCATTATGGCAGAGACTACATGATATGTATGCGAGTCCATTGACTCATGTGAGATGTAGATCATATCGACATCTTCGATGTTGGCATTGTGGTCATGAGGGCCATATTCGACAATGTTGCTTCATGCGAATGCGACGACGATGTCAGAGATATTCACGTGATGCAGGTCAGGTAGTGGTTTCAAGAGAGTCTATGGCAGTTGATTATGCCAGTGATGGTGATATCACTTTCTCCTATGGTTCATCTCAGGATTCCTCTTGTTCATTGGATAGCACACATATGGCTTGGTTGCTTGATGCATTAGCCAATTTTCATGTTACTCCACATCGTGAGTGGTTTTATCGATTCTCAGGTGAGAGTCGTGGATGTGTGCACTTGCCTGATGGTATGACATATGACATTGAGGGTGCAGGAGATGTATGCCTTATGCTACCTAGTGGAGCATCACTTATACTCAGACATGTACGTTATGTGCCTTCACTCCCTATGAGCTTGATTTCAGTTAGCCAGTTACAGGAGAGCAGATGTTATGCATTCCTTGGTGAGCATCATTTTCAGTTGCAGTTGGGACAGCTTATGCTTGTCACAGGTACTAGGATTGGGCACAGGTATGCACTACAGGTACTTCATGTGAGAGACAGTCTCGTCTCAGTGGGAGTTCAGCCTTATGTGCGATGTGAGACTCGTCATGTCTCATTTTGTCTACCTACACATATGTCTATTGACATTCATGATGCACATGTATGGCAGGATTCAGATGCTCAAATGGATGCATATGTAGAGCATGTTTCGGATGCACATGATGCTTATGTAGAGCATGATTTTATTGATCATATGGATGCTCATATAGAGCACACTTTGGATGATGAGTTAGATGCTTTAGAGCATGATGTGGATGCTCATGTAGAGCATTATGATGATACTCGGTTAGAGTGTGATCATCACTTTGACCTTGGTGTTGATGTTGTGCAGCTAGCTCATGTGGAGCATGATCATACACTTGGTGTGGTAGAGTAGACTTGCTCTCATGATACACAGTGTGTGATAGAGCAGTTTAGCTCTCGGGATGCACAGCTTGACACACCATTGGTTGCGAGCATGGCTGATTTAGATGCTGAGGAGTCAGCACTTATGCAGTCATTCTTGGATTCGCTCATGCCAGATGTTGACACAAATATGTCAGGACATGTTGGTCTTGATGATGGTGCTTTGGATGCCTTGGATACAGGCATGGCTGATATACTTAGGTTAGCCAAGATAGCACATGTTTCGTCAGCATTCGGGAGTCTGATGTACGAGTTGTTATGCTCGATACCAGGCATTGCAGTTGCTATTGGAGCATTTGCACTTGGATTTGTCAGTCGTTCGATGATTGACACAGGCATAGAGCGAGTGGGAGCTTTGTAGGAACTTCATCAGTTCTTGCAGCAATCATATGTGAGCTCGACTCTTATCGATATGAGTCTAGAGCAGTTTGAGGTGCATGGATACACCTTGTTCGAGGCAGTTGGTGTAGGCTGATCTAGTATGGGTTGAGATCCGGACTCTTCCTATACATTATTGTATACTCCTACATCATTCTTTGTATGTGTTTACCACTTATGGTCACATTGACCCTTAAGTGGGAGATTGTTGGGGATGTAAGGGTCATGTGACCTTACCCCCATATTCATGTATATACATCATATATAGAGCATTGCCTCAAGAGAGATCATTATGTGGGTTTCGAGGCTCCCACGCATGTCCGCACATCTCTCCTCTCTTCTCTCTCGCTCCATCTCCTCCTTCCTCCTCTTCTTCTGCACACCAAAGCCCTTCAGGTAGCTCATGTATATCTTGGTTGAGCAAGAAGCAGCCTACTGTGGCCACTTCCAATTGTGAGGCTGAGTATAGGGCAGCTTTCATAGCTATTGTTGAGTGTGTGTGGCTCAAATGCCTTATGGCTGATTTGGGTGTTGGTCAGACTTCTGCCACCACCATCTTTACTAACAGTCAGAGCGCATTGGTAGTTGCAAGGAACCCTGTGTTCCATGCTTGCACTAAGCACATTGAGGTGCATTATCACTATGTCAGGGAGAGGTTCTCTGCTGCGGAGATCAGCTTGGCATATGTGCCCATGCAAGAGAACATTGCAGACCTTTTCACGAAGGCTCTGCCTAGGGAGAAGTTTGAAGCTTTCCGCAAAGCTTTGGGCTTACTTCCTTTTGTGGAGCGATTTCCACATAGCTTGGCACTTCCTTATACATGAGTGCCAGCTCCTTGTTCACTGCATCACTCCCAGGGGGGATTTGTTGATATATTTAGGTATTGATGTGTGTGAACGCACTAGGACCGCCGGGGCACTTTTTTCCCTCTTTAAGAAGTTTTTTTTCCCTGGCTTGTATATATGCCTATTACCATAATGGGCTACTTATCTTTGTACATTCTCTATTAATACAATCAGTGTTGTGTGTTGTGCTCCAAGCTTCTTCTTCTTTCTTGTGCTATTCGCATGCTTCCGTAGACGTTTTACTCCAAGAGTTTAGAACTGGTTTCTTAGCATTAGATGTGGTTGTCTGCTTCATCTTCTTGTCAAGTTTTCTTGCTTTTTTTCCTGGACCATCTTTGGAAAAGAAGGGAGTTCCATGTTCGCTTCTACTACTCCTTCATGAGTGCCATCGTTCTACACCATAGCACTTTGGACAATAATTACATCATTATCATCATGTGGGCTCCTAGAGGGATCAAGACTCTATGCCTTTCCTAATTCCTTGAGTGTTTGGTTCACTAGTTCAGTTGTGATGCGCTACTAGTTCACCCAGACCTAAAGAAGTCCACTTCTTAGATTTAAGTTCACCACGTGGTCATATATCCAATCTTGATGCAAGATGAGAGGTTCCATGAGGTCCTCATCTTGACACACTAGCACTCTAACTGTCATTGGAACATCTTGTATGGAGATGGGAAGTTCCACCTCACCTAGACAAGGGGTTTCCACTCCTCCCAATCCTATGAGGTAAGCTTCTAAAGGATTGATACTTAATTTGAAATCTTGACAGTGAGAGAATATAATTGCACTAGTGGTTGCATCATTAGTCAATCAAGGCTTTTGTAGTCTTCTTATTTGTGCCTATCCTGCTTCTAAGGTTAGAAAAGTACATCTATCTGTTGATATATTTAGGTAGTGATGTGTGTGAACACTCTAGGACCATCGGGGCACTTTTTTCCCTCTTTAGGAGGTTTTTTTCCCCCGGCTTGTATATACATCTATTGACCTAATGGGCTACTAATCTTTGTACATTCTAGTGGTAATACATTCAATATTGTGTGTTGTGCTCCAAGCTTCTTCTTCTTCCTTGTGTTGTAAGCGTGCTTCTGTAGACATCTAACTCCAACAATTGGTATCAGAGCAGCTCACTTTTTCATCTAGGGTGTCGTCAACAGCTCTTCGATTGGAGTCTCAAAATTGCAAAAATTTTGGTGAGCATAATCAAGGTGTTTCCGAGATCAAAACAGCTTCATTATGTGGTGTCAAAATCACGATCTGAGCTCATTTCGGCCTCCGAATGCACTATCATAGTGCTTGTGTAGGCTATTTCATCTTTTTGTGCCAAAGGTATATACCAGTTTCGGTTCACCAATATAAGCGTCTCAAAGTCTGGTACAGGTTTAGTAGAATTCCTCTAGGCATTTATGTTCAACTTTTTGAGATACAGTCAATTTTCTGCATCAAGGTATTTTATTCACTGGCCATGGCTGAAAGCAGTGATGTATTCCGTATGTTGGCTGTTGAGGATAAGTTGGATGGTACCAACTACCCATTATGGGCTTATATGATGCGACATGTATTGGTTGCAAAAGGATTGTGGAACATTGTGCAGGGTGTTGAAAAATGTCCTATCACACTTGCAACTATTACAACTGTAGGTACCGAAGCTGATGCAGAAGGCGTCGAAGATGATGATATTCTGCATATTCCTGTTTGTGCTGCAGTTTTTGTTGCATCTATTGCAGAGCAAATTTGTTGGGATGGCAGAGATGCCCAAGCACATGCATTGATAGCTTTGTCTATCAAACATGCCATTATTCCTCACATTCACTCTTGCAGAACAACTAAGGATGCTTGGGATACACTTAACACATTGTACCAAGCTAGGAATGAGGCTCGTGTTGCTTACCCCCAAAAACAATTGGAGAGTGAGCATATGAATGAAGATTATTCTATGGATAATTTTCTAACAAAGATCAAAGACTTGAAGGAACAATTGATTTCTGCTGATGAAGTTATACTAGATAACTCACTTGTGCAGACCGTTCTGAATGGTCTTCCTGATTCATATCATAGTTTTGCTTGTACTCTTTGTTTGATGATGAAAGGCAATCCAAATGCCTTATCATTTGAGGAGTTAGTCTCTGTTCTATTGCAGGAAGATCAGTCGAGGCAGAACACGTCCATTATGCATGTTGCAGATCAAGCTTTCCGGGCTAGTCAGAAAGGCAAAGGAAAATGGAGCTCTTCAACTAGCAAGCAGAAATCTGCAAATGCTACACATTCGAAGAAGGAAGACAAAGATGAGAAGAAATCAGAAAAGCAGAAATTATTTTGCAAGTACTGTAAAGGAAATGATCATATCATAAAGAATTGTCCTAAACTGGCTGCAAAAGAGGCAAAGATAAAAGAGGTTGGAATTGTTGTTGCAGAGGCCTCTACTCCAAAAACAGAGTCTCCTAACCTTGTGCAGGATTAAGAATGGGTGTTTACTACTATTTGCAATTTTGACCCATCTTCTCATGAGCAGTGCATGTCTCCAGTAGACACAAATGCTTGGTACTTTGATAGTGGGGTGACCAAACATATAACCTCGCAGTGCAGTTTCTTCTCTTCACTCGAGCATGCCCCTATATGGAATACTGTTACATGCGCCAACAACTCCTCTTATCCTGTTATGGGAGTTGATAAGATCATTCTGACTACTACTGATGGTAGTTCTTTTGCCTTGTCGGATGCTTTTTTTGTGTCAGGATCAAGAAGAATCTATTATCAGTTTCTGCATTAGCCAAGATTGGCTTGGTTGTGAAATTTGTTGATGACAGATGTACAGTTCATGATCTGTCAAATGGCGATGTTATTATTGCTTCTGGCATTTTATGTCATGGGTTGTATAAGCTCATAGACTATGAAAAATCTGTGAATGATTTGGCATGTGCAATACATGATTCTCAGGCTATGTCAGATGCAAAGCTTTGGCATGCATGCTTTGGTCATGTGAACTTTGCTAGTTTGATACGCTTGTAGAAATATGAAATGGTGTCCTCTTTGCCCAAACTTGAGACAACCAGTAAACATGTATGCGAAGGCTGTATTTTGGGCAAAATGTCGCATTCCTCATTTCCAAAAGACGGTTTAGTTCGGGCTACTCAGAAATTACAGCTTGTTCATAGCTATGTCTGTGGTCCTATACAAACACCCTCTTTTGTAAATTATCTCTACTTCATGACTTTCATTGATGACTTTTACAGGCATGCATGGGTATATCCATTGAAAGAAAAGTCTGAAGTGTTTATGTGCTTCAAACAATTTTTGGTTCTGGCTGAAAATCTGTCAACATGTAAAATGGGCACCCTCCATTCTGAGCGAGGGGGGGAATATATGTCTTCTGACTTTAATGCATTTCTAGCTGAATGTGGGATAAAATATCAGTGTACAATGTCGTATACACCTCAACAAAATGGAGTTGCTAAAGGAAAGAATAGGTCGGTCATGGAGATGGCGAGGTGTATGGTCAAGAGTCAGACTTTACCACATAGTTTCTGGCTTGAGGCTATTATGTGTGCAACATATGTGCTTAACAGGTGTCCCACTAAAGCACTGCACTCTATCACTCCATATGAGGCTTGGCATGATCGGAAGCCATATGTTCCTCATCTGCATGTTTTTGGTTGTCTGGCATATGCATTAGTGCCTGAACAACATCGCTGAAAATTGGATGATAAAGCAGTAAAATGTATTTTTGTTGGGTACAATTCTGAAAGTAAAGGCTATCATCTATATCATCCACAGATTAAACACATTCTAGTTAGCCTTGATGTTGTTTTTGTGGAAGATGTTATTCAGCCATTGCTTTCATGTACTAAGGAGACATTTGTTAGCTCCAAAGACATGTATGATACTTTGCTGCCTCTTTTTACAGGTGGACAATCTAGTGCTGGTACTAATGAGGCAACTTCTCAACCTTTGTAGGTTTCGTGTGATGATGCAAATCATTCCATTTTTTATGCAGGTATATATGATGCACTTGTCGATGAGAGAGCTGATATTGAGCAAGCAAAAGCTATGCCAAAATGGATGGTGCAGACTTTGCGGGACAACAAATTAGATGCACCTCTCTCATATCCTACTCGATCAAGCTCTCATAGTGCCTCTTTTGCATCAGATTACTATGCTATGGCGGCATCTAGTCTATGTGATGAGAATGAGCCTGTTTCGTTTAATGAAGCACAAAATTATGAACATTGGATGTCTGCAATGCAATCTGAATATGATGCTATCATGAAAAATGGTACCTCGTCTTTATGTGACTTGCCTCCTGGCAAGAAGGCCATTGGCATTAAGTGGGTATACAAGCTGAAGTGTAAGCCTGATGGAACAGTTGACATGTATAAGGCTAGGCTTGTTGCAAAGGGTTATGCACAGGATAGAGGCATTGATTTTGATGAGACCTTTGCACTTTAGAAAGAAGGTCCATCCTTAGGTGGGTCTTACCTTTCCTAACCACAACTTCAAAGTCATATTCTATTAAGAGAAACCATCTTACTAATCTGCTAATATTGCAAGGTTTATTTACCAAATAGAGTAATGCTTGATGGTTTGTAAAAAAATTAGACTTATTTGCAAGCAATTAATGCCTAAGCGTTTTAACTGCATACACCATGCTTAATCCTTCTCTTTCAATTGTGGTGTAATTTTGTTCAGCTGCATTCAACTGCCTACTTGCATAAGCTATTGGAAGATCAATATTACCTTCACTCATAGGTTGTGCTAGCACTTACCCAATAACATAATTGCATGCATCCACATGTACATGGAATGGCTTACTCCAATGTGGGGTAGTCAAGATTGGTGCTCAACATAATTGTCATTTAAGCCCATTGAAAGAGTTCTCACACTCATTCATCCACTAAAAATTAGTCAAGATTGTACAAAGACTTTGCAATGATTGCATACATGTGGATAAATCTTCGTGGTAACCACAATGACCCATGAAAGCTTGTACTTCCTTAATGTTCTTGGGTTTGGGTAACTTAGCAATGGATTTGAGTTTATCCTTGTCCGTTGAGATTCCATTCTTTGACAGTATATGTCCTAGAATCTTGAATTGCTTGACCATGAAAATGCACTTTTCTGGGTTCAAGAATACGATGTTCCCTACATTTGTCAAAGATTGATTTCAGTTCAGGGATGTGTGTTTGTCTTATATTGGAACTATAACATAAATCATCAATATAGACCTCTAAATTTTTTAGTAAGAATTCCTTGAACACATGAAACATCAGCCTTTGAGATGTAGCAAGAGCATTGGTGAGCCCAAAAGGCATCACACAAAATGCAAATACGCCCCACTCTATGGAAAAAGCTATCTTATGTTGGTCTTTCGGGGAAACAACTACTTGATTGTAGCCTAAAAATCCATCTGGGAAGCTATGAACCTCCTTGCTTGCTACACATTCAAGTAAATGTTCGATGATAGGAAGCGGGTAGCTATCTCTGATAGTGGCAGCATTGACTTTCTTCAAGTTAACTTTCTTCAAGTTAATGCACACTCGTAGTTTTTAGTACTTTTTGGGCACTACCACAATGGGGGATACCCATTCGGTTTGGCCAATGTCATACATAAATCCAACTATAAAATGATCTATTTCCTTTTGATCTTTGCTGCATAATTATCATTGTATGTGTACAGTTTTTGCTTCATTGGCTTGGCTTCCAAAGACATGGTAATACTATGTGAACAAATATCTAGGTTGACTCCTTTCAAGTCTTTGTAGCTCCATGCAAACACATCTCTGTACTCTCTTAACAATGCTATGAAATCTTGCTCCTCATCCTCTATCAAATCATGTCCTATGTATGTACATCATTGCTCACCTTCTTCTATGATCACAACAATTTTCTTAGTCTTTTCTTTGTTGTTGTAAGCCACTCTTGTGAGTGATTTTCTATTAGGCATCATGATCATGACCTTTAGATATTCTATTTCATATTTCTTGAAGTTCTCTGGGACTTCAAAGAGGGCCTCTTCCTCTACTAGCTTAGGGTTTGGTTTCTCACTTTTCTTCTTTTCGATTACTATCAACATTTCTTATGGTTTTGATCTTTCCTCCTCTTTAGTTTTGGCTTCTACTAAATAAAGATATTCTTCCTCAAAAGTACAAAAAGGCTCCATGAGGATGGACTCTTCATTGTCATCACTATCCTCTTTAGGTTCACTCATACAAGGTTCACATTTTTCAGTAATAGACTCGTACATGACTGGTTCTATCATGAATACTTAAATTTCATAGTCATCTTCATCACAATGGGGGGGTCCATTGTTCCTCATTCATGGCTACATCCATTGTGGCTATAATTTCAGCCCAATCATGGGGTTCAAATTCTTCATCTAGGAACACTATGGGTGTATAGGTTGGGTCTTGGATTGATTGAGGGTGCTTCTTTGTACCTACTTCTCTAGCAGTCATTATTTTCTCTATTACACTTTAGCTTTGCACATCCGTAAGTGAGTATCTTCATGCATCCAAGAAGATCTTGATCCTATGGAGTGCACTGAATCTGTGTCATCCGATGCTCTATGGACAGGGTTCCATTGTATCGGGGGTACGTCTCTATGTGAATAGTCCTTGAGATTAACTTTAGTGGTGACTCCCAAGTGTTGCATGTACAAAAAATTGGTTCCCCAATCTTGTACTACTTGCAATTTTCTCATGAAAGGTCTACCTAAAATCATTTGATATGCATGGTTCTTGCCAAATTCACGTATGGCAAAAGTATGCTTAAAATCCACACCACAAGTCGTAAGATTTATTTCTTCCAACAATCCTACAGGTTTCTTGATGTGTCCCTATTCCGTTTGTAACTTCATCATCATTGGTTTGAGTGCCAGCTTGCCCCAACACTTCCATAAGGAAGTGATACCAATAGCAACACCCGCACCTAAGTCTAAAATAGCTTTCGTTGTGTAGCCATGATAAGTGATAGGGAGATAGGTATTTCCTACTCGTCTTGTTGTTCTCCATAGATAGATGGCATGTCCTGGGGCAATCGATCATGTAGGTCATCCATTAGTTCAATGGGGGGTGGATTTTTGCTCTTCTTTGCCCATTTTTCCTCTTAAATCTCTCTTAGGAATCCTTGTGAATATTAATTCATGGAAGAAGAGATTCAAGGATCAGTGGAATAAGAAATATAAGCTGCCTTGGGAGGAAAGCTCATCGTTTTACTTCCATCTTTTCTTACCTGATCTAGCTGAATTTTTAGATTTGGCTATTATCTTCATTAGTCTTTCTAGCAATCCATCAAAGTGCAATTGTGCCTTGGCTGAGTTAGTGCAATTGAAAAGTCGACTAGCCTCAAACATAGTTTGAGCTAGTTTCTACCATTTTCACACATAGCTTAGTCCTTTCAATCTCAAGGTTAGCTCTAGGGTAACACTTGTCAAGTTTTTTCACATTTGGCCCTTCTTGTATTCTGGCCTTATATGCTTTAAGCATCATACCTAAATCCTCCAGAGTAGGATCACCTAAGATTGATCCTTCTCTCGATGGTGATGGGGTTATATAAGGCTGCTTAGTGTTAGATGATGGTGGTGTGGTAGAGTGTGTATGAAATGCAATTTCTATATTTTTAGCTTTAGCCTCCCTCAAGCAATGACATTCCCAAACTCATCTATTCTATATGATAAGCTAATAACCACATACATGGTTTCTTTCTTATCAATGTATGAACCCTCTTCAAATTTGACCCCTGGGTGTTCAAATCCGAAGGGTTTATCTGGGTTTTTAAGTTGGACAACTTATCTTTGTAGACCATCCTCATAGATGCAAGCACCTAATTGGTTGGTCCTAATGTAATCCAAATGATTCTTGTAGGGACCTTCTCGTGTCTGCGAATATGTGATTCCTGGACTACCTGAAGGTCTTTCCATACTAAAGGACACTTCTGAATCACTCATTTTCGAACTTATTATGTAGGGATAATCACTGAGCTACTAAGCCCAAGACCTAGCTGTGTGATTGACACTACCTCCAGAGGATCTGATGCTTTTTTTTTCCGTGATCTAGGTGTCTACCCAATCTAAGGTCCATAAGCTTGTTTATTAGTCCCAATTCTCCTAAGTACAACCACATTGTAATGTTCTTTTGTATCAATTACTTGTTCTTTATGAATTTCTCTAGTGCAATCTTGTCTGTTGAATAGCATGGCTAGGAATACTTGTGTTTTATCATAACTTGATATGTGATCGATCAATTTATGTTCTTTTCCCTTAGAGTTTTTTGAGATACTATTTTAGCTATACTTGAACTTGAGGAATTGGAGTTTGTTGCACTTGATTCATGCTTAGCAGAACCCTAATCAAACAATGCCACTAATCGCACTAAGCCTAAGCTAAAAAATGGACCAAAGGGGTAGAGAGATCTTCCAACCTCAAGTGGCTTATCCTTGTTTGCACTTGAATGCCCAAGACACACATTCCCAAGCTTGGATACACTGTAACCTTGCTTTAGTTTTCCCAAGAGATTGAAAATCCTACAAAAGTTTTTGGAGATGGTGGTACTATTGGAACCTGCAACAGAAGCTCACAAACATACAAAAACAGCACACATACAATTGCTCTCTTGTTCATTCTCACAAATACAATGAGGAAAAATGAAGTAGAGGTGGGAATATGGTAAAAAAATTGGGCATATTTAAGGCTCAAACAGAATCCAAAAATTACAAAAATTGATATGTAGGTACTTCTAGTACTCCTCAAGCTTGAGGACTCCTCGGCTTGAACAAAATGCTTTTGGAATTATAAAAAAAGGTATTTACAATGTGATTTAGTGATAAAAATCATTCTTGTTTGAAAAGGGCCTTCTTAAAGGTTTGATTTGATTATCTTTGGTTGTTTTGTCTGCTTGGTGTTGGCTTCTCTTCTCTTTGTTATTCTCTTCTAAGGCTCTCTTGTCTATTGAGACCTGATTGCTGGCCAACATAGAGGGAGAGCTCAAAACTCATCAACCTATGCCATATGTGGTCTAACCAATAATATTATAGAGAATTATTTAAGGAACCCAAGGAAGCAATGAGGATGAGGATACAACAGAGGAGCCTATGGAAATGCAAGAGGAATATTTAACAATTATTATGGATACACTAACAACTAATATAACAATAATTACCATGGTGGATACAAAGGAAGGAGAAACTAAAACAATTATACAGATGATTAAGCACAAGAAGACTCACGTTTTTTTCATGAACATGACTATGAAGGAAGGTAAGATAGATGAACATGTGTTTTAATGGGTTGCTTGCCCATCTCTACTCCTCTATTCTCTATGATTGCCTTGGTCCATTTGCAACCTATTTTAGAGGATGTGCAATGGGGTTTGCAGAATCATAGAGCTGATTCACACAACATGGCAATGAATTTTCAGCTTGGGCGATGATACTTTGGTGACTTTTAGACTCATCATATGAAGATGAGGTTTCTTTCTCTTGTGTAGAAGGGATAGATCTTGGGCTAGGTTCATAGTGGATTTCCCCTTTGCGTGATGATAAAATAGAAGCTCTCTTTTCCTCCTCCACTGCATGTGGCTCCTCCTCCTTAAACACCAAATTGCAACTTTTCATGATCTTCTTAGCCTCAAGTTCATAGATCTTATAACCATTCTTATCCTTATTGTGTCCTAAGAAGATACACTTGATGCTTTTTGGTTCAAGCTTATTTCTCTCCTTATCTAGAACATGCTTCCAAATACTTTGAAACTAAAGACAAATGGCTTTTACTAGTGTAGGCCTCTTGATTAGAATATTTCCATCAAGTGCATTTGTGTAACTTTGATTCAAGATGTAGACATTAGTGTTGATAGCCTCTACCCAAAAATGATTTGGCAAACCCTTTCCCTTCAACATGCACCTTGCCTTCTCCATGATGGTTTGATTCCGACGTTTTGCAATACCATTTTGTTGAGGGCTATGTGCCACTATGAGTTGATGTTGATTTCTTTACTCTTGCATAAATCTTCAAACTCTATTGATATAAAATCACCACCAAAGTCTGCCCTAAAATTTGTCATCTTGTTCCCTGTTTTAGTTTCAACAAGTTGAAGCCATTCTTTAAAGCTACCATAAGTTTGATCCTTATAGAAAGTACACCCACATCTTCCTTCTATAGTCATCGACACAACTTTCCTTCTATGGTCTGTGTAGGAACTTTCCACACAACTTAGAACACACCAACTCTATAGGATAGCTTGCTTTGTTCTTGCTTTCTTGTGGAATGGATCTCTATTGCTTACCCATCATGCAAGCTTCACATGGTTCCTTCATCTCTGCAATCAACGGTAGGTGTGCAACCATACCCTTGTGATGCATCTCCTTTAGTACAGTCTAATAAAGTAAGTCCATGATCTTAGTGTCTAGCCGATTCCAACAAATCTAAAAGTGGACACTATTTGTTCACTCTTGTGTATGGACAAAGAACTTGAGACTAGATTTAAGGATAATTTCATGTGCTCTCTAAAACAAGTAATCCACTTAGCCTAGAGCTTAAGTCTCAAGATTGGGGAAGGAACATTAGGGGAAAAAGTGAGCCTTGCATGGGCCTTGTAAGGATCCCTAATTTTTAGGGATTAAAAATTGTAATCTATGGTTTTAGGGAGGCATATGAAACCACTATGGTATTGTGAAATAAAATATTACTAAAAAAAAATCGAATCTCTTGTCTTCCATGTTAGCATTTTTGGCCTTTAGATTGTTCAAATCGAGGGCTTAGTTTAAATCTCATGTGACAGTAGAGAGAGAGGGAAAGTTAATTCATGGGAGTGGGGACCATACTACAATCATTCTTTGCAAGAAATTGAGCCGTTAGATAATCAAAGATCTAATGGACGGCCGTATTTGGGGCTGATTTATATGCACAATCAATTTTCAGTCATTAGATTAGATCCATATTCGGATGGTTACCATGCAAAGGTGCTTTTATCTTGTAAGCGAGCAATCTCAGCCATGTATTCTTGGATCCATCTAATGGTCCATATGTCAGGTGCCCAAACTTTCATAGAATTCAAATCTAGCCATTCGATTCGACAACTCATCCAATGGCTCACGATAAAAGGCACATTCCACATGATTGCTATCATTTCACCCGTTTGATCTAAAAAAAATCCAAGGGTTCAAGCTCAAAGTAGCCTTAATTTTCTTCATTTACCCTTGGCCTTTAGATCTTTGACCAATCCAAGGGCTCTTATTGATTTCGAGACTCTCAAAACCACTCTCTAAGGAATACCACGAGTTCTAAATGGTTTTTGGATGTTTGACCACTCAAAAACAAGGGAAGCCCATGCCTACCCTATGTGATTAAGGGACTAGACTATGGCCACCACCCTCTTCTCATTGGTCCATCTCTAATCACTCCTTAATCTAAAAGGCCCATGCAGGGTTCATTTTTTCCCCTAATTAGAGGTCTTGGGTTCAAACTCCATGGGAAGCATGGAGAGAGAGTTTTTCCCAAAGGGCTCTAGAGCCTTCTAATGCAAGTTAACATGATTTAACTTGAGTCCAGAGAGACGTAACTTGACTGGTGAGCACAACTTAGTGGAATCTAATGGAAGGTGCTAAAGTAATGGTGGAGGTCACACCAACCACTAGTGGAATCTACTAGAAGATATTAAAGGAGTGGTGGAGATCGCACATGCACTTGTGGACTCCGATTACATTTGTGGTCCTTGTTGATTTGAGTAGCTATACAAAGAGGAATAAGGTTTGGAGGAGATTCATCTCTCTAGCACACAGTGTCTATAATAGTTAGTTCTTTGCATTGGTATCTTTTGGACAATACTTGAGATTACTTGACTAGTTCTTTGACCTTTCTACCAAAAGGACAACGTCTATGAAGCTCCTCTACCGGCTTCAATACTTGAGACTCAAACTCAAGTCCTCTAGTGGAGAGGTTGACAAGATACCCCCAATCCCTCTCCCTCATGAAGAAGGAATTACTTCCTGTAAAGAATGGAATCATAGTGCAAAGAGATCGGACCTGCAACCAATCGATTGGAAGGACTCTTCCCTAACCATGAGCACGCAAACTAAGCTAGGCTAATGTTTCTTGGGATGTTGTTGTACAAAGGCAAAAACTTCCAAGGGAAGTAGAGCAATATGAGAGGATCTTATGGAAAAATTTTCAAGGAAAGATTAAATTCCAAGAGGAGTTTGTATCAAATTCATGCAAGTGGAGGCCTCAAGGGTGGAAAATGGCTCTCCTCATGGACCAACGGATGGACAAAGCTTGAGTTTGGAGCTAAGTGTTGTATGAGTTATGCTTGATTTCAACATAGGTTTTCCATAGTTCTCATTCTTTTTGCATTAATTCATAATTGAAACATAGAGAAGAGTTTCAACTATTGACCATGGTGCAACCAAAGGGGATAATTTAATGAAAGTTACATAGGTGTATATATATATATATATATATATATATATATATATATATATATATATATATATATATATATATATATATATATATATATATATATATATATATATATATATATATAGGTATTGATGAGTAAAGCAAGCAATGTTTTTGCATTTCTCTCTTTTCAAAAGAATGTTTTGTTGCACAAATGCAAGCTCAAGGGTTACTTTTACACACACTCCAAAGTTTTCTTCCATTCAGCCAAGGTTCTAGATGCACAAAAGCATGTGGATAACCGAGGGGATAGGCCCCCCGACCCCACAGAAGGGGGTAAGCCCCCCTTTGCACTCCCCCATTAAGGTTCTATGGGGAAGTGCAACATCTAGTGGCCTAGTCAGCCACAGATTAAGAAATCTGTGTTCGTGGTCTATGTACTCTATGTTTTTCTTATGTATCTTGCACCCGTTGTGCGACATACTATGTGTGGCACTAGAGTTTGGGTTTCTACAACACGGGTATCATTGCGGAGCTCTTGAGAAGGAGAGTCCACCATCATGTATCTCCAAAGAAATACTTCACTGGTATTAGAGCATTTTGACACAAAAGCTTTGTTCGTTTTGTGCGAGCAAAGCAAGCACCCACCCAAGGCTTTCGACTAAGGTGGAAGCCAAGGCATAAACCTTGGAATACCTTGTCATCCAAGTCACCAAATTCATTGTTGGTGCCATTGGCTATGTGTGAGGGAGGACCTCAATGATCAAGGAAGAGAGAGGTTCTCGATACTTTTCACGAGGTCACCCATCCTAGTTTGTTCCCCCCAGAGCTTGCATAACCGACAAAGATCTTGCCACTAAGCTACACTCTTGTGGTGTTTGAGGAAGGGGAAAGACTAAGGTTCACATTACCTTGAACATGTTTTGGGCCCTCAAAGCTTCATTATTTGTTTTCAAAGCCTATTTTGAATCATTTTTTAGGTGATTTTTGGAGCCATTTTTGAGTACTTTCACACATAGTTTTCTTTATACAGGTTCAAGAACATTAAGAAGAGCATTCTTTGTACTTCTACAACAACAAATATTCAGATTTAGGGCTATTTTTTTAGCTATGCTAGTAAGTGTATAGGTCTCTTGAAAGGTTTTCAGTTGTGGTGGGAGCTGCCACAACAAGTTTATGTAGGTTTTTTAAGCCTAAAGAATAGAGTCGACAAACACTTGCAAGTGTTGTTGGATAGTCTTAAGGTTATGAATTCAGCCTTTCAGTGCCATTTTACTGCATACATTAAGCACATACACACTATGTATGCTTCTTTGGATATCACTTATGTATGTCCATGTGGTCATTGATATAGCGGTTATGTTTTTTGCATAAAGCCTTTTAAGTTTGATAAAGAGGGTCACGGTGAGGTTTTCTTAATTGGGAGACACCCAAATGTTGGGGTCTCTTCAATGATGAAGGTGGAAGACTTACCCAACCTCGCCATAGGAGATGTATGCTAGTTGTTCATAGGTGCTCGATAAGCCTAGTTGGTTTCTTTCAGGTAACTGATGATATGCAATGGAGTCAGCGATTCCATATGCAGGTTTCCATGTGAGTACTTGTAGTTTTGTGAGATTTTGACACTATTCATATGCTTTTTTTGTAGAGGAGACTGGCAAGATTTTTCTAAACTTTTGGTTTTGCCAACTATATAGTGGTCGATTTACTCCTTGATACACTTATCTCATGTGAGCACATTCACTCTCACATAATCCTTTTGGTTGGTCATTAGTGTTCATTAATCCATTTTTCTCAAGAGACTGTTGATTTTTTCTAGAATCTGACACTTGGTCATCCTTTCTTGAGCCTTAGTGGTGTTTGGGCTATTCTATCTCCATTTTCATTCTAGTCACTTCTTTATCATCATGACATCAAAAATCTCAGGCGCATCTAGTGGATCTGGGTCTAGTGCCAGTGTGTTGAAGGGGAGATATAACTTGCAAGCCAAATACCATTCTGAGATCTGAAAATCTAATGGCACAAACTTTGCTCTATGCAAGAATCAGATTAAAGATGTGCTGATTTAGAGGTGACAATGGAAGCCAATAAATGGCATCTCAACGAATCTTATTGATATGGATGATGATGATTGGGATGAGTTCGATGAAATGGCAAAGTCTACCATTCGATTGCATTTGGTAGATAATGTTTACTTTACAGTATTGAACTATGAAAGTGCAGAGGAGCTTTGGAAGAAGTTATGCAATACATATGAAAAAGAAACGGTATAAAGTAAAGTGTATCTGACGAGAAAGTTATATGACCTTCACATGAAGGACAAAGATAGTGTTGTTGCTCATTTAAATGAGTTTCATGCTATATTCTCCAAATTTCACACTGAGAAAATGGAGATGGATAATGAAATGAAAGTATTGTTGTTATGCCATCATCATGGGATACATTTTGCACATCTATTAGCAATAGTTCACTTGGTGGTAAATTGGTCTATGATGACATATGTGGAGCACTCTTGAGTGAGGAGATTTGTAGAAAATCTATGGTTGGCACCTAGAGTGGAGATGCATATAATGTTCATGATTCTTACCAAGGAAAGAATCAGCAATGTGGCAGGAGAAAGAACAAGGAAAAGAATCATCAATGGAATATTTGTTGTGGAATGGAATATATTTCTTGTTCTCGCTACTTACATGTGTTATCTTTCTTTGATTTTTCATTTTGTGAGCATTGGAAATATGGAAAGCAAACTAGGAATGCGCATAGAATGCACCATTGACTCTTCAATTCAGCCTTTCGGTCTTATTCATACAAATGTGTGGTCCTATGCCCACAAGGTCATTAGGTGGTTCTCTTTACTTT
This sequence comes from Ceratopteris richardii, assembly GCA_020310875.1. Lineage (NCBI taxonomy): Eukaryota > Viridiplantae > Streptophyta > Polypodiopsida > Polypodiales > Pteridaceae > Ceratopteris > Ceratopteris richardii. The sequence goes on along the minus strand of CM035442.1, from coordinate 101,784,381 downwards.
GTCACTTTCATAGATGATGCTACTAGAAAAGTGTGGGTATATCCTACCAAATCGAAGGATGAGGTATTCGCTATTTTTAGAAAATGGCTTGCTTTAGTTGAGACTGAAAAAGGAACTAATCTTAAGGCTTTACATTTAGATAATGGGAGTGAGTATACCTCACATGAATTCAGCCTTTTCTATCAGTCTAGAGGAATTCGTAGAGAGTGTATAGATCCTTATACCCTAATGTAGAATGGTGTAGTTGAAAGGATGAATAAAACTATTTAGGATAGACTAGTTTCTATGCTGCATCATGCAAACCTTTCACAAGGCTTTTGGGCAAATGTAGTATTGACTAGAATGTGATCAACCTTTCACCTAGTACTACCAAAGGTCTGAAAGTGACACAAGAGTTATGGACAGGGAAGCCACATCTTATGATCATCTTTGAGTTTTTGCATGTGAAGCATATGTTCATATACCCAAGAATCTTAGACAAAATCTGGACCATAAGTCAAAGAAATGCATTTTTCTTGGATATGATCGAGAAGGACAATTTGGATATCGCTTATGGGATCTTGAAACATAGTCAATGATCAAAATTAGTGATGTCATTTTCAATTATTCTAAGATGAATAAAAAATAATCAAGGACGTTGAAGTGAGAAGAGTGATGTTTGAGGATACTAGTCCTCTGGTTCGCATGCATAAAAATGATGCACATAGGGATGGTCAAGAAAATGTCCAATCAGATCAGTCTGCAAATGTTCCTATCCAACGATGATTGAGATGCTTTACACGTGTCTCACATCCACCTGATAGATATGTTCCAGGTTTGGATTTTGTTATGCTAACAGATGCTGGTGAGCATTCTTGCTACAAAGAGGCTATGCAAACAAGAGACGATGTCAAGTTGGAGCATGACATGAGGAGCGAATTGGATTCTATTCACAAGAATGGTACTTGGGATTTAGTACCTTTGCCAAACGGTAGGAAATCTTTACCATGTAAATGGGTATATAGGATCAAGTTCACATCATATAGTGCTTCTCCAAAGTATAAAGCACGACTTGTTGCAAAGGGTTTTAAGCAACAACATGGCATTGATTTCGACGAAATTTTCTCTCTAGTAGTCAAGAGGTCTACCCTGTGCATGTTGCTTGGATTTGCTGCGATGGAGGACTTAGAGCTAGTCCAAATGGATGTGAAAACTGCTTTCTTGCACGGAGATCTTATAGATGAGATCTATATGGAACAACTAGAGAGTTATGTAGTTCTTGGCAAAGAAATTCTAGTTTGCAAGCTCAAGTAGAGCTTATATGGACTTAAACAATTCCCTAGAAAATGGCACCAAAAGTTTGATGATTTTATGAAGTCTCAAGGCTATTCTCGAAGCAATGAGGGTCATTGTCTCTACACAAAGAGATGCCAGCTTGATATGCTAGATACTTTATGTCGATGATATGTTGATTGTTGGGAAGTCCTCTTATGACTTGTCGATTCTAAAAAATAGTTTGAGTTACACATTTGATATGAAGGATTTGGGGGATGCCAAACATATTCTTGGCATGCACATTACTCGTGATAGGATTAAAGATGCATATACTCTTCTCAAAGTGAGTACATATCCAAAGTACTTCACAGGTTCAATATGAAGGGTGGAAAGACATTGAGTACACCTTTCCCACATATGTGAAATTGAGCAAGGATGATTGCCCCAAATAAGATGAGGAAAAGGAATTCATGACCAACATTCCTTATAATTCTACCGATGGTAGTCTCATGTATGCCATGGTAGCTACGAGACTAGACATTGCATTTGTAGTGGGAGTTGTGAGTAAGTATATGTCTAATCCTGGCAAGAAGCATTGGGAAGCGGTCGAGATAGTTTTGAGATATCTGAGTGGCACTAAGGACAAGTGTCTATGCTTAGGTAGAGGGAAAGCATCCATTATTGGTTACACATATTTTGATTATGCTGGTTGTGTAGACATGTATCATCTCTATGGTGGGATCCCTTCCCAAATGATTGATAGTTTTGAGATATCTGAGTGGCACTAGGGACAAGTGTTTATGCTTAGGTAGAGGGAAAGCATTCATTATTGGTTACACATATTTTGATTATGCTGGTTGTGTAAACATGTATCATCTCTATGGTGGGATCCCTTCCCAAATGATTGAAAACACTATCTAGATTTGCACTTGATAAACTCATTTGAATGAGTAATAAGGGTGGATCAAAAAACATGCCTCACCAATTCACTATTTTCACTATGTGATATCTAGGCAATAACATGTGAAATGGATGGATTCAAATTACTAGTCCATTTCTTAGCATCATTGGTGCATGAACTTAGTAACTAAGGTGGGATTTCTATCCCCATCAAGACATTGAGAGCTCTTGTTTCACTTGAATCTGATTTGGAAGTCAATTTAAAAGTTTGGCTGACTCAAACATCTAACTTAGATGTTTTTACTATGGTTCACTTTCGATCAATATTTACTTAATGTATTACTTGAATGGAGGGCTATTTTGTCCTAATGGACTTAAAAATCCTTTGTAGATTGTAGGATAAATTTTGCCATTTTCTTTTGTTCAAGCTTACTTTAACTTGACCAAGTCAAATCCAAAATAAATGTTGTCCAACTTAGGACACTTTTCTCAATGACTTTAGGTTTAAGTTCTTGGGAATGATCAATCTGATGAGCAATTCCTAACCTTTCTTTTAAAGAGTGTACTGAACTCTATGAAAGTCATTAGAGTTATGCTATGTGACTTGAATCAAACTCAAATGAATAAGTCAACTTAGACTTATCATCTTTTGAAGATTGAATGGGTTATTGAACAAAAAATCTATCTAGGATGTTTGATTTAGTTCCTTTGTTCCAACAGGCTAACCCTGGTTTTTCTTGAAAAGAATCAAATACTCTATCTTAGTCAAATAAAAAAGATCTAGAAAGTGGAAAGAAAGAACTAAAACTTTGTGCAACCAATTCAAACTTCTAAGGTATGTGAACCTGTTGTCAGTCAAATTCTATGTGAACCAAGACTTAAACTTTTTAGAGATTTGTTTCAACAAGGTAGTGAAGCAATTTATCTATCTTTAAGAGAAATAAATTGGATTCTCGAAAAGATTCATGGATTAAGGCTAAAAATCATCCAACCACAAGATACTAGTGTGTTATCCAACATTAGTGTGTTGACGCACTGAGCTTCATCTGATGACATTTCTTCTTTGCTGAGAACATTTATGCTTCAATAGGAATAAGTTAGTCTTCCCTTTATTCAATCTCTTTATGACTTCCTTTCTTGGAATGCAATTCTTGTGCATTAGTTTGAGTCAAGAGATTGAATTTACCAAGTTACACTAGGAACTTGGTGCTTAGACTTAGTTTATCTAACCATAGTTCAAAGGTTCTTTGAACCTTTGAACTTGAACTCGATTCAGAAATTGGACTTGGTGAAGTTTTATAGAACACTTCTGTCAGAGTATAAACTCTCCTTCATTTCTTTATCCTTTTGTCTAGTGGTTTAAGTACATCAAACACTTTCCCAAGAAAGAGATAACGTGATTGATGCTTTTTATGAATCATGAGTTCTTTTTCTTTCAGGACATCAAAGAAAAAATTCTCAAAAGGATTTAGCATTCAACTATTCTATACTAGTTGATACATCCTAAGTTTGGCCTTCTTTCTATCTTTTAAATTCTCTCATGATCATTTCTAATTATCTTTTTTTGAAATCATGTTGGCACCAATATTGAGAGCCAAGATGAAGGTGTTATATTCTATTTATAGACCTACTATGTCTTGCAAAGAACTTTTAGGTCAAACATCTAGGGTACATCTAGACCCTTTTACCTATTTATGCCTTGATTAAAAAAAAACTACTTCCAAAATTCAATTCTTCTTAGGATTTTATGCTTTAAGGGGTGATGCTCATGAGGTTTTCATGAGCTTTATGTTAATATTTGAGCAATCTTCATAGTAGTTCCAATTGCAGCTTCTTGGACAAGCTTTGCCAAGCCTGATCAATTCTTGTTGACCTTGTGGAAATGATAAAACTTTATTCTTTATCTTTAGATCTCTTTGACTATTTAAAGCATCTTGGCTTACCCCCAAGAATTGTAGAGATCTTTCCCTCAACTCAAGTCCAAGCATGTTTTAATGTCTTTCAGAAGTTCCAAAGTTAAGAATCTTGTAAAAAATGATCCACCTATGGGTTAAATCAATCATTGGACTTTAAGTACCACTATTTGTGGTTTGAGACTTCTGGGAAACTACTTGCAGTTTAACTAACTTGAAGAATTTCTCTCTCACTACTAGGGAGAATTTTATTCTTCAAGTACTTGAGATTACTCCTTAGTAATCAACAACATGAGCAAAGGATTCATCTTGGAATCTTTTTGCACCTCATGAATGATTCTTGAAAGGAATTCTAGACTTTTGGACAATACTTTGATGCTTTATTGCTCAAGTTGTGGTCAATTCTTGGGTGTCAAAATAAAGGATAAATATAAACTAGGAGATGGTTTCCCATTCCCTCATGAAAGTTTGACTTGAACTTTCATTTATATGTGATATTAATTCCTTTTCTTGAGTTTGAAACAAATATTATTATTATTATTATTGTTCTATCTGTCTTTGCTTCTTGTACTTTGAACATCTTTCGACAACCCACTATGGGTGCATAATTTGAAGCACAAGATTCTCTTGGTGATCAAACCAACATACAATAATTACAATATGAACACAACATTGTCTTATCTATCACTTAAGAATCATCTTCATTCTTTATTAGAAGTGATGGCTTGCTAATACCTTGGAAAAACTCAATGATTAAGCTTCTTAATGAGCTTGTCCAAAAAAATACACTTGTCCAATCACCATTTATAGCTATCCAAACCAAGGTATAACTTATACTTGGATTTTTCTTAAAGCTCAACTATATGTAAGATTTATCCTTGTCTTCAAAGATATATGAATCATTGTATAACTAACAAGAAGATTGGCATACCTTCCTTTGATCATTCAACGAATTGTTTCTAGATTCCTTATGTATCATTTTAACTCAAAGTGCTACTTTGAATTATTGTATGTGTACTTGAGCATCATGAAAGCTAATTCTTTGCTACTCATACTAGGTGGGCCTTGCTAAAAAAAATCAGGTTTGAGCCTCTTTTTCCTATCCAAAGAGCTATTACTTTCAATTTTCAATAGATTGTTACTGTTGAATAATTATGTGTAAGAGATATTCGTGAATCTTTAAGTATGAGTGATACTTTATTCAATCTATTTCCATGGACCATTGAGCCTAAAGGTTGTAATGAACAACTTGTTGATAAGTGTTTTACTCCCCAACTTTGGGTTTTACATCAATGAAACTTATAATCTTCCAATGTGCTAGCCTTTCTTTGGAGATATTTACTTTCAAAGATCTTCCTATAGTTGATGTGGGGAAAATCCGGTGGTCTCTTCATGATTTTCAAATGTTCTTCCTTAAGTATTTTAAATACTTAAAGAAAATCTGGGAATTTCTTGTGTACTTCTCCATTGTGAGTCTAGCACAATGGAAGTACCACTATGGTGAAGATCCACCTCATAAATGTGAATCTACAAAGATGTGAGGATGATATGACAATCATGAGTGATATGAGTGCACAAATGAGTGAGTGAGAAGCACTAAGAAATGCACACATACACACACACACACAAGGCAAGACAAAGAGTGGAACAATGAAATCTTCTATTCACAAGATCAAATTACATGAAAGCTTTTACAATGCTCAAATCTCATAATGAGCTCTCTATGGAAAGTTCTTGCTCTTTTAATTGAAGTCCCTTTGTGAGATCTACTTCTAGACATTTCTAATCAACTATCTCTAGGACTTCTTCATGAGGCATTCTATAATGCATGGATTGTATTGCTTGTTCACATGCAAACATCTATAGAAGATGAGTGGGTTTTGAAATAAATACCTCCGAGTGGTACTCCCAGAAACTTGTTGTGAACATATCTTTGAATGTTTGCTTGTCAAAGGTGGGATCTACTTCATTCTGTGGTTCCATGCATAAAATGTCTTGAGGAAAGACATGGTACTTATGTCATAAAACAGACCTGAATTCCCATTTTCAAAGACAAAAGTGGACACATGGGGTGCATAGACATTTTGGAAGGCCTTAAACACCATAGGCATGAGGTTGAATATTTTGATATTCTTGTGATATTAATTCTAAGATCTTTGCTTTGGTTCCTTTCAAACTCCCTTCATGTCCTGCTAATTTCCTATTCCATTTTATTTTAACTCTTTCGCAAGAGGTTTTTCATGATTTAGTTTTCTTTCCACTAGAATCTCCAATGTCACTGGACCGTGAGGGTTTCTCTTGATCTACGTGTTGGGTTTGTTGTAAATCCTGAGCTCTAATTACTACCTAGATAGGCGCCAAGGTAGGTGGGGATCCATTTCATGCTTGTACTATGCCTATCACATTGATCGGATTTATCTTAGAGGCATGAGCTAGATTCTTGGGGCACTCATATATGATATGCTCTTTACCACGCTCTAAAAATTATCCTTGAATGATGAGATAGTGTGGCTATCTCGGAAGTGGGGGATGGGGACATTCTCTTACAAAGTGATCTCCTTGGCATCTAAAACAAGGTCCTCTAGGGGCATGTGGACTCATCTATCTCATTTGGGGTCTAGGGTTGGGATTTGTGTACATTACATTTGAATATTCAAGCTCCCAATTAGGCTCCATCATCGGTGCTTCATATGGGTAGGTTTCGATATGATATGGGGATATGTAATAGTCTGGGGGGCTAGCTCCATGTGTTGAATCAAATCTATGATTATTAGGATAATTTTCAAAGATCAATGGAGATGTTGGCACTAATGCCCTATTGATATTATCATCTATTGTTGCATATTTAACTGAAATGTGGGGGTTGCTATCCTAGCACGGGTTGTGGTATTTGTTGTGGCCGAGAGTGTGGCTCGTAGTTTTGTGGTGGCCTATAGAAAGGTTGCAACTGGTACTATCCTTGATACCTACTTGGCTGTGGGTTAGGCTACTAGTAGTTTTGCCGAACTGCCTACTTGTTATAGGGACAATCTTGGGAAGTATGGTTTGTGTATTTTCTCTCAATTATACAATATTGGGGATTCAAGTTCCCTAAGTTCTAAGTTAGCAATGGGCACACTTTTGCCATGTGATATCCTCCACAAATATAACAACATTTTACAAAAACCATTCTAGGGGGTTTTTCTACTCGATACCCCTAACTTTCGCACAACTTTTTTTGCTAATTCATATATGGACGTAGAGGGCTTGGATGTGAAGTTAGTTGAATTATTTGAATCCTTGTAGAGTATAGAGGCCTCTTTTTATTGCCTATGTCCTCTAAGTATCTCTCAATCTCCTCAATCTACTTCTAATCCTATCCTTTCCTTCCCTATGGTGTGCACAAAGCTCACCTCTAGTTGCTCTTTGGATTTCTCCTTCTAAGATCCTAGAACATGTGAAGATCTTGCTCCGGTTTGACTATGAGGGTTGGTAGAATTATGTGAGGAAAAAATTGGCTCACCCTTCCAAGCATATGCTTTTCTACTATGATCCGTGACTACAAATATCTTCTTTGAAGAGTTATCTAGGTATATGATCTTTCTTGGGACCTCTAGATCTTTGAATTTATATATAATGATTCTAGCTATGTTGTTAGGTTTTTCAGGTCTAAACCTCTAGAAATCTTCATGAGTCTCTATTAACAAAGAGTTCTATTCTCTTGTTATCTCGTCATATCCAATTTGCTTTCATGATCTAAGTCTTCTATGTCAAAATCGAGTACAATGGATCCAAATTCATGTTTCCTATCAGGTAAGTTGGTCACCACATACACGGCTCCCTTCTTATCTATGTAGGACCACCCATCTTCAAACTTGAGCATAGGGTGCTCAATTCTGAAGGGTCACTCTAGATTCCTTTGTACTACTGATCGTAAACCATCCTCGTAGATGTGAGCACCTAGTTGGTTGGTTCTGATGTACTTAAGTTGAGTCTTATATGGAACCTCTAGTGTTTGTAAGTACACAAGTTCTATTCCACCTATAACTTTTTCCATGCTAAATGACATCTCTGAATCACTGGTTTCTGAACTCACTACATAGGGGTAGACACTCAACTGTTGAGCCCATGACCTAGGAGTATGGTTAACAATACTCTTAGATAATATGATGCTTTGTTGTTCTGCTCTCCCTAAATGTCTTTCTGATCTAAGGTTCATGAATTTTGATTACGTATGCTATCCCACCCTTACTAACATACATGCATGTGTCAAGGTTCTTTTAAGTAATAATTACTTGCTCCTTTTATTCCCCTTTGTATGTTTCTTGTCTCACCATATAATTGTCAGGATTAACATTTTGTCGTTTCACTTAGTTCCATGGCATGAAGTTATGTTCCTTCCCTTAGTGTTATCACAATTGGGATGAATGAAACTCTTGTACTTGAGTTGTTTTCAATGGTTCCAACCTCTACATCAAGGACAGTTTAGGGATATTCATCAATTGATAGAAGCCTTCATTATGTAGGAAAGTGTGAGGTTAGCACGACATAGGTTTAGACAATACATTGAGAGATGCCCCATCCTATGTTGAAAATCAAGTCTCAATCATGCAAAAAGGTTCAACCACGAGTTTTACAAGTGGACCACTCAAGTCAACCAAGAAGGCTCCAACCAAAGCTATGGATCAAGAGGAAGAGGAAGGAGTAGAGGAAGAGGAGGAAGATCACATGGAAGACAAGCATCCAATGGAGAATGCTACAATTGTGGAAAACCGGGCCATTATGCAAGAGATTGTTGGTCCAAAGGAGGAGGCAATCAAAGATACAAAAGGAACCAAGGTAATTATGCTAGTACTTCAACAAATTCAGAAAATGAGAACTTGCTTATGATGTATGGTTCAAGTGAAAGAGTCAATTCAGATTTTACATGGTACATTGATAGTGGTTGTAGCAACAATATGAGTTGCAATAAAGATGTTTTCTTTAATTTACATTCACCCATCACTCAGGGACATGTAGAGATAGGGGATGACACTGAGCAAAAATTACTCATGTGCGAGATGTTGCATTGAATGGATCTCAAAGCTCCAAGGTGTTGAAGGATGTGTTGCATGTGCCAACCATCACAAAGAACTTGGTTTCGATAGGTCAAATGGTTGAAAGAGGTTATGAGGTGAGGTTCAATGAGCAAGGATGTTTTGTTGAAGACCCCATGCAAGACCACAAGCTCATAGCAAAAGGAAAGAAGCAAGGAAGGCTCTTCACCATGGAGGTAAAGCCATCAACCCCTCACACTGTCTACTTGTCAATTGGAAATAAACAGATTGTAGAAATCGACTTATGGAATAAAAGAATTGGGCACATAAACTTACAAAGGATGAAGGAAATGCAAAGGAAAGGCTTGGTTAGTGGTCTACGTGATCTTACATCTCAGAATATGCAACATTTGTGCCATGCTTGTCAATTAGGAAAACAAAGCAGATTGCCATTCGAGAAGGGAGCACATGTGAGCAATGAAGTGTTGAATCTCATACACACAGATGTATGGGGACCTACAAGGGAGCCATCCATTGGAGAGAATAGATATTTTGTCACATTTATAGATGATCATTCAAGGTTTGTTTGGATGTATTGCATGAAGTCAAAGTCAGAGGTGTTTTACCACTTCAAGAGGTTCAAAAACCTAGTGGAGAAGGAAACAGGGAAGTATATAAAGATTCCCAGATCGGATGGAAGGGGAGAGTATTTTTCAAATGAATTTTCAGATTTTCTACATGACCATGGCATCAAAAGGCAATTCACTTGCAGGTATACACCTCAACAAAATGGGGTGGCAAAAAGGAAGAATAGATACATAGCAAAAGTGGGTAGATCTTTGTTAAATGAAATGAATGTTCCTAACTCTTATTGGGTTGATGCAACAAATACAACCATATACATTATGAATAGGTTTCCAACCTCAAGAGTACATCGAGATACACCTTATGAAGCTTGGTGTGGTAAGAAACCCAACCTTTCACATCTCCAAGTATTTGGTTGTGTGTGTTATGTTCACATACCTCAAGAATTGAGACACAAGTTAGACCCGAAGGCAGATAGGTGTATATTTCTTGGATATTCTTTAGAGCAAAAGGGTTTTAGATGCTATGAACCTTGCACCAAAGATCTTAAGGTATCTAGGGATGTAATATTTGATGAATTGCTGCCTTGGAATGGTAGCAAAGATGTGTTACAGGTTGACGATGCATATGAAGCCGAGAAGAAGTTCAAAGAACAACAACAAAGCATGGAGATAAGTGGTCCAACCACTTCAAGCACACCATCAGAAGAGAGTACTACATCAGCTTGGCATGGAAGGACAAGGAATGAAGCTCATTCAAGTGAATTAAGTAGCAAAGGAAGGAAAAGGCAAATGATGAAGGCCATCGATGGGTAGACATGGAATCTACAAGTGATGAGGATATGGAAAAATTAGAAACTCCAAGATTTAAAGCATCTAAACCAAGGAGGAGGAGATTCCTACCGCCTAATGGTGAGTAAGTTCATCCAATAAGGTTAAATACCCTGTTCAAAGGTTAACTTATGATTCATTCATTCCAAGACACTATGCCTACATGAGACAAGTTATAGCTTGTGAAGAAATTAACTTTTTTGAAGAAGCAAATAAGCATAGGGAATGGATTGAAGCCATGGAGGAGGAATTCAAAGCACTTGAAGAAAATGATACTTGGTCATTGGTGCCAAGAACAAAGCACATGAAAGTCATTGGCAACAAATGGGTGTACAAGATAAAGATGCATGCAGATGGGAGCATCTCTAGGTATAAAGCAACGCTGGTTGCCAAAGGTTTTGCTCAAACTTATGGCATAGACTTTGAGGAAGCATTCAATCCAGTAGCTAAGATGTCCACCATCAGAAGTTTGATTGCAATTTCAGCCTCAAAAGGTTGGAAGATGTACCACTTGGATGTGAAGAATGCTTTCCTAAATGGAGAGCTTGAAGAGGTAGTCTTCATGGACCAGCCCCAAGGCTTTGAAGATGAGAGGTTTCCACATCATGTATGCAGGCTAAAGAAGGCTCTTTATGGACTCAAGCAAACCCCAAGAGCTTGGAATCAAAGACTTGTGGACTACTTGGTAAAATGTGGATACAATCAGAGTCATGTAGACCCATCACTCTTTGTGAAGAAGGAAGGTAGCAATATTGTTTTCATTTGTATATATGTTGATGATTTGATCATTATAGGGTATGATGAAGCCAACATCAAGGACATAAAGAGGAAGCTTGGCTGTGAGTTTAAAATCTCAGATTTAGGGATTTTAAGCTACTTCCTTGGGATTGAAGTACTATATAAAGAGGAAGGTATATACTTGATGCAAAGGAAATACATTCTTGATCTTTTGAAGAAGTTTGGCTTGTGTGATTGAAAGCCCATTTCAAATCCATTAGAAGTAAATGTTAAACTAAGTGCTCATGAAGGTGAAGAAGTGAAGGATGTGACCATGTATAGGTCAATAATTGGTTCTCTCTTGTATGCTACTATGACAAGACCTGATATTGCACATGTATTTGGAGTGTCATCTCAATTTTTGCAACCACCAAGAGTACCTCATCTTGTTGCAGCCAAAAGGGTACTTAGGTACCTCAAATGATCAGTGAATGAAGGTCTATATTATCCATTTGATGATGGATTAAATGTACAAGCTTGTTGTGATGCTCATTGGGTAGGTTCCAAAGATCACAGGAGGAGCACTAGTGGATATGTTATCATGCTAGCGAAGAAGACCATCTCATGGATGTCAAAGAAACAACCAACAGTGGCTCTTTCATCGACCAAAGCTTAGTATAGAGGCTTAGCACAAGTCTCATGTGAGCTTATGTGGCTCAAGAAGTTGTTTGTTGATCTTGAGCAGGTTAAGCAAGTACCTATTTTTTGTGACAACATAAGTAGCATATGCTTGGCTCAAAATCCGATGTTCCATGCAAGGTTGATGCATATAGAAGTGCATTACCACTTTATTCGAGAGAAGATCATGTCAAAGGATGTCAAGGTGGATCATGTCAATACAAAGGACCAATATGCAGATATTTTTACTAAAGCATTGGATGGAGTAAAGCTACAACACTTCAATGCATGCATTGGAATGAAGGACCTAGGCATTGAGACTTGAGGGGGAGTGTTGAAAATCAAGTCTCAATCATGCAAAAAGACTCAACCACGAGTTTTGCAAGTGGACCAATCAAAAAAGAGGACCCAAACTCATGGAATAAAGTTAGAAGCTCCACCAAACTCAATCAAATTCAAATCTCATCAAATCAACCACCAAAAAGTGCACCTACATTGATTGTTGGGTGGATAGCTAGATTGTAGGAAAAGTAAAACTCTATATAAGCATCATCCCGCCTTTGTTTCTTGAGTTTTATGCATTCCACGAGTTTCCCACTTAGTTTAGTGAAGTCATAGACTCCAGCAAGCAGCCCCCTTGCTTGCTTACCTCATTTTCTCATGATTTTTCTCTTCTCTATCTAGACGTCTAGTTAGGCTTTTCCAAATCTGATTGTACCAGATTAAAGAGCATTGTTTACTCTCTCATTGTACTCATTTTCATTGATTTAAAGATTCATCTTGTCTCTCATATTGTGCCTTGAACTTTTCCAAAGTTTCAAGTTATTTGGCTAAGTGAGTTGTGAGAAATTGCCAACTTTGTGAAGGTATATCTCTGCACATAGGCAGAGAGTGTTGCAAAAAGGTAGCTTGTTTTGTAGAGAGTGGTTCTCCCAGCTGGAATATTCATTTGGGATCATTTAAAGCTTGTTGGGTAGCTCTTATAGTCTACTACAAGTCTGCAAAGTTTCAGTTTAAGTCTCTGTACTGGTGCAGAGAAAAGCTCAAAATAGTGAGCATATATCACTCCTTGTGGACCTAGTGGAGGGCAGCCATCTTCCATTTTTGCATTCGGGTGTTAGAATCATCCCCCATCATCCTAGAGCTACCTACTCAAGTTAAACAAGTTTCCTTGTTTCTCGATGGCTTATTGAGTGTGAAACTATGATATACGTCTACCTTAAGGAATCCCAAACCATAGAGCAATGTGTGATAATATGTATAGATTGTTGGAGTTAGACGTCTGTGGAAGCACGCAAACAACACAAGGAAGAAGAAGAAGCTTGGAGCACAACACACAATACTGAATGTATTACTAGAGAATGTACAAACATAAGTAGCCCATTAGGGCAATAGGCATATATACAAGCCGAGGGGGAAAAACCTCCTAAAGAGGGCAAAAAGTGCCCCGATGGTGGTCCTAGTGTGTTCACACACATCACTACCTAAATATATCAACAAATCCCCCCTGGGAGTGATGCGGTGAACAAGGAGCTGGCACTCATGTATAAGGAAGTGCCAAGTTATGTGGAAATCACTCCACAAAAGGAAGTAAGCCCAAAGCTTTGCGCAAAGCTTCAAACTTCTCCCTAGGTAGAGCCTTCGTGAAAAGGTCTGCAATGTTCTCCTGCGTGGGCACATATGCCAAGTTGATCTCCCGAGCAGAGAACCTCTCCCTGACATAGTGATCATGCACCTCAATGTGCTTAGTGCGAGCATGGAACACAGGGTTCCTCGCAACTGCCAATGCGCTCTGACTGTCAGTGAAGATGGTGGTGGCAGAAGACTGACCAACACCCAAATCAACCATAAGGCGTATGAGCCACACACACTCAACAGTAGCTGTGAATGCTGCCCTATACTAAGCCTCACAACTGGAAGTGGCCACAGTAGGCTCCTTCTTGCTCAACCAAGATATACATGAGCTACCAAGCTTGAAGCAAAAGCCACTAGTGGACACACGAGTGTCATAGCAACCAGCCCAATCAGAGTCAGAAAAAGCATGCAAATCTGGTGGTAGTAATCCCCCATTGGGATAAAACAAACCAACTAGCTGAGTACCACTCAAGTAGTGAAAGATACGCTTAACCCGTCTACCAATGCTTGACACCTGGGCAATGCATAGACCTGCTCATCTGTGAGACAGCAAACTGAATATCTGGCCAAGTAATGCATAAGTAAATCAAGCATCCAACAGCCTACTGACAGAGAACAACATCAAATGCATCTCCAGCATCATGAAGACTCAATCGTAGACCTATCTCCATAGGAGTGGCAATAGGCTTACAGTCTTCAAGGCCAAAACGCTGCAATAATGTGTCAATATATTTTGTTTGACACAAAGCCATTCCACCATCAACTTGCATAAATTGAATGCCCAAATAGTGATGCAAATGCCCCAAATCAGACATCTCAAATGAGGCATCCAAATCAACCTTAAAATCAGCAATATGCTTCTCAATAGGACCAGTGAGTACCATGTCATCAATATAGACAACAATGATCAGAAGCACATCATTAGCACGCTTAACATATAAGGTGCTTTCAGTTGGACTATTCTCAAAATCATGTGCAATCAGATAGGCATGTATCTTCTCATACCAAGCGTGTGGTGCTTGCTTTAAACCATATAATGCCTTCTTTAACATGTAGACCTGGTTTTCATGCCCTTTCTACACAAAGCCACGGGGCTGAAAAACATATACTCTTCATGCAAGTCACCATTCAAAAATGATGTTTTAATGTCCAACTGATGTACATTCCAACCATGATGGGCTGCAAGTGCACAGATGCTCCGAACAGTAGTCATACGGCATGTAGGTGCAAAGATCTCATCAAAATCAATGCCTCTTTTGTGTGCATAACCCTTTGCAACAAGCCTAGCCTTATACCTGTGAACTATACCATCTGGCTTACGCTTTAGCTTGTATACCCACTTAGTCCCAATGGCCTTCTTGCCAGGAGGCAAGTCACATAAAGACCAAGTACCATTCTTCATTATAGCATCATATTCAGATTGCATAGCAGCCATCCAATTTTTTGAATTTTGTGCTTCATCAAACGAAACATGCTCATTCTCATCATAGAGACTAGATGTAGCCATAGCATAGCAATCTGATGCAAAAGAGGCACTATGAGAGCCTGAACGGGTACGATATGATAGAGGTGCATCTAATTTGCTGTCACGCAAAGTCTATACCAGCCATTTTGGCATAGTTCTTGCCTGCTCAATATCATCTCTCTCATCAATAAGTGCATCATGTAAATCTGCATCAGAAATGGAATGATCTGCATCATCACATGAAACCTACAAAGGTTGAGAAGTTGCCTCATTAGGACCAGCACTAGACTATCCACCTGTAAAAAGAGGCAGCAAAATATCATACATGTCTTTGGAGCTAACAGATGTCTCCTTAGTACATGAAAGCAATGGCTGAATAGCATCTTCCACAAAAACAACATCACGGCTAACCAAAATGCATTTAGTCTATGGATGATACATACAATAGCCTTTACTTTCAGAACTGTACCCAACAAAAATACATTTTACTACTTTATCATCCATTTTTCTGCAATGTTGTTTAGACACTAATGCATATGCCAAACAACCAAAAACACGTAGATGTGCAACAGATGGCTTGCAATCATGCCAAGCCTCATATGGAGTGATAGATTGCAACGATTTACTGGGACACCTGTTAAGTACATATGCTGCACACATGACAGCCTCAAGCTAGAAACTATGTGGCAAAGCCTGACACTTGACCATACACCTCGCCATCTTCATGAGTGACCTGTTCTTTCGTTCAGCAACTGCATTCTGTTGAGGTGTATACGGCACTATACACTGGTGTTTTATCCCACGTTCATCCAGAAATGCATTAAGTTCAGAAGACATATACCCCCCCCCCCTTGATCAGAACGAAGGGTGCCCATTTTACATGCTGACAGATTTTCAGCCAAAACCAAAAACTCTTTGAAGCACATAAACACTTTGCACTTTGCCTTCAATGGATATACCCATGCATGCCTGGAAAAATCATTGATGAAAGTCACAAAGTAAAGATAATTCCCAAAAGAAGGTGTCTGCATAGGACCACAGACATCACTATGTACAAGCTTGAATTTCTGAGTAGCCCGAACTGAACCATCTTTTGGAAAGGACGAACGCTACATTTTGCCCAAAATACAACCTTCACAAACATGTTTTCCAGGTGCCTCAAGTTTGAGCAAAGAGGACACCATTTCAGATTTTTGTAGGCATAGCAAACTAGCGAAATTCAGATGACCAAAGCGTGCATGCCAAAGCTTTGCATCTGACATAGCCTGAGAATCATGTACTGCACATGCCAAATCATTTACAAATCTTTCATAGTCTATGAGCTTATACAGCCCACGACATAAAATGCTAGAAGTAATAATCACATCGCCATTTGACAGATCATGAACTCTACGCCTGTCATCAACCAATTTCACAACCAAGCTAATCTTGGCTAATGCAGAAACTGATAACAGGTTCTTCTTGATCCCTGGCACAAATAAAGCATCTGACAAAGTGAAAGAGCTACCATCAGTAGTAGTCAAAATGATCTTATCAACTACCATAACAGGATAAGAGGAGTTGTTGGTGCATGTAACAGTATTCCTTGTAGGGGCAGGCTCGAGTGAAGAGAAGAAACTGCACTGCGAGGTAATATGTTTGGTCGCCCCACTGTCAAAATACCAAACATCTGAGTCTATTGCAGACATGCACTGCTCATGAGAAGATGGGTCAAAACTGCAGACAGTAGTAAACGCCCATTCTTCTTCCTACACAAGATTAGCAGACTCTGTTTTTGGTGTAGAGGCTTCTACAACAACCATTCCAGCCTCTTTCTTCTTTTCCTCTTTAGCAGCCAGTTTTGGACAGTTCTTTATGATATGATCATTCCCCTTACAGTACTTGCAAAACAATTTCTACTTTTCTGATTTCTTCTCATCTTTATCTTCCTTCTTCGAATGTGCAGAATTAGCAGATTTTTGCTTGCTAGTTGAAGAGCTCCATTTTCCTTTGCCCTTTTGACTAGCCATGAAACCTTGATCTGCAACTCGCATAATGGACCTATTCTACTTGGACTGATCTTCCTGCAATAGAACAGAGACTAAATCCTCAAATGATAAGGCATTTGGATTGCCGTTCATCATCAACCGAAGAGTAGAAGCAAAACTTTGATATCAATTAGGAAGACCATTCAGAACATTCTGCACGAGTGAGCTATCTGGTATAACCTCATCAGCAGAAATCAATTGTTCCTTCAAGTCTTTGATCTTTGTTAGGAAAGTGTCCATAGAATCACCTTCATTCATGTGCTCACTCTCCAACTATTTTCAAAGGTAAGCAACACGAGCCTCATTCCTAGCTTGGTACAATGTGGTAAGTGTATCCCAAGCATCCTTAGCTGTTCTGTAAGAGCGAATGTGAGGAATAATGGCACGTTTGATAGACAAAGCTACCAATGCATGTGCCTGGGCATCTCTGCCATCCAAGCGAAACTGCTCTGTAGTAGGTGCAGGAGAAACCGAAGCACGAATAGGAATATGCAGAATATCATCCTTCAACACCTTCTGCATCAGCTTCAGTACCTGCATTTGTAACAGTTGCAGGTGTGATACGACGTTTTTCAACACCCTGCACAATGTTCCACAGTCCTTTTGCAACCAATACATGTTGCATCATATAAGCCCACAACGGGTAGTTGGTACCATCTAACTTATCCTCAACAGCCAACATACGGAATACATCACTGCTTTCAGCCATGGCCAATGACTAAAATACCTTGATGCAGAAAATTGACTATATCTCAAAAAGTTGAACGGAACTGCCAAGACGAGTTCTGCTAGACCTGTAGCAGACTTCGAGACACTTATATTGGCGAACAGAAACTGGTATATAACTTTGGCACAAAAAGACAAAAATAGCCTACACAAGCACTGTGATAGTGGTTTCAGAGGTCGAAACGAGCTCAGATCGTGTTTTCGGCACCACAGAGCGAAGCAGTTTTGATCTTAGAAACAGGCTGAGTATGCTCACCAAAATTCGTGCAATTTTGAGATTGCAAACGGAGGAGTGTCGACGGCACCCTAGATTACGACCTGCTTTGATACCAATTGTTGGAGTTAGACGTCTGTGGAAGCACGCGAACAGCACAAGAGAGAACTTGAATGCCCAAGAAAGTATACAAACCATGCTACCCAAGATTGTCCCTATAACAAGCAGGCAATTACGAAAAACTACCAGTAGCCTTATCCACAACCACATAGATATCAAGGCCAGTACCAACAACAATCTTATTATAGGCCATCGTAGAACTATCAAACACACTATCAGGAAGAACCTCGACCCCTACCAATGTTGGGACAGTAGCTCCCACACCCTACCAATGTAATCTCAGCGAAATCTGCATTACGAGATGATAACCCCAATAGGACATCAGTGCCAACATCTCCATTGATTTCAAAAATGACCCTAAGCTTTGATTCTACAAATGGAGATAGTCGTCTAGAATACTATAGATAATCCCCAAACCACTTTAAAGCCTACCCATACAAAGAACCCCTAATGGAACCTAATTGGGAGCCTAAATATGCTAATGTGATGTACTCAAACCCTAACATGATACCTCAAATGAGATAGATGAGACAACAAACCCCTAGAGGACCCTATTTTAGATGCTTAGGACCCTATTGTCACATACCTTGTGGTTGAGCTTGCCCTAGTTTCTGCGTTCATCTTTTGGCCTAGTTGGCTTACCTGGATGGGAATTTTGGGGGAAAGGCTGGGGGTTGTCCTCCTTTTTGTACCCAGATCTGTGTCATGCTCGGAACTATTGTCTTGTTGAATGGCATCTTTCTATTGGATATAGCAGTTGTCTTGAACTGTTGTGCTTGCCTTTGTGGTGGAACTACTGTGGATGCATTAGTCTTTGAAGAAGAAGAGAGATCCACTCGACTTCGAGCATGTTCTTCCATGATTGACTGCTTCTGCATCATAGAGCTTTTAACACATACAAAATCTTCTTCTATAAGATTAGTCTTAGAAGAACTAAGAGAATGTGTGACACCTATATTTGTCATCATGCAATTCTCTAATTCCATTGTAATGCATTGTTCATGTACCCAAACTTGAAGAAGCTGATTTCTTAAGTTTAAGTTGACTGCATGGTCATAGATCCAATCTTGACCCAAGACAAGTGGTTCCGTAAGATCCTCATCTTGACACACTAGCATGTTGACTGTCATTGGGACATCTTGAAGGCAGATGGGAAGCTCCACCTCACCCAAACAAGGGGTTTCCACACCTCCCAACCCTATGAGATAGGCTTCTATTGGATTGATGTTCAATTGCAGACCTTGGCAGTAAGAAAGTCTAACTGCACTAGTTGTTGCACCTGAGCCAATCAACACTTTTACAGTCTTTACATGATTTCCTTGCCCTACCTTTATGGTCACAAAGGGACGTCAATCGACTATTTGAGAAGCATTCGCACGTGGTGTTTGGCACATGGCCATGTGATACCGTTGGGTTTCAAGATTAACATCTAGGCCCAGTCGCCTTAACTTATTTTTCCTAATGCGCTCTCTGGCCTCTGCATATGCTTCTTCTCCAACCATTAACTCTTCTTCTTTTCGTTTCTTAGCAGTGTTGAGTCTCCTTAGCATATCCTTTGTAAGAGGTTCTTGATATAGCTTGACTCGACAACCACTAATATAGTTGGGCAAGATGTCACCCTCTAGAGTGGCCAATTGAACCGCACCACTAGTGGAAATTCTATTAATGATCATGGGTCCATATCCTCTTTTTTCCAATTTATGAACATGTTGCGTAAGTGTATAAACCAGTACTAGATCTCCTTCTTTCAATCCTTTATCCTTGACGTGTGCATTAAAGTATGCCTTTTGTCTTTTCTTTGTAGCATAGATGTCTGCTGCCGCGCGTAGCCTAGTTTCACCTAAATGTTCTAGATCAAAGATCCTAGAGGACAACTAATGTCCATTCCACTCATGCTCTTGTGTTGCTTTTAAACTTGGGATTAGAAAGTCCAATGGTAGCACAACATTTTATCCAAAGATCATCTGAAATGGGGGGCGTTGAGTATCATTTTATAGGCAACTCGGTAAGCCCAAATAGCATGATGAAGTTGTTTATCCCAATCAGAGCGTTTATTATTTACCAGTTTTGTCAATACATTACATGGGATCTTATTTGTGCTCTCAGCTTGTCCGCTAGCTTGTGGACGATAAGGGGCAAACTTCTTATGTATCACCAAGAATTCTTGGAGAAGATTTTCAATGACTTCATTCAAGAAGTGTGCGCCTCTATCACTCACTAACTCTATTGGTAGTCCATATCTCGTGAACACATTCTCGAATAAGAACTTAGCCATCATTTGAGCATCATTCTTTGTCGTGGCTTTTACTTCTACCCACTTTGTAAGGTAATATGTGGCTACAATAATGTACTCTGCATGGGAGTTTCTAGCTAGTGGATTAATGGGACCAACAAAGTCTATACCCCACTTTGAAAATGCACGTCCTCCCATCATTCGCCTTAAAGGCATCTCATCTCTCCTGATTGGATATTGTGCACGTTGACATGTGTCACATTTCTTCACATAGGTATGTGCATTCATATGACGAGTGGGTCACCAAAAACCTGAGAATAGAATGGTCTTGATTACTCTCTCAAGACCAAAGTGTCCACCTGCAACACTACTATGTGCAATTTCTAAGATTTTCAAATAATCTGATTCGTGAACGCACAATCTTAAGTAACCATCTTTGCCTCTTTGGTATAGGTTGTCTCCAATTAAGGCATAATCTTGAGCCTCTTGCTCCATGCTTCGTTTTCTTGCTAGACCAGCCTCGCCCGGCAGTGTTCCAGATCTCATAAATTCTACCAATGGAGCACTCCAATCTGGAATTAACGACACATGATAAAGGGTATCATGCTCCACTGGGGGTTTTTCCTAGCACATTGGACACTTCTTAATCCACTCATGTACTTCTTTATTCATAGTAGGCCAATACACTCCCAAACGTTTTAGATTTCACAATGTTCATTGTTTAGAGTAGTGATTTCCTAGGAATCCTTCATGGGCTTGTTGCAACCAATTGCGATGTTCATCGTCCTCAACACAACAAGCTAATACACCCTCTGTATCTTGTTTGTACATACTACTTGCCAATATTTGATAGTTTTGTGATTGTACAATTTCCTCTCGGTTCGTTTTCACATTCTTATTTGAGGGTCTGAAGGTTAGGACAGGTACCAACTTATTTGCCCATTTAGGAACAACTTCCAAATTGAACAGATAAGCGTCAGGTAGTTCATCAAACACTCCTTGCGGTGACTCTCCTGAAGTTATGCGAGAAAGGTGATCTGCCCTAAGGTGGGTCCTACCTTTCCTAACAACGACTTCAAAGTCATATTCCATTAGTAAGAGGAACCATCTTACTAAGTGTCCTGTATTACAAGGTTTATTGACCAAATATAATAAAGCTTGATGATCAGTGAAAAAATTGAACTTGTTGGCCAATAGATAGTGTCTAAACTTCTTCACAGCATACACCATGCCTAAGCCTTCTCGTTCAATTGTTGTATAGTTTCTTTTCATTGTGTTTAGCTGTCTACTAGCATATGCTATATGCAAATCTAAATTTCATTCACCTCTGGGTTGTGCTAGCACACATCCTATTGCATGATTGGATGCATCTACATGGACATGGAATGGTTTATTCCAATCAGGAGTGATCAGTATTGGTGATGTGCACAAACCTCTCTTCAACTCACTAAGGGAATTTTTAGGTTCTTCGTTCCACTCAAAATTTGTCAGCAAGGCGTAAAGAGGTTCAACTATGATCGCATACATGTGGATAAACCTACGGTAATATCCACAATGGCCCATAAAGGCTTGGACCTCCTTAACATTCCTTGGTCTTGGCAACTCTACTATGGCTCTTACTTTGTCCTCATCTGTTGATATTCCATTCTTAGAAACAATGTGACCTAAGATTTTACCTTGTCGTACCATGAAGACACACTTCTCTGGGTTCAGACACACTCGATATTCTCTACACTTGTTGAAGATTTGCGTGAGCTCAGGGATGTGGTATCTTCTTTCTTGGGAATGAGCACATAAATTGTCCACATATACTTCTAAGCTCTTTTGCAAGAACTCTTTGAAGACATGGCACATGAGCCTTTGGAATGTTGCAGGTGCATTGGTGAGCCCAAATGGCATCACACGAAATGCAAAGATTCCCCATTCTGTGGCAAACGATGTTTTGTGTTGATCTTCTGGGGCAATTTCTACTTGGTTGTAACCTAAAAATCCATCAAGGAAGCTATAAACTTCCTTGCCTGCAACATGATCCAATAGATGTTCTGTGATTGGAAGCATATAACTATCTTTCATCGTAGTGGCATTAACTTTTTTAAGGTTAATACATACTGGCAACTTTTCGTTCTTCACGACTACAATGGGGACACCCATTTAGTATGCTCAATCTCATAGATAAATCTAGCTTCAATTAGCTTATCAATTTCTTCTTTTATTTTAGCTGCATACGTGTCATTATATGTGTAGGGCTTTTGTATGATGGGCTTGGCATTAGCTATCATGGGGATTGTATGAGAGCATATTTTCGGATATTCTCCCTTCAAGTCTCTGCAGTGCCATGCAAACACGTCCCTATATTCTCTTAATAAAGCTACAAGCTCTGCTTCTTCTTCTGCACTTAGGTCTTCTCCTATGTATGTACATCCCTCTTCATTCCCTTCTATGGTTACTACAATCTTTTTGGTCTTTTCTTTATTGTCATATGCTTCTCTTGAAATGGCCTCTCTCTTAGGCATTCGTACCAAAATTTTTCGGTCTTCAACTTCATATTTCTTGAAATTTTCTAGTACTTCAAACAATGATTCCTCCTTTTCTTATTTCATTGCTTTTCTTTCTTTTTCTTTTGACCTCCTTCACTTCCATCCTTTGAATTTACTATTTTGAAACTTGTGAGAGGTTCTTCTTTCTTTGGGTAAATACACCTATATCTTCTAGATAGTGCTTCTCTGAATTAAAGCAACTATCCATCACAATGGACTCTAGATCATCGTCATTCTCTTCTTCTTCTATGAAGTCATTAGGGTCACATTCTTCTAACAAGGGCTGACACATGAACACTGAAATATCATAACCCTCCTCATCACAATGACGTTTCCATTGTTCTTCATTGATCGCAATGTCCATGGTGGCTAAGATTTCTGCCCAGCCATGAGGCTCAAATTCCTCATCTCGAAAGATCATCGGTGTGTAAGCTGGTTCTTTAACTGGTCTATCTCCTGGAAAAGTTCCTTCTTCTCCTGCCTTTAAGCATTTTTCCTCTTCCTCTGCAACTTTGCACATCCACAAGTGAGTATCTTCATGCATCTAGGATGGATCCAAAGAACTTTTAGAATACACAAAGATTGAATCTTCTTGCGCCACACTACTTCAACATTCAAGGATATTGCTCAAAATGTGGCAAAGACCATGTCATACTAGAGTGTCCCAAAAACCTAGCCAATGCCTATAAGATAACTCCAATCAACATATATGCATAGTGCAAGCATCAAATCTATCCTCACCAACCTTCATGCCCATTTATGCAATGCACAAAACCTAGGCATTACAACAAACCCAATAAGTCAACCAAGAAGAACCCTCGAAACATAGTGAAATCAAAGAATCGAGTAGAAAGAAAACCAAATCTTAGAAAGATTCACAAGAGATATTTAAGATAGTGGAATAGGAAATTGGTGGAACTTGAAGGGAGTTTAAAAGAAACCAACGCAAAAAACCTAGAATTAATTTGGGAAGATTATTCCCTCGATGCCAAAGCTAGGATCAGTCTTTGTGCAACCAATCCCAAAGGACTTGAATATGATGTTCAAATCCTATCTAGCTAGATTGAGAGAAGGACCCAATGCCATAGAGCTAGACAAGAGTTATCCAAGAGAATACCTAGAAATAGAAAGAACAAAACTCTATATGAAAATGGTTGAACTTGCTCAGGCTATGTTTGAAGCAACCCAATATGTTAATCGAGATAACCTAGTTAAACCAGAGTTGCACTTCTAGGGATTGCTAGAGAGATTAGAATGATTGGCATCTAAATCAAATCATTTGGTGCCTAAAGAGGCTCATTCCATAAGGAGCACACAAAGGGAATTCTCACTAGTAATATCACAAGTTCTCAATTCTATAGAAGGTGGAATTTCTCCTTCAATCCACAAGCTTTCACAAGGATTCTTGAGAGAAATTCAAGAGGAGAAATGGAGGTTAGAACAAGAGCTCCACCACCTATCTAGGAGATAAATAATCTTCATGATCAGTTTCCTCAAGTTATCCCTTCGATATACGAGAAGGGGGAAGAGGTGTAGTCAAGTGAATGATTGGATTTTGAATTTGATTTCCTATAGGAATTGCCTCACTTCACATATGCATGGGAATCAAAGTCCTTCCAAATGCGAGGTCCAATCTTCGTGATTAAAAATGATTATGCAGTTCTTCCTAGGAACATAGATGTAGTAAAGAACACTAAAGTGCAATGCCATCTCACTTTAGAAGAGTTGTTGAAAGTCAGACTAGAGTTGTGGAAGCATGTAGCAAACCAACGGGCAAATGTTGCTAATCTCCTTTCTTAGGCAGGATCACCAAGTAAGGTGCCAAAAATACCCATAGATAAGATAGGAGATATGAGTGAAGGAGATGAAGGGAATACCTATATTCCTATCACCTACCAAGGCTACACCACAAAGGCAATTTCAAATTCAGGAGCAAGAGTTGCCATTGCCACCACTTCCTTATGGAAACTATGGGGAAAACTAACTCTAAGACCTACTAGGATGAAGTTATAAATGGTGGATGGACATATAGAAAATCCTTTAGGATTACTAGAAGGTATAACCCCACCACTTGTGGTGTAGGGTTTGATCGCACATCCTTTGCCATCCGTGAGTTTGGAAAGAACCATGCCTATAAGATGATTTTGTGAAAGCCATTCATGAGATAGTTGGAAATAGTGCAGGATTGGGGCAACTCCTTATACCTATAGCACTTAGGAGTAACCACCAAAGTCAATCTCAAGGATTATTCCCATCGAGATGTACCTCTATTGTGGGGATTGATTGAATTAAGAGAATATAGAGATGTGTTTGCTTAAGACTATAAGGATTTAAATGGAGTGGATTCAAACATTTGTTTTCATAGGATTCCCATGACACTAGAAGCCAAGCTAACTAAACAAAATCCTTAAACTTACATAGACAACTATGCAACTAAAATAAAAGGAAAACTTCATCAACTGATAGAAGCATGATTTATTTATGAAATAGAGCATACAAAATGGTTATCCCCCATCGTTGTAGTCCCCAAGAAGAATGGGAAGTTGCACATGTGCATTTACTTGAAGAAAGTTAATGGCACAACCATATGAGATAACTATCTGCTTCCAATCATTGAGCACTTGTTGGAACGTGTAGCAGGCAAGGAAGTTTAGAGCTTTCGTTATGGTTTTTGGCGTTACAATCAAGTAGGCATTACCCTTGAATACCAACATAAGACAAATTTCGTCATTGAATGGGGTATATTTGCATTTCGAGGCATGCCATTCGGACTCACAAATGTACCTGCTACCTTTCAACCATTAATGTGTCGTGTTTAAGAACTTCCTGAGGACGAATTTAGAGGTCTATGTGGATGACTTGTGTGCCCATTCCCACATAAGACAAACACACATCTCAAAGCTTAGGAAGATCTTTGATAATTGCAAAGAGTATCAAGTGTGTGTGAACCTAGAAAAATGTGTCTTCATGGTCAGATAAGGTAAAATTTTAGGCCATATTGGCTGAAAGAACGGTATATCAACAGACAAGGATAAAGTAAGAGCTATAGTTGAGTTACCAAGACCTAGGAAAATGAAAGAAGTACAAGCTTTTATGAGACATTTTGGGTACTACCAATGTTTTATCCACATGTACGTTGTCATTGTCAAGCCTCTGTAAAACCTCTTCACTAACTTTGAACGTACTAAGGATTGTGAAGCCTCTTTTACTAATTTGAAATGATGATTGTGCACAACCCCTATTTTGATGACATTTTACTGGAATAAATCATTCCATGTTCATATCGATGCTTCCAATTATGCTATTGGATGTGTGTTGGCCCAACCCTTAGAGGAAGGGAACATAGATCTCCCAATAGCATATGCTAGTAAGAAACTTGATGTTGTAGAAAGAAATTACACTAGTACTGAGAGATAAGGCTTAGGCATGGTCTACACGATCAAAAAGTTTAGACATTATTTGCTTGCAAATAATTTTAAATTCTTTACGGACCACCAATCATTACTCTACTTAGTGAACAAGCCTTGTAACATGGGCCTATTAGTAAGATGGTTTCTCTCACTGATGGAATATGATTGAGAAGTGGTGGTCAGGAAAGGAAAGAAACCTTTGGGCGAATCACCTTCCATGACTAACTTTTGAAGAATCCCCACAAGGGATCCCTAATGCTTATCTATTCAATCTAGAAGTAGTTCTAGACCAGGCTAAATGACTTGTGCCTATTCTCACATATGGGCCTAAGAATTTAGTGGTCAAACGCAAGGAGAATAACGTAGCTAAATTGTAGAAATATCAGATACTTGCAGGAAGCATTTACAAAGAGAATGATCAAGGAATTCTAAATTGTATTCCCTGAGGAGGAAGAACACGAGCACACTAAATGGTTGCAACTCACGCATTAGGGCAACATCACTCAAAACATAGAACCTTACAGATACTCAATAGATTAGGCATATATTGTCCAAATGGGATGGTTAGTGTAAAAGTTGCATTAGTTGACCTCCCGTTGAACATGCCACTTTATACCACATGTCTTTCGTGCTTGAATGGAGCAGTCCTATAATCGAATTCTTAAGGATGAATACATTCCCACCAAAAATGGCATTGGCCAAATGAAGGAGTTTAGAAGACAAAGCTCAGGGCTACACACTCATTGGTGATAATCTGTACAAATGTGGAAGAGATGGATACGTGAGACTATATGTCCATCGTTAGATCATGAAGCTAATACTAAGTTTAAAATACTTCTTATCTATATCAAAAATCATCTTTTGGTGATGCCAAAGAAACTCATTAAAGTATTCCTTCCATTTTCATTCATTTGATGAATTTCCTAAGGATTCTTTGAGGATCGCTTATTCTTGTAAAAGATTAAGGATTTACACCTATAGAAAGCATAAAGCGAATTGTAGAATCCATGAGTTTGAGGTGGTTGAGATTGATGGTTGATCATTCAAATTACTTCACCTAAAACAAGTTGTTAAGATCAAACTTCACTTTTCCTAGATCATAGGAAGATGATTCTTCATCACAACTGCATCGCCCGCTCTTATTTGAATTTGAATTGAGTCATGCAAAGCTACCCAAGATTCTATACAATGACTCATAACTTTGTACAATACGATTGGATGATAGTTGAAGCAACACATATACATTTTTGTGAACATCATGGTGAAGGATTCTTCTTCACTTTTCTATGTATCATCTTCCTTAGTTTATTCATCTTGTAGAGCGTGATTCTCTCTCTCTCTAAAAAATCCAAATTGAGTGAGTGAGCAATCATTAAAAAAAGGACTACTTTCTAGTGTATGTCTAGAAGTCTTTAGGTCATTTGGTTTAGTAAATTTAGAGAAATCTCTAGTTGAAGGTCTCGGGGTCATTTTTTGCACAGTCCAAAAAAATTGGGTTGACATCCAATCACTATTAAGCTTATTGCTCCTTCATTGGTTGATATAAATTGGGACTTTTTATGAATTTTAGCTACATAACCCAATGTATGAAATTCCCCTAAAAGGATTTTTTTCTGATTGTTATTGTGTTGGCTGCTTTGAGTATTTGAAGTTGAAGCTTCCATCCAAATTTAGACAGTTTATGTGAGCTAGTCAAAGTGCAGCTCTATCTGTTTTGTACTAATTGGTTCTCATTACTATTCCAAAGTATTTATTGGTTTTTATTGCAATAATCAAAAGTTTATAAAGTCTATTTGATATATCGAAAGAGTTAGGGTAGGTCCTGTGCTAGTTTGTTGGACCACCTTCATCACTTGGCAAGTCAAGTTTTCTATCTTCTCCAAGCTTCTACAACTTCTTTCAGTGGCATCAGAGCAACTTCAATATGGGAGATGGATTTCCATCAATGATTAAGAAGCTTGATAGACACAACTTTTTTGCTTGAAAAAATCATAATGGAGGCCTATTTGCAAGGCAGAAATCTATATGGGATTGTATCAGGTGATTCCAAGATCGAAAGGAGGACCTACTCAAGAGGAAACATATAAGCTCACACTTTGGTGTGCAAGGTATGCTCAAGCAAGGCCATACATACTAAACTCTATCTCTGATTTTGTATTACCACATACCTGTGGAACATCAAGCTTATGCTATGCTTGAGGAGGATTACCTCTATCATCTTTGGATTATGTGAAAGACATCCAATAAAAGTTTCTTTATTTATGATCATTTATTGTATTTTTTTCTAAGGGTATTTTATGATCATTTACCCAATGTAAAATCCTTGAGTCTTACACTTGTAAAAGGATTAAAGGAGAGCTCAAATTCCACTAATTTGAGGTAGTTGAACTTGATGATTCATCAATCAATCAAGTCGCCTAAATCAAGTCATCAAACTTGATTTTACTTTTTCTAGATTATAGGAGATTGAGTCTCTTCATTCCAACAAACTATCCTGCTTTGATTTGAATTCAAAACCAACTTGTAAAAGTCTTGGGGGGCTTCAAGAATCAGGGTCAAGATTGATGTTTGATTTCTTTGAAGCATGTTTCGTTTTTATTGACCCTTCTTCATTGTCATCATGTTTTGCTTTGTATTTGTATATGAGGCACATGGAAGAAGGTCCTTGTGTAATCATTTCCAATCCTCACAACCCTTCAAAATGGGGATGGTCTTTTTTTAACCATATTGTCTTTTTGCCACTTGGTTTTTCTTGAGAGAAAATCTCAAATTTCCCCTCCTAGATTGTTCATTATGTGAAACGAGGAGCATGTTGTGTATTTTCTTTGTTTTGCTTTTGTTTCCCAAACGTGTTTTCCCTTCAATCTTTATTTTTTATATTTGGATAGTGCAATCACCTTAGATTTTGGATCCACAAACTTTTTCTGATTGGAGTGGTCTTATCATTGTGATCTTCTTGGTTGTTGTAGTTGTAATTGTTATTCAATGATCCTCACCTCTCATAAATTGATGTTCTCACATTCCCTTGGATAGGGAGGATTTGGGAAAGGAAAAAGTTTTAGTGATAAGCATGATAAAGATTCTTATGAGACACATGCATTTTGAACAAACATTCACTTTGATTTTAGATGTTGTAACTATTTTAATTTGCTTTGGTCACATGAACCAACACTCACTCAAGGAAATTAAACACCTCTCTACCATTGAGCAATGCAAAAAGAAATCCCTTATCTAAAATTCAAAGAAGTGAATGATGATACAACCGATATTTTCTTAGGACCACTCCTTATATGAGATCTTTATCATCACATACTAAGAGGCTCATTATCATGCTTTTGTTTCCCAGATGGATAAGGTGTTCAAATTCACCTATGAATTGGACTTGTGCCCCCTCTATGCCTATTATGCCAGATTCTAGCAAACTATATATACTTTGTATGTTTTCAATGTAGCTTTAGTATAATTATGAGAGAATCTACTAATATTAACTCTTTCCAAACTGTTCCAACTTCCAAATAAGTTCATCTATCTATAATAGACTAAAGTATGTGAATTCCATGTCAAAAGGTTGACATAGGGATGGGATCTATATTTCTTGTTCACATTTGAAGAAATGTGGTATATGTTTTGAACCTACCATCATTTTTGTCAAATTTTCAAATTTGATGATGAGGCTCAATTATGGATATGTAAACCCACAAGGATGAATAAAAAATTTCAATGGAACTTACAGAAAATAGATAGATAAGTCAAAGATCCTAGTTATATTCCAATGTATTGTAGATCAAGAAAATTTTTAGATGTTGAGACCTTCCTAGACATCCGAATCTATCTTTGAGACCAATGTGGGGAGTGTTGCAGCCTCATAACTTGAGAGGTGGTCAACCAAATCGATGGGCCCTAATGATTATATTTTGCATCTCCGACAAGACCAAACTAGGAAGTTCATTGACGACATATCTTACATGAACTCCCATTCAAAAAATCATCCCACTAGTTCAAACTTCAAGAATAGAGACTAATACCTAGGCTCAAGATATCAATGTAGCATAACTACAAGGTTCTATCAACTAATCTAACTAAACTAGACCACCAAAGTGAAGAGAGAGCAGGTATCCACCAATCCAAATCCACCCATATATAAACCTCTAGGCCACAGGGGTGCATGTCTTATCCTTCTCTCATGTACACCCCAAGGTGGCACTTCAAGAAGCTTCTCCCAAAACTAAGGTTCCCACACACTTAGGATAAATCAAGCCTGAGATTCACAACCATTCAATTGGGAGCTAATATGAATAAATACCACAAGGGTAAAAACCAAGGGTTCAACCCAAAGCTTCAAGAATGTTCCAAAGGTAATTCAAGGGCTAAATCAAGGCAAATATACATCATATTCAAACCTTTAGAATCCAAATATTAAGCCTTCTGAACCCAAGGATTAAACAGCCATCCCCTTGTAAATTCTTAGCTTTTATATGTAAAAAAAAATGCTTATTTTCTCTTATTTGTATATAGAGCATATAGTCTTGGTGCATCTTATATTTCTAAGTCATCCACTTTATCAATTAACTCATGTCATTTCCATTCAACTTGTTATAGGACTCTCAAAGTTCGTATCAAGGATTCCATAGCTAAGATAACATTTTGACGATACACCAATCAACTGGTATTGTTTCTAATGCTATTTTGGTAAGAAGCTCTATATGCCCAAACAGCGTGAAGTAATTCCTTACTCCAATTTTTTTGTTTTACTATTTATGATCTTTACAAGGATATTACAAAAGGATTTGTTAGTACTCTTGCTATTTCATTTGCTTGTGGGTGATATGGAGTTGAAGTTCTTTGGATTACCAAATAGTCAATTGTCTCATTCATAAAGTGAGTTCCTTGATCATTAAAGATTTTTATTAGTAAACCATATCTCAAAAATATATTTTCAAACAAGAATTGTGAAATTGTATCTGCATCATTCTTTTTTGTGGTTTTTTTAAATTTAGTCGGATAGCTTATAACCACTATTATATATTTAGCATGTGACCTTCTAGCAAGTGATTTAATAGATCCAATAACTCTATTCTCGACTTAGAAAATGCTATAAGTTTTATTTGTGGTCTAAGTGGGATATCATTCTTCCATATTGGATTTTTTGTTTTCTAACAACAATCACATCTTTTCAGAAATACTTTTGCATCATGATCTATAGTTGGCAACCATGAGCTTGCATAAATGATCAATCTTGTAGTCTTGTCAACCGAAAAGTGTTCACACTCTTCGGTAATTTAATTCTAGGGTTGGTATGTATTCACCTTCACTTCCACAAATCCTTAGGTATCCATTTTTTCGTTTTTATTTAGTTGATAATCTATACATTCATAATCTTAACATTCTAATGAAATGATTTTCTCATGGGACTTTCTTATTTTGGAACAATGGAATCAAGTCTTAATTATTCTATCGTATTTTTACTCCATTATGGATCTTTTATGTATACAAGATAAACTACTATAATAAAGTGTAGAATGATCATTGCATGATCAATTTCTTTGTATAAGGCCAACAAAATTCCAATTTATGTAGATTTATAAAAGTCTTGGTCTTAGAAGCATGCAACACATGATTCAATTCACGTGCTCTTCACATATATGCTTGCTTCTCCTCATTTAAGACATGTTGGCGATTCCTTTTTTTAATATGGTAGAGGTGTCATGCTAAAAGATATATCTGATTGACACACAAAAGTTGGGTTCAAACATTAAGATAAGAATTATAAGTTTTTTCCCATATGGGTGCTACTTTCACATTAAAGTTAATATGCGGTAGGAATCTCATCATCCAATCCCATTGACATCTCTCCATTACTTAATTTGGATAGATGATCTACTCTTACATGAGTTTCTTCTTATTTTACAATAGCGTCAAAATTAAACTCCATAAGCAACAAAAAACATATGATAATTTTGCTTGTATTATAGGGTTTACTCACTAAATATAATTGTCGCGTGATCCATAAAGAATTTGTATATCGTGTCTAGAGAGTAATGTCCTCTTTTTTATATAGCATATCCCATTTCTTGTCCTTTGTGGTGATATGACTTCTCTCTTCTTGGTTTAGAAGTTTGCTTGCATATGCAATCTAGAAGCTCGATTTTGAGTCATCCATTGGTTAAGATAATATGCATCCAAGTGCATAACTGGAAGCATGAGCATGAACATGACACATCTTTTCTCAATTTGGTGGCTTCAAGATTGGTGTATAGCTTAACCAAGTTTTCAAAATTTGAATGTTCCTCACATTCATCAATCCACACAAATAATGCTATTGTGTATATAATTGCCTAACTGTTATGGTATAAATTTTGAACAAATCTTTTGTAATAGCCACAATGATCCATGAAGACTTGTAATTCTTTTACATTTGTTGGTCTAGGTAGGTTGACCATGACTTCAATTTTGTCTTTATCTACTCATTTATCATTTTTAGAGATATAAGGTCCTAGGATTCTCCCTTGTTCCATGAAGAACACACATTCTCAGGATTGATGCATACTCTAAAAATTTGAGATTTAAAAAAATGCTTCTCAATTCAAATATATGCTTCTACTTGATTGGTGAAAATGCACACAAGTCATCTACATAGATTTCCATTGTATTTATTAACTATCCCTCGAAAACATGACATATAAGCTTTTGAAAGCTGATATGCCCTTAAGCCAAATGGCATAACTATAAATGAATAAATTCCCCATCTTGTTGCAAAATTATTTTTATTGGGTTGTGGCTACCTAGTTTTAACTTTGAAAACCAATGAAGAAGGTATATATTTTCTTTCGTACCACTCTTTCTAGGGAATGATTTGTGATTGGAGGTGGATAGTCAACTTTGATTATAGTTGCATTAACCTTCTTTAGCTTAATATAAACTCTTATTTTACCCTTTTTTTAGTGTTTTCTAACCTATATAAAAATCTTACTAACAACAATTTATCTATTTCTTCCTTGATCTTTGCTACATGCAAACAATTATAGGTATAATGACTTTGTTTGGTTGGCTTAAAGTCAGATATGGAGATTCTATGGACACAAATCATTTGATAAATTCCTTTTAAATCATTATATGTCCAAGCAAAAACTTCCATATATTCCACCATGATTGCAACCAAATTTTTTTCTTCTACCTTAGCTATATCATGACCCGTAGATTTCTTTCTTTCCATCATTCCACGTCAATGAATACTTGTTTAATCTACTTTTTATTGTCATATGATTGTTGGCATTTTGCTTTCCTTGGGATTTTTGAAAAATCACTTTTTTTTTGCTCAAAGCCATGAACATCTTGACATAATAGACACGTGACTATATCCTTAGAAATAAATGTCTAATTATGTCAAGACATAATATCTAGTAAGAGGATACTAGTTCTATTATCAAACGCCATAAACTTTTGCATTTGACAAAAGAAATAGTTCCATAAAGACCCCATCTTCAAAGTCTTTTCAAGAATAAATTAAGACTTAATAAGGATATAACTTACAAGTATTTGAACTATACTGATTAGATTAACACAATTAAGAACATTCCTAATAAGAAATCCTTGAGTAAAAGCTAAAGTTGTATGCACTAAAGTGATAAACCAAATGGTATGTGGCATCTAGGTTTACACTATCACCAAAGTGGATTCCTTGTGTTGAGACGCTAGATTTAAGGATCATAGAAGCTTGAACTCAAGGATATTTAAAAACTTTCATCATCAACTTAAAAGAAAGACTAAGTACGAATTAAATTGAATAAACATCAATTTCTTGAAAGGTTACACTTTTCAAGGATGAACACTCTTTAAAGGGGGGAAGAAAGGTATCATTGATATGATACCCCTAAGCAAAAGATGCACTCAACTCTTTCGTAAAAGTTAAGCAGTACATGTTAAATCAACTACCTTGTGTTTTGGGACAAAAACTCAAAATAAAAAGGTAGCAATTGAATATGCATGTATGAAATTCATGAAGGAATTCCATTTTGATAGTAACCAAAGTAAAAGATAGCCGAATAGTAAGATACTTGAGAAGAATGGATCAAAAATCGATTGGATAAGTAAGCATGAGGACTTGCATAAGCCTAAGGGATGGTGTATAATTACTAATCCCTAGAAAAAGGATAGTTAAAAATTATGAGAACATCAAGAGGATGCAAAGACTTAAGGAAAGACTTAGTCTTATCTCAAGTAAACTTGGCTAGAGGAATTTTGAAAAAACCAAATGATCTATTGGTCAAAGGGATCAAACGTTTTGTGCTTTCACAAATCATGCCAAGGAAAGGATAAGGATCAAACAAAGAAATCTTTGACATATGAGATTAATTTGCATGAGAATTAGATACCTCAATCCTTGTTATCATGTATATGGCACCAAAGAAGTCAACGATGGGATTCTCAATTGTAGAAAAATGATCAAAGAGCATTAAGAGGACAAAGAAGGTGGAGACATTAAGGATGTGGTTGTATGGATTGGATAGAGAATTCAGTGGTATGGGATAGTGGGAACTAGCTCCCTTCAAGAATTTTCTCTGATTGCCAGGGACAAAATAAACTCAAGATTTGATAGGAAACCATGCTAAGCCTCAAAAAATAAGACCGTTGAGAATAAGGTCTTAGGTTTATAAAGAGGTAAAACAAAATTACCTAATTGAACCATATGAATACACTTGGTCGGATTTATAGGATAGTAAATGGAATAAGGTTGAAATTTACATTAGAATGGCTACCCGTTATCGTACTTATAAGATGCAATCTTCTCAATATAACGCATATCCAACTTTATATTGTGCAGTAGATGTGGATAAGAACTTTAGGGAGTTTTTTGAGATAAACTCCAAAAGTGAAAAGCTTGCTTAAATTCAAGCCTATTCAAGTATAAAGTCTCAATGACAATATGATCTATAAAAGATCATCTTTTGAGTTTCTTGATGATGAGAATAAGTGATTCTAGAATGGTCACTAAGTTCTAGGAGGGACACATAAAACTTGAATCATTTAGGCCCATTCAATAGATAGAAGATTTAGCAAGAACATATCTTGATGGCTTGAGGAAAAGTGATTTGGGCAAGGATTTTGATTCCTTGCCTTTCAAAGTTAAGAAGATAGCAACACTTACCTAACTACAAGAAACAAAACTAAAGAGAGATGAACATGCTCATAGTATATATCATGGTGCACAAGGGAATGCTCAACATATGATAGTTCTACTCATTTTCGAGGACAAAAATGCTTGAAGGGGGAATATTGTATAATTCATGGGTTCAAAAGTTTATGATATGATGCATATTTACCTTGGTTTTCCCTTAAATTACCCTTGGAACATGTTTGAACCTTTGGGTTGAACCCTTGGTTTTTACCCTTGAGGTATTGATACATATGAGCTGCCAATTAAATAGTTGTGAATCTTAGGCTTGATTGATCATAAGGTGTGGGAACCTTGGACTTGAGAGAGGCTTCTCTAAGTGCCACCTTCAAGTGTACATGAGAGAAAGATCCTCAATTGAATTATAAGGCATGTGATAACCTTTGAGGAATTACAAGGCATGTGAAGGTCCTTGGGAAAATGTCTACATGAGGGACACTTGGCTGAACAATTGGGCAGACCCACAGGCAGGCACCCCTTGTCCTAGATGTATATATATGGGTCGAGTTGGATGGGTGGATACATGCTCTTTGTTCACTTTGGTGGTCTAGTTTAGTTAGATTAGTTGATGGAACCTTGTAGTTATACTACACATCTTATACTAGCATTCACTATCAAAGACTTAGGAAGCTAAGTAAGAGAGGACATGGATTTCATATCCTATACAATCTAGCTCCAAGTGGTACTAAGCAAGTAGCCACTTTAGAAAGTGGTAAAATACCAAACCATATCTAGCTATAGAGCTAAAAATCGTTTAGAACCTTCAACACAAGAACAATGGCATAGATTGGAAATAGCAAAGAGTGCAAGACATCAGAAGGAAAGAATTAAACAACAGGTATCAAACTATGCTCCAAGAAGAATCTATAAAATAAAGAAAAATAAAGAAAAACTTTACAATTGGATTGAATTGTTTTTATTTCTCATTATTTCAGTTTCTTGTGTGAGGATTTTGCAAGTGTTTGAGATTTGTTGTAATATTATTCAATTTTGGCATCTTTTTGCACAATACTATTGTAAAGCCATACTTTACATTAATCTTTCACACTTTACATCAAAATTCTTTTGAGCACTAGAGTGTTTTGCACAAGAGTTACAAGCAAAATAAAATAAAGACAAGTACAAATAATCATCACCACTGAAGATTTAATAAGGAAACTTCAAAGATTCTAGAGGCCTAGAATTTAAACTTTCCCAAACCTATATTGAAGAAATTAAGATCAAGCAAGATATTCTAATAATATGGGATACAATATGGGATATGGGATATAATAATGGATACAAGGTATGTGTATCGAGAATCAATGTTTCAAGGATCCTTCAAAGATGCATGTGAATATCTTATTTTTTCTTTTAAAAAATACAAAAAAACTCACACAAGGCTTCAATAGGAAAAAAATAATCATGTGAGTATATATAGAAAGAAAATAGAAAAAAATGGATAGGAAGAGGCCAAAAAAAAGTCATAGAGAAATCACTCTTTTAAAAACTTGGATGAATTATTGTGATTTGACATGGTAGCGGAGTTCTTCACCGCATTATCAAAAAACATACATAATTTAAAAAACATAGAATCAACATTTCTTCTTATATTTGTAGTGATTATTTGAGTTTTAATGAGAAAATATCTAATGCTTATGCAGATGCCAAGTGATTTTTTGGATTCTTCTAAAGGGATGGCAAGCCTATGAGCTCAAGGACAATCAACTTTGCTTGCCAAGTTGAATGAGAAAGACATTTAGTAAAGTCATAGAAAGAAAATGTAATGAAGAATTTCTTGCCGTTAAGCATCCCCATGAAAAATACACCCGATTGTATGCAAGCAATGAACACTAGCAATAAAAGGAACCTCAACACAAAATAGGGATTACCAATCCCCACCTGTCATTAAAATCTTGGTCGACAATCTTGCAATAACCATTCACAAGAACATACTAGCATTGAAGCTCATAATTGGAAAGACATTATGCTCTAATGTATTAGAAGTAGAAGGAATCGTGGAATTCAAACGCATACCAAAGATTCTTGATTTCAGAGATGAAGTGCTAAAGGTTTCCGTTAGACTATTTCCCCCAGTATTAAAATGCAAGTGATTAGATTAGCACTCGACCACACAAGTGCCCTATGACTCTATGAGATGACATGGCAAAGAGCAAATAGTAATAAACATGATTACCAATCTCATGCATTCTCTTTGAGGCTAATGACATTTGGAGTGCTTATAAGTTCTTAAATGGTGGACAATTCAACTCAACTACTATATATAACATTGAAAAAAGGATATTAGCAATGATGACCGATGAATAGCCACAAGGATATCAAAAGGGTACAAGGATATCTAAAGGGAGCACTCAAGAAATTAAGTGGTAATAAGAGGGAGGAGCTTAAAATATGCAAAAAATAGATGTCAAGCATATTGAGTATATAGTCATCACGCATAGATGAATAAAGAAAAGATTAAAGATCGGCAATGACGAAACATAACTAGAGATAGTTGAAGATCCATAGATAATGAAATTAAAGCAACAATTCAAAGATAGGAGGTCAAAAAAGCTCAAACAGAGTACAAGTTGATAATTGTGGACCCTTCAGTCATAAGGGAAAGTATTTGTACATATCTATCAATACATGCAAGAAAACAAAATTGATGAACAATAACACGTGGTATTGGGAGACTATTGAAGCATAACCACAAATTGTATTAACATTGAAGCAAGAATGAGAATACCTTTGTGAAGAGAGATGATAAGCTACAAAATTATTTCAAAGAATTGCTTCAATAAAAACGCAAAGTGACTACAAATGTATTTATATATATGTGTGTGTATACACAGACACAAAATACTTTAATTTGATTTCTTAATATAAATCTAAAGTGAACAAGTGAAACGAGGAAGCCAAAAGAAATTTAGAGTTCAATGTATTATGGAAAAATATATGTAATTAAAAATACATAGAATCAACATTTCCTTCTAAATTTGTGATGATTATTTGAGTCTTCATGAGAAAATATGCCATGCTAATGGAGATGTCAAGTGATTTTTTAGAATTCTTCTAGAGTAAAGGCTTTTTGCTCGAGGTATAGTCAACTTGGCTAATTCCATTGTGAGTTCTAGACACATGAGAGAATGAAGATGGAGACAATACCTTGTCCATCATTTCAAGTTACATATACTTAGTCATTCAACAAATACAAATTCACAATTGTGACAAACAAGTTTGAGATGTTAAATGAGAAATGAGCATATAGCCAACGAGGCAAAGAAATTGGAATGAAGAATTTCCTAAGCTTGCCCAACCACATGGCAAATATAGGTAGGTGTATGCGAGCAATGAGCACTATGAATAAAGTATCCTCGAGTAAAGAGGAGTTTCTATCTCATATGTCATATCAAAATCTTGGACAACAAAATAGCAATATCCATTGATTAGAACTTAAATCATATCACACAAGATACTCAAATTCCAAAGGAGCTTCAAGAGGATACAAGCATGGACGAGTTCTATGCACCATATGGTTTAAAGTCCATCATCGATGTACGAAGACATTCAAATTCCAAAGGAGCTTCAGGAGGATAAAAACATGGATGAGTTCTATGCACCATATGGTTTCAAGTCCATCATCGATGTACGAAGACATTCAAATTCCAAAGGAGCTTCAAGAGGATAAAAACATGGATGATTTCTTCAAAAGAAGAAAATGACCATTCAGTAAAGACTAGGAAAAGAGACATTAAGAACAAGAAAATCATCTAGAATCAATTGTTGTAACTATTCAAATTAGTAGAGTTTAGAGGAAGCTACTGTGAAAGAAAAGACAGAGAGAAGTTCCAAAAAAAACTCAAGGATCCAATCAACGCAACAAAATAAGAGACCAATGGCTATTTACTTAAAAAAAAAAAGATAAGAATGAGGGTAGTTCCAAAAAAAAACTCAAGGATCCAATCAAAGCATCAAAATAAGAGACCAACGGCTATTTTACTCAAAAGAAAGAAAGTACAATCATAAGTACAGATTAAAAAAATTACTTCATAGTAACCTTGAAGAATTTCAAGATTTAGAGATTGAGTAAGACTACAAAAGACTATGGAAAGATAAAAATATATTTAAATGGACAACCAAAGTAAAGAAACTATAGATTGTGGAGGATGAGATTAAGCCAATTCAAAAACTTAAAAGGAATATTTTGAGTCGCAGATAGAACAGTTTCAAAACCCTTAAAAGACATGATCCATGCAAAGTATATATGAAGAAGTGGAATACTCGAGAAATAGAAAAAGAAAAGAAAGATCTCTTATATGATGTAAACAACTTGGCGCAAAGAGACAGAAAGAAAGGCATC
The DNA here is from genome assembly GCA_020310875.1 of Ceratopteris richardii. Taxonomy (NCBI): domain Eukaryota; kingdom Viridiplantae; phylum Streptophyta; class Polypodiopsida; order Polypodiales; family Pteridaceae; genus Ceratopteris; species Ceratopteris richardii. Next base: position 101,744,608 of record CM035442.1, on the reverse strand, counting down.
AATATAATGCAGAGTAGCGTCATACATCTGACACAAGAAATTATAATCACCAAAAATGGTGATAGGGAATTACTTAAGAATCGATCCTTGGAACGAACAATAAAGAAGTACAGTGAGGTGGTTAATTTCTTAAGGATCAATCCTTGGAACAAACAATAAAGAAGTACCGTGAGGTGGTTAGAAGGGCATGAAAGAAATATAATATTTTGCACTTATTATTTCAGAGGATAAAGGTAACTGAATGAAGATCCATCGAGTCCGCTGAATCTAGAAAACACTAGATTATACAGGCAACACAGGCTTCATCTTCAGAGCAGCAGCATTGGAAGAATATAAAGACAAACAATAGAACATCTTAAAAATGGCAAGTATATCATAATATTATCAAATGATACTGGATAAGCCAGAACTTGTAATGAGGAAAATTAATGGTACTACATCTTTTGAAGGTAATCGAGTGGTGTAAACACATGACAGTGGAAGCAGAAAAAGTTCAAAATGAGGCACATAAAGTTCAGATATGATTCTCCTATCAAGGAAACAAGTCCAATACATAGACAACAGGAGAACTTGAGGGATGTGGATGGGGAGATAGCAGTACTAGAACCAAATGATGAATATGAGAAGAAAATAGAAAGAATTCTTGATAGAGGACAAAAAAGCCCTCAAAAAAACAGCTCCACATTTAGTAGTCTCAACGCACTCATAAAGTATGTTGCAGAATATAGCAGAGACTACCAAACAAAAACTGTGTACCTCATAATAAATGTTTGGAGAATGTCAGATCTGATCACTTCAACAAAATGACTTTCCAATAAAGCAAATCCAAAGTGGAGGAACATAAAGGCCCATCTGGTCAGATGCATCAATACAGATTGTAAATATGTTGACTTTATAGTTTGCCATAAAACAAATCATAACTGGAGGAATTTCTGGATCAAGCATAATGAATATAGGTCAATCTGGACAGATGCACCAATGAGGTTAGAAGCAATACCAACATTAGTCCAATTGCAAGAAGGGGTTTGAAGCAATTTTTGAGCATAAAGAATGTAAGGAGATGCAGTTCAACCCCTATAGAATCAGTTTGCTAAAAAGATGTGTATGACACTGTTGGCTGTCTAGTGGTAGGCAGTCTCAAAAGTGTATCTTCCTATGAATCACTTCTATGCAGATTTCCAATGAGCATACAGAGTATTCTATTTCTGATGCAGATAAATGTGATCCATTTATTGATGACAGGGCTGACATAAATAGCAACCATATTCTCAATACCATGTTGCAAGCCTCAACAGCTATGAGAACTGGAGCGTTTCAAAAACAATGCTCAAAAGCAAATCTCTCATGTTTGAAAAGTGTGCATGCACACTCTGCTTCGTATGTATGAAGCATGTGCACCCTGCTTCCCGAACTTTGTCAAAGGCTTCTTTCAATTGATTTGTCAAGGTCCACATTGCTCAGCACTGCCCTATATACAAGTGCCAACTCTTTGTAACAGATGCACTCTCAAGGGGAATTCGGTGTTATATATTTTGACAGAGAGAAATGAAGTTTTTGGCAGCTTGTATATAGTATACTCGCTACAGTCCCTACATAGGAGTGCTAACTCTTTGTTAACTATCACTCTCGAGAGGAATTTGCAGTTATATATTGTGAGAGAGATAAATAGGAATGCCAACTCTTTGTGACAGATTGACTCTCAAGGGGAATATGGTGTTATATATTTTGGCGAGATAAACGAAGTTTTTGGCAGCTTGTATATAATATACTCGCTACACTCCCTATATAGGAGTACCAGCTCTTTGTAGCTATTTCACTCTCAGGGGGATTTTGGTGTTATATATTGTGAGGGATAAATGACGTTTTTGACAGCTTGTATATAATTTACTCACTACACTCTACAGTCATTTAAAAATCATTATATAATGTGACCCTAAGCAGATTCTACATCACATTATTTGTGTATTACCGTCTCCTAATTCCAGCACAATCTACACAACTTGATATTATTTGTATATTACCGTCTCTTAGTTCCAGCACAATCTACACAACTTTCCATCAATCTGTTCCACCCTCTTATGAAGTTTTGAGAGCAACTAACATCAAGTTAGTTGAAGTTCTTATAGATTTAACAACCTGAAAACAAATACTGGAGTGAGTCCAGCAGAGTGATCCATCATACTAGTAGAAAGCATTGCGATTACTATGGGGCTTAAACAGTTACCTTATTTATTGCCTTTTTTAAAATAAATGGGATCAAATGAGGATCTTATTCACATTGAATCAAGGATGTAACATCTTCACATAAGGAAAAATCAACAGTAAGCTGCAAACTTCCTCATCATCTTGTTATTACATGTCCAGCTTCCAGTTTCAAAAGCTTAGGTCATATTCACATTGAATCAAGGATGTAACATCTTCACATAAGGAAAAATCAACAGTAAGCTGCAAACTTCCTCATCATCTTGTTATTACATGTCCAGCTTCCAGTTTCAAAAGCTTAGGTCACATCCAGTTGAAGCAGCACAAAATCCAAATGCACCATCCTCTAAAATGGAATCATCAAAAATAACATCCCTTAACGAAGTCATTATAAGCTGGTAAATTGTCAAAAATTAACCTCCCTTAACAAAGTCATTATAAGCTGGACACACGCAGCCATTCATGTAGTTAGAGTGTGCATGTCACATATAGCTTATAATCATTAATAATTCAGGTGAAAAGATCAGGGTTCATGCACATGTATCCAAGTTAGTGTGTGAAAATCGAATACATGCACAACCTGTACACATTTACAGAGTTCCCTGACACTTTAAATCATTGGTCATCAATCCATGACTTAACTATCGTTGCAAGGGGTTCCTTCACTGCTTCAGAGTCCTAAACAACTGTTAGCAAATTAAAATAATGCCCAGCCTTTTATGCATTAAATGCCTGCACTTGATTATAGTATCATAAGACAAATCTACAGCATCAGGGCTTTCCTAATAAGTAAAAGGACTGTCCTTCCTGAAAAGATATTAGGCAAGTGCATTATTAAGATTTGTTTTCAATTAAGAATGCAGTTCCCTGTAGACCCTGTCATAGTTACACTGTCACAAATACTGACAAATAATCAAACATTGTAATGTAAGTTCTGCTCTAACGCCTGAAACTATCTTATCAACCATATTCAAATCCCCAACTAAACTTGCAAGATCAAGCAGGTCTGAGAACATGAGTTATGAATTCCCACAACTACATCTACCATAGTTGTGCCCACAAACTAACAATATATTGCTTTGCACCATCCATGGTGTCAAAGCACATCAATACAAGCCCACATACATCATCAAAAACATCATTCAATCCAATCACATCAAAACAATAGAAAGTAAAACAGATTTCAGGGTCTTCGCAGAAAAAAAGAGTTCAAAATAGCAGAGCGATATTCAAATCAAAGGAACTACGAAACAATCATTATTTTAACTTAGAAGCATAGAAAAACAATTCGCTAGTCAAGATGAAACCAATGTACACTATCAGCACTAATCAAAGTATGTGAGTGTATAATATGTGAAATATAATTAGAAGCGAAGGACTGAAAAGAATTATTGGACCCTCCTGGATTTGAATACTTTTATTGAATCTGATTTAGCAATAGTAACTTTTTTTCAAAGTGAATCGTATGCAAATACAGATTCCAATCGACAACCTATTAAATGATTTCTGATAAATTTGGAGCACACTGGCAACTCACATAAATCACGGGAATGCATGCTAAAGTGTCCAGTAAACTCAATAAAGAGAGCCAGCACCTCGTCCAATTGATGCCACACACTGCTGCCGTGGCCATATTCCTAATCGTACTAAACTGTAGATTCTAGCCTCTTACCAATCCAGAGATGCAATATGGAAGAATTCCCCTCAAGGTCATAATACACGGTGGCAACTACCCTCCAGAGCTACAGTTTCATCATTCAGAGCCTTGATATTCAGGATAGTTTAATCCATTCCAACCTAGATATTACACAACAATTACGCTCTCGAAGTTCACTGTCAAACCTAACAACAGCTACCGGTTGAGGAGAACTGCAGTCTGATAGAGATGGTCAACAAATCTGCAGGACCATCTTAAATAAATAGCTGGCTATTCCAAAATGAAGCATATAGCAACTGCCACAAAGGAAAAGAAGTAGGAGACTTGCATCAGCTTATCATTTGAATGGAGAAAATAGTTCCAGACTCCCATCTTTGATAACACCAACAAGGACCAGAACATCATTTACCCATTATAGTAGTTCACATCAATCTAGAAGAAGGCGAAAGTGCAGCAGAACACACTAATCGCAGCAAGGGAGAAGCCATTTACAGATACTGATGAAGACTGAAGAGCGTGAAGCAGAAAAACCCATGCAGTAGAACAGACTGGAGTAGCAGTGCAGAGGCCTTCTACGACCAGAAGATTGACCATGAAGATGGTGATGCAGTAGCTAAAACCATTACAGGAAGCGAAAATACTAATCTGTTTAGTGTAGGAGTGCAGAAGCCATCGACGACGCAGTAGCTAAAACCATTTTAGAAGCAGAAATACCAAGTAGACAATAAAGTAGATGTAGCTATGCAGAGGCCATGCCGCACCGATCTGTGAGCAGAAGCATACCTCAAAACACAAACAAAAATCCTATGTGAGATTCAAGACATCTGATGAGAGAACAATGTCCGTAACAAAATCTCTCTCCTGATCAAGTATATCAATTATAGTGTTATATTAAGTCCAAAATATTAAATGCACAGGGCAGAAACTTATCATCAAAGATGTGCATGACCTCTGTCGTAGGAAGCCAAATTTGAGTGGAGCCCATAGCAATGTGTGGACAAATGCACGAGTTTGCTGATGCAGAAGACCTGGAATCGACTCCAAGGTCAGCTAATATAACTGCACCATCAATCTTTTGACAGACATTGATGTGTCAAACCTCACTGCCCAAAAACATTTTAACATGCTTCCGCAGACTAAATCCTCACTGACAGCAAAATCTGCCAAAGTAACTCAGTCCCACAACCTAGCAATGCCTTTAATTACTGATGCTCCTCTCATATCTGCGTTCTTGCAAAGGACTCCTGTGATCATATTTGAAGTTTGTTAGCAAAGACAAAAATCTGGATTCAATGAATGTAGAAGGATAGCTCACATACCCATTGGCAGGGGGTGAACTCCTGTAACTGCTCCGTCGAGGAGGTGGTGACTGGCTCAGACTTCTTTCTCTAACAGGCGAGTAAGCCCTTTTACGGACTGGAGAGCGGCTTCTCCCATATCCATATCCAGCAGGACTTTTGCGTCGAGGACTAATACCACTACAAAAGGATTGGGGGGAAAAAATAACACAAGGAAACTAAGAAACATATTTGTTGTTGGTCACATAGAGAGAGATTCTTTGATAGCAGCAACAGAATGAATAACAATGTATACCTCCGACCATAACTGGGGCTGCGCCTATACCGAGGGCTTCTACTTCTTGCTCTCATGCCAGATCCAAGACCCCCAGGTCCGATGCGGAGCCGACACTCGCGGGCAAAATGTCCACTCTCCCCACATTCATAACATTTCATATCATCACCTCCACGGCCACCACCGCCGCCACCACCACCACCACCGGTGCGAGGACCTCCACCACCTCGAGATAGCTCAACTCTCCATCCATTTTTTCCTGCAATGAATATTAAGGTATGAGAATAATGAACATGGAAAAATTACGAGGGAACTGAACATCAGGACATGGTCGATTTACAAGGGAATTAAAAATGGATATTCTTAACAAAGGCTTAACAAAAAAATTTATATTCTTAACAAAACAATGGTTCACCATTGAGGCCTCTTATGGCATCACTAGCATCTCTTCTATCCTCAAACTCCACAAACGCAAAACCAGGAGGTTTCCGAGCAACCCAGACACTGCATAGAGAGACACAAAAAGAACACAGAAAACTAGTTTAGTCTGCCATCTCATTGAGCACAGGACATGGATCACGAGGGACCCTGTTATTTAATCTATAACTGACCAAGATTTAAGTCCAAAAAGGAGAGTTTCAATCCACATTCATAGTTGAAAACTAAAAATAATTAAACACAACGTTCTGAACATGTATGTAGTGATTTTTCACTTAAAGTTGCAATATGCATCGTGCACTTAGCACTATCGTTGAATGTCAGGACTCTTTTGTCATATTAAATAAATTGAAGTTTGGCATATTAGGATATCTGCATGTTTACAAACATAAATGTGTATGTCTACGTGTGTACATGTGTACATGTGTTTGTATCTGAAAGATGGAGGTAAAAATCAATTAATTTTTCTCTGCTTGAAGATTTTTCTTCATGTATGCATTAAAAACATGATTTGAATTTCAACCTCTACTTTGAGCTGTGTTTACAGTGTAGATAAAACAACAGATTCATATGTATGCCATTCACAAACTCTTAAAGAAAAAGGATTGACATAACCTTTAGAAGAAAAACTGTAACTCTGCACTTTAGACATTAATTTAAACTGCATATATCTGCTGACAAAATTTCACAGTACTCGCTGAAGGACATGAGCGTGAGTATGATATGATACAAATGCACTCATATTACACAACTGAGGATGATTATTCAGGAGAAACATATTATAATTTAAAGCAGTCCATATGCACCTATTTTCATAGTGTCCCTTCATTTAACCATGCAACTGGAAAGAAGTTACTTCATCAATCTCCTTAAACACATAGTATGCACAATATAATGCCAAAAATGCAAAGATTTGAACATTTCATGCCTGGCCTCAACATGGGCTGCAATTCATCTCACTATTTCAAGACCTATGTAAAGGTAAACACATAGAAACATACATCTAGGCATAGTCTGTAACAATAACTACAGCTCTCAGAAGATGACTTGTCTGCAAATGCCCTTAAGTAATAAGGACAAACTTGGAATAGCGTATAAATGCTCTATTGAGCAAAACATCATAGAGCTGTATATGGACATGCCGATCCAGGATCTCTGGATCCTTCTGACTTCATGCAACATATCTTATCTGAATCAGCCACATACGGAATAGCCAATCCGACGCGAACCATGAAAAACGAAAACATGATGATGCACAACACAGAAAAAAGAAAGCAAAAATAGAATCATGACTATCTGTGCATGTTTCCATACAAGCTCTCACCCTACAGAGTCTTGCACAAATAGTTATGATTCTCAAGCTCTCATGCTATGGACTGTGGATCTATGTTACCCACCTATGTTAACCTGAAATACGCATAATGCAAAGCTATCCCTTTAGCTCCCCTCCTTGAAATTACTCTTACTTCTTAAGGCCCCTTTCCTGAATGCCAAAAAAAAAATTGTGTTTTCCTTTATAAACCTGGCTAAATAATGACCTTGCCAAGTCTAAGCACGATACACCCTTCACGCAAGCCCATGTTCTGCAAGCAAGAAGACTGAAGCTTGAATAGATTTCCCATGAGGGGATGACAGGCTTCCTTAAGAAGACTGAAGCTTGAATTGATCCCCCACAAAAGAATCACTTCTCTCCTCTTGCAACTACCTTCTCTCAATAAAACCTATGCAAAGCCTCCACATGAGCTGAAATTGCACATCCTAGTAAAGACATAGGACCAGTGGAGACTTGAAAGTCCCATTGGGCAGAAAGTGCCTGAACAATTAGTGACAGCTCTCAGAAGATGTCTAATCTGCACATACCCTGTAGGACAAACTTGGAATAGCGTATAACTGCCCTATTGGGCACAACATCATTGAGCTGTAAAGGGGAATCTAGATCCAAGACCCCTAAATTGACCTGACTTTATGAACCATGCTTTCACACAATCACCCACATTTTCATGGGCCATATTCACCAGGAACAATAAGAACAAGAGTAATAAAACTGGAGGTGTTACAACCTGTGCAATACTGAACATGCGAAATTTTTCCCCAAGATATCAATCCGTGGATGTAGAGTATGTGTTATTATGTGAACATAAGACATCCCTAACTTGACCTATCCCTCTGCTTTGCCTCCTGGAAGCTATATATACCATAATGAATCCAAGCAAACCCTAAATTCGCCCTCAAAAGAAACTGCACCCACAAGACAAAATAGTAGTTCAGCTCTATTATGCATAGTATCTACTCAAAGCTACTCCACTCTCCTCAAGGGCTCTCGCCCTTCTTCCTTTATTGCACCCAGCCAAATGAAAGTAATATCAATCTGAGGAGGATGCACCTTTGCACTGCTCTACAAACGCATTAAGAGTAATAAAAAGCAGGCCACGTTTAAAAACTCCTAGCTAATGTTGTGCAGGTAGAAGTCCTAAGCTAGGACCAAAACTTAGCCAGATCCCCCACCAGAGAATGAGAGGTTGAGCAAGCTCCATGGTATGTCTTCCATTACTGCTTATTCTTCAATCAACACATATTTTATGCTTAAGCTTCGCACAAATGATGAATTGAAATTTACCATCTGACTCTTCCAAGACACTATGTAAATATATGGAATAATAGAACCACAAGCATACAGATTCCAATCAGGTAAAATTTATATGTATAGATAGTTACACCTTCCATTTACAAATGTATGTTTTACAAGGCAGAGATCTGTAGCTTGAACTGAAATTTGATCATTCCCCACAAGTGGATGAGAGGTTGATCAATTTTCTAAGTAGTTCTTCTTACTGCTTATAATCTCTTCAATTGGTATACATAAGAATAACCTACACAAAGTGAATATTAAAATTCTTCATCTCACTATTTCAACACATAGAATGTAAAGATTTAGGGTCTGTTAGACACGTGAGCAAATCCAATTAGGCAAAACATATAAGCACAGATAATCACACCTTCTAGCATAACACTTGTCTGTAGAGGCCTTTGACGACGAACTTACAATGGCAAATGAATACCCTCTCGCGTTAATGCCCTCTATATTCAGGATCTCTAAATTATGTTCATTTATTGACCGAAATCCCTAATAAATTCCTTACATATGTATAAGACTCAATTAGTGGAATAATGAAAAACAAAAGAGAAAATCCGTGGGGCATGGAATTTCCTTCTTTTTCTTTGGGGGAGAGAGAAATATAACTGTGTAATAAAACCACTTGCGCAAGGCTACATCGATGAGAACCCATCCCAAGCATCCCTCTCCACGGCCCCAAAATCTACTTTGCTAATTACATGGTATCGCTACCTCAGAGTACCTGACTTCTTTTCTCCTAGAAATTGCTCTAAGCCTGAGGGTGTCTCTCCTTAAGGTCCATGAAACTTCTATGGGTTATCACCTATTACATCTGGACAAATAACAATATTCCGTGCCTAAGCATGAAGCAACTTTGCTCTGCTCCGCAAATGAGTTAGGAGTTACAAGGAGTAAACCAGCTCGCACACACCCACAAAACTTATATTATGCACGGTAATAGTACGAAGCTTGAATGAATTCAGGTTCTCTTCGCACACTTTGACGATTGTAGTGCTTAAGGCAATGGCGAGAAGACCGGATTGAAGCCTCTATGGATCCCCACGAGGAATGAGATATGGATGGACCTCCTTGGTAGCTCTCCCAGTGCAATTATGTTCTCGAAGTTTTAAATTGTATGTTCAGTCGCCAAATAAAATTCGGATAGGGCGGAAAGTGCCTGGAGATATAATGACAACTCTCTGAAGACGACCTCTCTGGGAAGGCCCTTAAGAACAAAGTTGGATCGTGAAAATTTTCCTATCAATAGATATCATTGCGTTATAGATACGAACATGAACCAGGAGTCTCTGAACTGTTCCGAATTCATGCAACATGTTCCACGTGATCGAACACATTTGAATAGACCACGATCCAACAGGAACCTTTTAAAACAAGAACGAAGAATCCCAGACCACGGAAAAGGAGAAGCCGAATCAGATGTACCTGCGCAAGACTCCATACATGCGAAATTCGTCCTCGAGATCTCGCTCTGTGGCCCGAGGGTCTACGTTACCCACGTAAACACGCGACATCCCTATCTTGAGCTGCCTCTCTGCTTGAGCTGCTAGAAGTTACTGCTCCTGAGGGTTTCTCTCTTGACAATCCAGATTATGCGACTCCTACGTGATAGGTGCCCGGACGAAAATAATATACACGTTGCCACCCGCGGGCCTTCTTCTACAGATATATTAGAGTGGTTTCACATAGGGCGGTGGAATAAACATTAAAAAACTTCAAGTTCCACCAAGAAATAGAGAAAAGTGGACAGTTTCCACCCATCTATTCACATATAGGGATGGAACACCATTCACCTATTCACATATAGAGACAAAAGAGTAACAGAGTCTTTGTAGTGTCGTCGCCATGTGTGAAACATGGGGGGAATAAGATCAAATATCATTCATTTAAACCTTATAAATTCATTTCCTAAATGACTTATAAAAAATCGAGTATAAAGTATCTTTTAGCAAGGGTCATATAATGACATATACAAATTGTTTTATGCAACTTAAAAGAAACAGTTCTCCATAATATTTCAGGTACAATTAGTCATTCCATGCAAGGATGGAATGACTCATACAAAATCAAGTATAACATCAATATGAACTAACATAATTCAAATACAAATTCAAGTGGAACATGAAGGAGACTCCATTTCTTGAAGGGCTTCACTTCCAAACACTTGTTGCATATTCATTCTCTCATTCTCCTTGTACATATTTTTAGCAAGGTTATCTCTACACTTTGATCCATCTCCGAGGTCATTATCTACTACTTCATTGGTACATTGAGCACGATCCATGATTTTGTCCACTTCAACGTCACGTGTTGCTCCAAGCTCCATCATAGAGTTTGCAGTTGCTCTTTGTTGTTCATCCATATGTCCACCATGAGTTATCAATTCTGCCTCAGCTTCTTGAACCCATTCCATGTCAAAAGATTCATTATGACAAATGCAAATGTTATGAAGTACAAGACATGCAACAACATCAGCTACATAGTGCAAATCCATATCATACTTTTTAAGCAAGATGCGAAATCTTGTTTTCAACATACCAAAAAAGCTCTCTCCTCTGACATTCTTGTGCTAGATTGAATGAAGTTCCAGAAATATTTAATTAGTGACAAGCCCTCTTTGCATCCTTTGAATGGAACTAACGTATATGGTCGAATTGGATTTGCGCAATCACCCACTAAACGATAGTTTCTTAGCTCACCTCTTGCATATTTTTGTCCTAGTTCACTTATAATAAAATTTAAATAATCATCCATTGAGCCTATTGATCCTACATCATAATTCCATATTAGATAATTAGCATTAACACTTAGTTGTAGTTAAATAGAGTGGAATCCTTTTCTATTAAAGTAATCTACATTATTTTCTCTTGGTGCAATGATAGGAATATGAGAACCATCTATTGCACCAACTACATAAGGAATCCCTCTAATAGCCTCCAACTCATGGACTAAGGTTTCAAATCGAGAACTTGAAGGTCATGTAATATATGTGTCTCTAAGTCCCAATTTGACTATTGCTTTACAAAAAGAGTACAATTTCACAAGTTGTACTTGTTGCACGCCCAAAGCTATTAGCAATGCCTAAAAGTCGATCCCCTGTGGCAAGTCTAGTGAGTGCAATGGCTACTCTATCTTGAATAGGCACGGCATCTTGATAAGTTGTTGATCTTTTTTTCATAAATGGTTCAAGCTTTCCACAAAGATAGTGGAAGATATTCCTTCTAACCCTAAGATGCCTCTTGAACATATTCTCAATATAACTAGTCAAGAGGTAGTTTTAAAGAACTCCTTGTGGAGTGGATAGGCCCATGCCTTCTTATGCCTATGACCATTTCTACGATTTATAATCTTTCTAACACTCACAGCTCGTGCCGCCATGCTTTCAGTGGAGTGGAACCATGTTTCTACTATGCTTTGATTTCTATATGTGGAAGATATCTCTAACAATTCACATATTAGTATTGCACCCACACATGCAAAAAACAAAGACATTTCATTTGACAAAGTCATATTCCTACAAAACCCAAAAATGGAAAAGATTAGGGTGTGACATGATAATAAATCTTCAACATACATGCACACATAGACATAGATGCATACATACACATAAATGCACATATAATTATAAATGCATACATATGCATAAATGCACACATACATATAAATGCACACATACATATACATGCACATATACATACATGCATGCACACCTACATGCATGCACATACATAGACATAAATGTATGCATAAATACACATAAATGCACATATACATGCACATATGTGCGCACACATACATGCACATATGTGCGCACACATACATGCACACAAATGTACACATACACATGTCACATAATCCTAGTAGGAGATGGTTGAACCACGCCTTAAGAGAGAGGATTAGGAAGTAATCCTCAACCATGGCTTTTGGGGCAAGTGGTTAGCCCATCGCACTCCTAACTGGGAGGTTGTGAGTTCGATTCCCAACATTGGCATCAGAGCCTAGTTGAGAAATTGGGCAAGACAGAGGTTTGCACCTCATTCGTGGGCACTTGGAAAAAGCACTTATCCATGGTGAGTGTGAAACTAGCCTTGGATAAAGGCGAATGGGCATTTGGGCACCCAAAGAGGGTGGGATAGGTCCAAATTTGGTTTATGTGCGGGAGTTTGAGGTTGGTGGAAGCACTCATGCATGGAAAGTGGGTCCAAGAGTTAGAAGGGTACACAAGTGAGCACTGAGGACGATGCTCAATCTAAGGGGGAAGAAATGTCACATAATCCTAGTAGGAGATGGTTGAACCACTCCTTAAAAGAGAGGATTAGGAAGTAATCCTCAACCATGGCTTTTGGGGCAAGTGGTTAGCCCATTGCACTCCTAACCGGGAGGTTGTGAGTTCAATTCCCAACAACATGCATACATGTACATGCACATAAATGCACACATACATGCATGCATTCATACACATAAATGCACACATACATGTACACATACATATAAATAGATATAAATGCATGCATACATGCACATAAATGCATGCATATTGTTGAGCCCATCAAAGTCACCATGGTCAAAGTCAAAAGGTCAAACTCAGAGTGTTCAAAGTCAATATGGTCAAGGTCAAAGTTAAGATGTTCATGGTCAAAGTGTTCAAAGTTTAGTGTCAAGGTGCACAGGTAGTGCACAATCAATTGTTCACAAAGGTTATGTTTTGCACAAAGTTGGATGCAGGTTGCAGGTTGTCTTTTTGTAATTTCTCTAAGGTTCAAAGTGTTTGGAAGGTTCAGGTGAACCCTCTCTTAGGTACACAATTGAAGAATTGAAGGGCAAAATGTGAAGTCATGTGAAGAAAAAGTGTATGCAAAAGTGAAAGTAGGGCGCCCCATTTAAAATGTTGTTATTGTCCTAAAGTCACTACATGACAAAATAGGGATTCGTTGGCTATGCACATTTGGATATAATCTTGGGACATAAAAGTGAGCTCCAAGATACTCTATCAGTTAGGAGCATACGTGAACCGAGAATCAACTCAAGGCATGCATTATTCTTGGTTAGTCTAAGCAAGGTGAGCATAGTCTACACTACGGAGAGAAGAGCAAAAGACAAATAGTGAGTGTGCGATGCAGAGAAGCAAGTGCAAAGTGAGCAAGAAGTGTGACTTAGGTGTGTGTAGAGGAGTGCTAAGCAAGGCAATCAAAGGTCACAAGGTCCCATTGAAGCTGTGTGTGTGTCGACAGAAGGTGTCCATCCCTCCCCCCTATTGGCTTGAGTGCAAGGTGTGCACAAGTGCAAGCTCTTGGAGAAGGTGGAGGTCTAGTGCAGAGAAGGTCAGCGGCAGAAAGAACCTTGGGTATTTTGTAACTTTGTTTGATTGTGTACTCTTTGGGATTTCGCACATAGGGTATTTGGATTGTGTTGTACATCATTATTCTACTTCTCTCTTTATAATCAATCTACAGAAGTTTTCGGTGCATGAATTTTTCTTCTTACCTTTCTTCCTTCTTCTATAAACACTCAAGTCCCTTTCTGCACAAGAATTCCCCAACAAAATTTGGCACGCATGGTGGAACACAAGGAGGCTTGAGCATAGGAGAAGAAATATTTGCAAAGTGTAAAAGAGTGCAAGGGTACCGACAATACTGTACTGCCTTAAGAGGTAATCTTTCTTCCATTGGAATTCTCTTAACCTAAGAGGTTATGAACAGCTCATGACCGCAACCCGGTCTCAAACCTTGAGGGTCCCTTGCAAAGCAACAAGAAGGAAGGTTATTCGAAGATCATCCAATCCATTGTCATCGACATCATTAGTAAAGAATATGGCAGTCCAGGTAGATTTGGAAACTTTACTTTTGAATATCAAATTTCCATCCTTCAAAGGATTAGCACTAGAAGACCTAGATGAGCACATTAGGAGAATCTTAGCCTTATGTAAGACAAAGGGTTTGATGGGAAGAGAAGGTGCATTTTTTATCCTTTTCCCTGCAACATTAGAAGGGCTAGCAGACAAATGGTTTAGTTAGTTTGCCGACAACCATTTCACTGCATGGGACTTGATGAAGGAAGCATTTAGGACATAGTTTCAACAAGGGAACACAACTGGAAACATTATTGAAGAATTAGAAAATTTAAGACTAGGTCATGGGGAGACCTTCCCATAATTTTTTACCAGATCCAAGGCATTAATAGTCAAATTGCTAGACCCTCCCCATGATTTTTTCATCAAGAAGTGGTTGGCTAAACCACTTCCCATATCAACACAATGTAAAATAAAGGAGTTAGTGTTATTGACAACAACAATAGAAGAGTTTATTAATACAACCACAATTTGGAGCAAATAAGGCATTAATATGAGACAAGCTCTTCCAATTTATCATATCCTATAGAACCGGAAGACCCAGTAATTCAGCTAAGGAAAGAACTTGAGAGGAATAAGCCCCACAAAGAGGAGGAGAGTGCAGTAACTCAGTTGAGACGAGAAATTGAAGCATTGAAGCTACAAAGGGAAGAGGAAGCCCAAGCAGAAGAGCTTGCTAAATTTCGACAGGAGTTACAAGAACTCAGGGGAGGTGGCATCAAAAGTGGATTATGGTGCACCATGTGCAGCAAACAGGGTCATGTGGTAAGTGAGTGTCCACTTTTAAATGTAACTTGCCAGCTATGCAGGAAAGCTGGTCATGAGGCCCAGGAATGTCAGTCAAGAGAAATGCTTGCACAAACATATTGGACATAAGGAGGAGCCCAACCACCAGCTAATGTGATGGTGGTTGCACCTAATCAAGGTAACAATTACAACCCTAGACACAGGGATAACTTTGGAAATGGGCCAAGGAGGCCAATCATCTGTTTCATATGTCGAGAATGTGGACATTACCAAAGTAGGTGCACTCTACTTGAAAATGCCCCTCCTTGTAGGAACTGCCCAAAGGCCACAAACCATTATACTAATTGTTGTCCTAAGAACCATGCAACTACATCTGGGCCACACATTCAAATGATTGTTGTGAGAAAAGAAGAAGTTGTAGAACAAGTTAATGTGCCATCACCATCTACTAGAGTGGTACAGTTAGAAGAAATTGAATCTTTTACAATGTAGACAAGAAGCAAGGGGAAGGCTCAATTAGAAATAGGTCAAGAGCCAAGGATTAATGGTGTGAATAAATACAAAGAGACATTTGAAGACAAAGCCAACACATGTGCAGATATGAGGCAAAAAGAAAATCTCATAGGTACTAGTGATGCAATTGGACATGCATTCAATAGGGCTCATGAGGAGTTTGATAAGTCAAATAGAGCCCATCCTCTGAAGGAATTGGAAGCTTCAAAACTACTCCAGTCCATGAAAAAGGAGGTCAATATTTTTTATTTGATAAAGATGGATGTGAAGTTGAGGTTAGAGCTCTTGTAGATAATTGATGAAGCTTCCACAACAAGTTTAGTGGCAAAGACTAGTATTATGCATAAAGATAGAATTGTAGGGGAAGCCCCCCTCACAGATTATAAGAGCCCTCGGCTAACAGTTACTATCAGAAGACATGAGTTTCAAGGAGTTATTGTAGATGGCGGCTCTTGCATTAACTTGATGTCTGAACATACCATGAAAAAGATTTGACTACAACCTTCAAGACTTGCCAACTTCACTGTAACATTGGTAGAACAAAGCATAGTAAGGCCTATGGGAGTGGTCCATGGAGTCCTAGTCAAGATACAAGGTACCATCTTTAACTTGGATTTTGTTGTCTTAAGGCTACCACATGTAGAAGGAAGTTTCCCGTTGTTGATTGGGAGACCTTGGTTAAGGCATGCCAATGTGCTACATGATTGGGTAAGGACACAATGTGGGTAAAGCAAGAGGGAAAAGAGTTACAGTAAATATTTTTAGAAGAAGGTCCAGACAACCAAAGACATACCAGCATGATGCAAACAATTGGTATTTGTATGGAAGAAGAATTGATGGATAACCCAAAAGCAGATCTATATGAAGAAGCAAGTTTATATGAAGAAGAAAACATGTTGGCTTGGCTCCATGCAGAAGACTCATCTTCGTGCTATGGATTTTTTCCAAACTCAAGTAGAGAGGAAGTCTGTGAAGAAAAAGAGGACATCATTCAGGTTATTGATTCGAGTGAAATAGTCTCAGTCAAAGGCCATAGAAGAGTTAAAAAAAGAAAAGCCCTTAAGTGCAGCAATGATGAAAATACTTCAAATCCTATATCAATGGCCACTTTGTTATGGCTACTGGTATGGATAGCATCTATTATGTTAATCTTTATGGCAGTAAGTGCAAGGCTTTACAAGGATGCTAAAGGAGTACCTGTGTTGAAGCTCAAGATCAAGGACAAAGAATGGAAGTGCATCAAGGAAGTGGACACACAATAAGAAGGAGCAAGTAGGGAGCTCCAAGAAGCACTTGTCAAATTTTCAGATGAAATCCCTATAAAAATAGTGATTATTATCACTAAAAACCATTGTAAATACCATTTTACATTTTTGTAACTCCATTTTGTTCAAGCCGAGGAGTCCTCGAGCTTGAGGAGTATTAGAACTACCATCCTACCAATTTTCATAATTTTTAGACTCCGTTTGAGCCCCCAAATAAGCCCTGGAACCTATTTTTTAACTAGGCCGGACACTAGGTCTGGACAGGGCCAAAACCACTCAAAAACTATAAAAAGGGCTGGAGAGCTCATTTTTGAGGTTAGCTTGTTGTAGATTTCAGCTTTGTAAGAGAGCTCGTGTATAATCGAAGATCTTCCATTGTTCCACTCCTTGCTCTTACTTTGTGCGCGTGTGTGTGTATGTGTGTGCATGCTTGTGTGCTTTCACTCACGCACTTGTGCCATCACTTGCTCACGGTCTTCATATCGGTCCTCACGTCTCCACGGATTGACATTTATGAGGTGTATCTCCTCACGTTGGTACTCACCATTGTGCTAGAGTGACACCAAATTTGGCGCCGTTGTCGGGGAGAGAGCTTGGAGGACGAGCGTGTGACAGTAAGACGTAGAGTAGCGACGTTGGAAGGTAAAAAATCACCATTTTCAGTTTAGTTTCTGAGTTTTTTCTTCTTCTTCATCTTCACCTTCATCATCATCTTCTTCCCTCTTCATATTCTCTGATTTTCTCCATTTTCGCCTATATCTTCACCTCGTTTTTCACTTGTGGCTATGAGGAACAAGTGCGGAGGCTGTTCAGAGCAGAAACGCTGAAGAAACATTCTTGGAAAACCTCTCAAAACTCCAAAAATTTGATTCAGTATCGCGCGGGCTGAAGCGACCTGTGTTTGGTATCGCGACGGTGGTAGCGTGACTTTGGAGCTAGATTTTGCATCTACAGGCTGATAGAAGTGACAAGGAGGAAATAAGGTACACATATTTGCAAAAAATTTTGAATTTGGGTGTGAAAATCTCCAAGTATCGTGTCCGGTTGAGTTTTGGTATCGCGATACCAGAATTCCCGTGTATCGCGATACTTGTCGAGGTATCGTATCGTGCAAGCCCCACTTGAGGTATCGCGATACCATTTTGGTATCGTATCGTCAAGTGCTGGTATCGCAATCACGGTCGTCCCAGTGGTATCGTATCGTGGTCCACCTGGTATCGTATCGTGCCAGTCTTGGTATCGTATCGTCGATCGTGCAGTATCGTATCGCCGGCCAAGTTGGTATCGCGATCGTCTAAATTTTGGTATCGTATCGCTCAAGAACTCAGTATCGTATCGTGTCATTACAGGTATCGTATCGCGAGGTTAAGTGGTATCGTATCGTGCAAATTAGAGATATCGTATCGCGACCACGTATCGTATCGCGATACCATTCTGGTATCGTATCGTCAAGTGTTGGTATCGCGATCGCAGTTGCCTCAGTGGTATCGTATCGCGACGGCCACAGTATCGTATCGTTGACCAAGTGGTATCGTATCGCCTGAGATTCTGGTATCGTATCGTTGACCAAGTGGTATCGTATCGTGAGGTTGGTATCGTATCGCGCAAATTAGAGATATCGTATCGTGACCACTTTCAGTATCGTATCGTCTAAGAGAGCAGTATCGTATCGTGAGGTTGGTGTCGCGATCGCAGTTATCCTAGTGGTATCGTATCGTCTAAGTGGTATCGTCTGAAGGGGTATCGTGTAAGACAAAGGTATCGTATCGTGGAAAATCTGGTATCGTATCGCCTGTTCTGAGTTCCCAGAGAGATCCTGTTTCCCTATTTTAAACCCCAGAACCCTGAACTGGCATAACTTTCTCATACGAAATCCGTTTGCTGTGATTTTGGTTTTGTTGGAAAGCTCGTGGGGAGTACAACCAAAACATCGACTGGTTACGGTAAAAATAATACCAGGATTATTCGATAGGGTATTTTGAAGTTGACCCTCAGGAAAACTGGAAAACCAAGGTGTTCCAAAGGATTTTGAGCAATATAAGAGAACTTTGGGACTAGAAGCCAAGGCTTATGAACCTGAGATCTGGCAGACACTTAGGCAAGGATAGACAAAGCATTAGATCATCTGAGGCTAGTGTCAACCATACAGCCAAGTCTTGGGCTCAACAGCTTAGTGGTTATCCTTACACACGAAGTTCAGAAACCAGTGACTTGGAAATGTCTTTTAGCATGGAAAGACCCACACGTAGCTCAGGCACTGCCTATTTACAGACACCAGAAGGTCCCTATAAGACCCAATTGGAGTATATCAGGACCAACCAATTAGGTGCTCGCATCTATGAGGATGGTCTAAGACGATCAGTGGTTCAACTCAAGAATCCTGACCAACCCTTTGGACTTGAACACCCAGTAGTCAAGTTTGAAGAGGGTGCTTACATTGATAAGGAAGGAACCATGTATGTGGTTACCAACTTACCAGATAGGACATATGAGTTTGGAAATATCATTCCTGAGAATGAGATAGGAGACCTAGAGCAAGGAGCCCTAGGAGGAGAACCCAAGACCCCTAGAGGTAAGTCAGTCTTAACCAGAGTGCTCACTCCAGAATGGATTCCTCAAGATAATAAAAGCATAGAACTATTCGTGAATAGAGAAACGGAGGAAGCCTTTTGGAGATTTGGGCCAGATCAACCCAGCCCAGTAGTCACCATCTATGAATTCAAGGATCCAGAGACACCAGGGAAAGTTGTCTATCTAGATCACACATCTCAAAAATTATTCTTAGTATCAGATCATGACAGACATGCTTACACTTGGCAAGGTGAATCAATTTTCCCTCCACCAAGATCTAATGTTTCCCAGGGCCTCCAAGGAGCCGAATCATCCAAGGGTCATGAAACCCACAGGGAAAGAACTAGAGAGAGACCGGAGGTAAGCTTTGCAGACACTGTAGGCAGAGACAGATCAGGATATGGAACGGAAAGACCTGAAAGGGAGAGACATAGAGTTTATAGGCATCAAAGAGATGATCATGATTTCCCATTGCCTAGACCACGAGAGCACTCAAGAACCCTTAGACCCTCTCAAGTGGTTAAGACAATGAAGAACTACTTTGATGGATTTGGAGATCCTTATGATCATGTGGCGGAGTTCAAACAAGTGCTAAGAGCTGAACAGGTTGAAGACTTATTCACCCAGTTCGAGGCATTTGGTTTGACTCTTAAGGGTACTGCCTTAGCTTGGTTTCAACCTCTAAACAGTCGCAACTATAGAGAGATAGGTCAGCTGCTAGAAGAATTCATTGTGGAATTTTCCAAAAGCGGTATCAGGGATAACACATCATCCTTGATCCACAGCTTCAAGCAGACACCCCAAGAAACAGTGCGACTCGCAGGAAGAAGGTTTAGACAATACTTGGAAAGATGCCCTGTGCCAGAATTACCCACATCAGCCAAACAGGTGGCACTGTTTTTAGATGGCCTATTGAGCACAAAATTAAGGTCATATGTATACTTGAAAGAGCCTAGATCCATAGAAGAGTGTGTACGGATATGCATTGACATAGAAGACAACTTGGGTGAGGAGTTAGGACTATCCAAACTCTATAAGGACTCTGATAGTTCTACAAGTCATACCTCTAGAACCTCCACTGAGATAGATGAGATAGCTGAGCAAGTGGCCAAAAAACTAGGAGTTCAAAATAGACAAATGCCAAGGGTCACTTCAGTGAAGCGATGTTATACATGTGGAGGAGATCATATGGCTAATGTTTGCCCGTTGACGACTCAACCCCAAGGAAACCCTAATGCTCTATATTGCACCATTGAAAGGAAGTACACAAATCATGCGGCCCAAGATTGTCCCTATAACAGGCAGGGTGTTAGACAACATTATCAGCAACCTTACCAGCAGGGTAGGTATCAGAATCAGTACCAACAGCCATATTATAGGCCACAACAATATCAACCTCAATACCAACAGCAATGTCAGGCACCATATAGGCCACAAACAGTCCTTGGAAACCAACCGCCAGCTCCTGCCAATGTGATCCCAGTTAAATATACGATGGCGGAGGAGAACCCTAATAGAGCATTGGTGCCACTAACCCCATTGGTCTCAGGAAATGATTCTCACGCTCATGGTTCAGACTACTTCCATGAAGATAGTCCACATGCTTATTATATAGAGTCACCTGAGCAAAGTGAGACTTCTCAGTGTCAATATGAGACACCACCTATGGAACAAAATTGGGAGCCAGAATACTCCAATGTCATGTATACGAATCCAAATCCTAGGCCCCAATTGAGACAAGTAAGACCACAAGCCCCTAGAGGACCATGCTTTAGATGTCAGGGCGACCATTTCATTCGTGAATGCCCCACCAACCAGCTCTGGGACAAGGGCAAAACATTACAATACAAGGCTTTTGTCCTGAGTGTGGCTAGGAACATCTTCCTAGAGAGTGTCCGAGAAACCCCTCTAGTGCACCCAAGGTTACACCCATCAACGTGGTAGGCTTAGTGGCAGATTCAAGTTCAAAAAGCAGTAATGTGGCTCCTGTACAGGCAGTTACTAGGGCACAGGCTGCACAACAAGCAAAACCATCCGAGCAATCGGAGTCAAGTGAGTCAGGAGAGCCTAGTAAGAGGAAGCCAAGAACATGGAAGGATACCAGAGAGAAGGCTAATCGCAAGTGGAACAAAAAGCTATCCGAGCTAGAAGAAAGCCTAAGGGATACCAAAACAAAAATAGAAGACATTGCATCTCAAAGCCCCTCACATACCGAAGCTCCATCCACTCCACCTCATTCCACCCCACCACCCATTGTAAATAACCCACAACCAGGGTCTGTTCTTGCAGATCCAACCCCAGAAGGCTTGGGCATGATGTTCAAGGCCTACCAGGCTCGTCTTCAAGAAGGGCCAACAACTGCAAACTTGGACAAGAGTTACCCGAGAGCAGATTTAGAGATTGAACGGATGAAAATGTGCATGAAAATGGTAGAACAAGCTCAAGCTATACTTGAGACTAGTCAAAAGTTCAATCAGACAAACTCTGTCAAACCGGATTTGCATTTCCAGGGCTTACTAGAAAGATTAGAGCAGTTGGTAAACAAACCACAAGTTTCTTTACCTCCACAGGCTCAACCAGTTATTGAGAGAGGAAGCTCACCACCAATGGGAGCTTATGTTCCTAATTCCACGGATGTTGGAATACCTCCTTCAATTCAACAGTACTCTCAATAGTTCTTGCGGGAAATACAAGAAGAGAAATGGGCCAAGGAGAAGGGTAACTCCCCTCCTATTCCTGAGATTGATGATCTTCATGATCAATTTCCCCAAGACATCCCGTCTATCTATGGAGATCAAACAGAGCAACAAGAGGATGAGAGATTAGATTTTGAATCTAATTCTTTACAAGAGTTGCCTCATTTCATAGGCCCATGGGAATCTGAATCTATCCAGATCAGAGCTCCCACAATATTGGTAAGAAATGAAGACTCAGTGATTCCAAGAAACACTGATGTTGTGAAGAACACTAAGGTTCAATGTCATCTCACTGTGGAAGAGCTGCTCAAAGCAAAACCTGAGCTCTGGAATCATGTGAAGGATCAGGTTCCAGAACTTGAATCCAATATGCCAAAAGTAGGCTCTAAGCAAAAAGTTCCAGAGATACCTCTCGACAAGATAGGAGACATGAGCGAAGGTGAAGAAGGTAACACTTATCTTCCGATCACCTATCAAGGTTACACAACCAAAGCAATTGTAGATTCGGGTGCTTGTGTTGTTATTGCGACCACCTCCTTGTGGAAGCGATGGGGCAAACCCACATTAAGACCAACGAGAATGAAACTTCAAATGGCAGATGGTCATTTTGAAAGACCTCTAGGATTGCTTGAAGGGATAACTCTAACCACTTGTGGTGTAGAGTTTGAACATACATTTGCTATATGTGACTTTGAGAAAAATAATGTCTACGAGATGATCCTAGGAAGACCCTTCCTACGACAATTGCAAATAGTACAGGATTGGGGAGCCAACTCCTTGTACTTACAGCACTTAGGGGTCACCACCAAGGTCAATTTGAAGGATTACACCTTCAGAGATGTACCACCCCTACAGTGGAATCCTATCCACAAAGCGAAAGAAGATTCTATCTCCGTGCATTCTGGAAGTTCACCTGATCCATCATGGCTGCATGAATGTTGGGGCTTCACTCACTAATTAGGCATGGGTATATGAAGACATATGAAGAAAGGAAGGAGGAAAGAAGAAGTGAAGAAAAAGCATACAGAAAATTAAGCCCAAGTGAAGGGACAATTTCACTATTGTAAATTAGTGCAAATTAGAGTCTAGTTTTTCCATAGATCTTCAGAACTTACGAGTTCGAGTCTAGGAGAATGTAAACCATAGGTATATAAGTTAATTTGAGATAAGAAACATGTAGAGAGAACTCAATTTTGTAATCTGAGTAAGTAGAGAAAAGTCGTGTCTTTTCTGAGAGAGATGTTCAGGAAAAACTTTTGAGTCTGAGAGAGTTTTCCATGGCTATGAGCAAAATTAGGCTGAGCCAGTTTGTACGCATCCTCTCTGATATACAACATATGTTTGTGTAGAAGGATTAAGTCTAATTCCTCTTGTACATTGAGTTCTAAGTGATTTCACATGACTGTGTAAGTTAGTTGACAGTTACGACTTTTCTAGCGCACATTTACCTGAACTTCTTAAGGTCAGATCTCGAAGTATACTGTAAAGTTTTCAGTAAGTGATAGCTCATTTTAAAGCTACTATCTTCAACTACATTTGGTCAAAAGATCTTTAAGAAACGGGATGCATACTCAGAGAAATCAGCTTAACAGTGAAGGTATGTCAAATCGATGAAGTCGGTTTTCAGTTTTCAGACATAGTGAAAAGTTTGGAACAAATTCAGAAGATTTTGAAGTTATTACTTGAAAGTTTTGCTTGTTATATGTTACTTAACATTAGCAAGAACTTCTCTTAGTAAATGATCAAAGGAATTTGCAAAGATCAAGCTAATACAGGTCAGATTGAAGGATTGAAGAAAAGGCGCACATTTCTGTGAAGTGAAATTTTGATTTTCACTAAGTTCAGAGATGAAGACTCACATTAAGAGTGTTGCTAAGCTAATGATGGTTATGGAGGTCTTCTAATACCACATTAGTTTAGTTCTTGTGGTGTTTTATACATCAACAAGTGGTATCAGAGCAGACAAGGTCCTCGAGAGTAAAGGGAGAGCAGACACAAGAAGAATTGAAGAGTTCTTTATCAAAGAAGGTGGAAGCTGAGGTGTTCAACAAACAAAAGTCATCAGAAGATTATTTCGAAGTTACTTCCAAGGGTAAAGGTCTACAAAAGGTATCATTCTTTAACTTTATACTTACAGGTTGAAGCAGAAGCAAGAATACTATGGAAGATCATGTGTCCATTGATAAATTGGACAGAGATAATTACCCTGCTTGGGTAATGAGGATGGAAGCCTTACTTATGAGTAAGGACCTAATGGTATATGTGACAGGTGAAGAAGAAAAACCTAAATTTGAAGATGAGAGTCATCCAAGAAAGGAAGAGCTAGAAGCTTTGAAGCTATGGCAGAAGAGAGATGCAAGTGCAAGAGCTTGTATATATAACACTATTACAGATCATTTGTTACCACATATCAGAGGTTTAGAAACAGCTGAAGACATTTGGAATGCTTTGGAGGATCACTTCCAAAACACTACTAAAGCTAGGAAGGCTAGCTTATGGTCAGAGTTCACCACATTCAAGAAAAAGCAAAATCAGAGCATTAGTGATTATGTCACTAAGATGAAGGACTTGGCAGATAGCCTTGGATCTATTGATGAGGATATTGAAGATCATAGGTTGATAGCACAATTACTTGCAGGGTTAAGAGGTGATGAAAGATGGAAGCCTTTTGTACTTTCAACAGAACTCTCATTAAATCATTATGTGCCAGAATTGAATCAATTACTTGGATTGATGCTCACATTTGAGCAAGATTTGAAGTCAGATGGAGACAAAGGACAAAGTTCTGCAATGTACATGAAGAACAAGAAGAAAGGAGATAAAGGTAAAGCAAAGGATGAAGAAGAGTCAACAACTCAAGCAAATTATGCAAGAGGAAGAGGTATTGGCAGAGGTAAAGGTCGAGGAAATGGAAGAGGTAGAGGTAATCAGAACAATAACAAGAAGACATGTTAGATTTGTGGATTGAGCAATCATCTAGCATATGATTGTTGGCATAATCAACAAGGATCAAGCCAAAATCAAAACAACAATGGCAGAGGAAGAGGTGGAAGATTTCAGAATCAATTTCAAAGAGGAAGACATAATTCAAAAGGAAGTTTTGGTAGAGGTGGTGGAAGAAATTGGAATCAGAATCAATCTTACAATACCACATATTACAATTATGCAAATGATACACAGAATGACATTCATACAACATTGATGATGAATTCAATAAGTTCATCAGAGAAGGAGGATCTCAAGGTATTTTATATTGACTCTAGTTGTTCAAATCATTTGTCAGGTAATATAGAATTATTGTCAGAATTGGAAGAAGGCAATTCAAGTCATACAGTACAAACAGGTGATAATACAAAACATAATGTGCATTCAATTGGAAAAGTGAAGTGCAGGAGTGGAGCTGATTTGTTAACAAATGTTTTGTATGTTCCAACAATACCAAAGAATCTGATTAGTGTTGGACAAATAGTGGAAAAAGGTTTTCAAGTCAGATTTACAAATGAAGGGGTATTTGTTGAAGATCTAGAGGATGCATATAATCCCATTGTTTGTGGTAAGAAGGAAGATAGACTTTTTACTCTCAAAGTGCAAGGAAATGTTGGTCAAGCCCTAATCACCCATGGTGATGAAGTAATTACAGAGTTAGATCTTTGGCATAAGAGATTGGGACACTTCAATGAGAGAGGAATCAAAACTATGGTGGAGAACCAATCTGTAATGGGGCTACCAAATGTGAAAAGTCAACATATGATATACAAGTGTGAAGCTTGTCAGATGGGAAAAGCACACAGACTACCATTTCAGAAGAAAGGTTTCAAGCATGATGGTTTGCTTGAACTCATACATACAGATGTATGGGGACCAACAAAAGAAGGATCAATAAATGGATCTAGGTATTATGTTTTGTTTATTGATGATGCTACAAGGTGGATAACCCTTTATGTTCTAAAAGAAAGATCAGAAGTATTTGGAGCCTTCAAACATTTTCATGCTTATGCAGAAAGAGTTACAGGTCAAAAACTCAAGAGGTTAAGGTCTGATGGAGGGGGAGAATACTTCTCCCAAGAGTTTAATGACTATCTTTGGAATGCAGGTATCAAGAGAGAGATAACTTGCAGGTATACACCTCAACATAATGGGGTGGCAGAAAGGAGAAATAGAACATTGGTTGAATTTGCAAGAGCAATGTTAAAAGAAAAGAATTGCCCTAATTATCTTTGGGCTGAGGCTGTAAATACAGCTACATACCTTGTGAATAGACTACCATGTGGAGCTTTGAATGGTATGACCCCTTATGAAGCTTGGTGGGGTAAGAAACCAACACTTGACCATTGTAAAGTGTTTGGGTCAATTGCCTATGCTTATGTGCCATCACAACTCAGACATAAGCTTGAACCAAAGGCAGAAAAATATGTGTTTATTGGGTATGATGAAAAGCAAATGGGTTATAGGCTATGGAGTCCTTTAACTAAACATTTTATTGTTTCCAGAGATGTGACCTTTGATGAACAGAAGAGTTGGTATGCAGATAAAGATTGTGACATTGAAACATTTGAAGAAGAGATAAGAAGGAGTGCAAGAGGTAAGTCACATATGCAAATAGATGGAGATGAAGAACATATGCAAGCAAGCACATCAAGAGTTGGATCATATAGAAGAAATGAAGATGGACCAATATTTGATGAAGAAGTACATCCATATATACATGAAGAGTGTGAACCAAGAAGATCAACTAGAATGAGGAAGCAACCTACAAGGTATTCCTATGATACTTCTTACTTGACTCAGAAAAATTATGCTTATATGGTTAAGGAAGATGAAGAACCTCAAAGCTATGATGAAGCAAAGGGTAAAAGACAATGGGAAGAAGCAATGAAGGAAGAGTTTGATGCACTTGAAGAAAACAAAACTTGGGAACTTGTTCCAAAGCCTAATGGTAAGAAAGTGATTGGAAATAAATGGGTTTACAAAATTAAGAAGCATGCAGATGGAAGAATAGCCAGATACAAAGCTAGATTGGTGGTTAAAGGCTATGCTCAAACTTTTGGCATAGATTATGATGAGACATTCAGTCATGTGGCAAAGATGTCAACCATAAGGACAATCATTGCCATTGTAGCATCAAAAGGATGGACATTGAGTCAATTGGATATTAAGAATGCATTTTTGAATGGATATATATCAGATGAGGTTTACATGGAGCAACCTCAAGGGTTTGCAGATCACAAGTTTCCAAATTATGTTTGCAGGCTAAGAAGAGCACTTTATGGTTTGAAGCAAGCTCCAAGAGCTTGGAATTATAGACTTGTAAAGTATCTTAATGATCTTGGATATCAAAGTTCAAAGGCAGATGCAAGTTTACTTATCAAAAGAACAGATGAAGGTATGATCTACATTTGTATTTATGTAGATGATATTATAATTACAGGTACCTCAAATGAAGGAATCAAGGAGGTGAAGAAGTTACTTGAGAGAGAATTCAAGATAAGTGATCTAGGAAAATTGTCATATTTTCTTGGAATGGAAATCACTTATGCAGAACATGGCATATATGTATCACAAGAAAGGTATCTTTTGAATCTTCTAAAGAAGTTTAACATGGAGAATTGCAGAGAGGCATCAACACCACTAGAGGTCAATCATAAACTCAGTAGATATGATGGTGCAGAGTTCAAAGACATGAGGAAGTATCAATCTTTAGTGGGAAGTTTAATTTATGCTACACTAACAAGGCCTGATCTTAGTTATGCAGTGGGTGTTCTTTCTCAGTTCATGCATTGTCCAAAGGATCCACATTGGATTGCAGGTCAAAGAGTTCTTAGATATATCAAAGGGACTTTGAAAGAAGGATTGTATTATCCTTTTACATCAAATATAAGATTGAGAGCCTATAGTGATTCAAATTGGGCAGGAAGTCAGGATGATAGAAGATCTACTCATGGCTACATGATATACATTGGAGATAAACTTGTGAGTTGGTGTTCAAAGAAACAACATACAGTGGCTTTATCATCAACAGAAGCTGAGTACAAAGGACTTGTGGAAGCAGCAAAAGAAGTAATATGGATGCAGACATTATTCAAAAGCTTGGGAATTGATCAAGCTATACCTATCATTCATGGAGATAATATGAGCTCATTATATCTTGCAGCAAATCCTGTATTTCATGCAAGGACAAAGCACATAGAAATACAGTACCATTTTCTCAGAGAAAAGGTAATGGAGAAGGAGATTGAAGTGGTGTACACTTCTACAAAAGATCAGATTGCAGATATTATGACAAAGAGCTTGGATGGAGTGAAGACAAGTAGGTTCAAGGAGATGGCAGGAATAAAAGAGAAGAAGACTATGTGAAGAAGTCAAAGCATGCTAATTAGTGATTGAGGGGGAGCTGTTGGGGCTTCACTCACTAATTAGGCATGGGTATATGAAGACATATGAAGAAAGGAAGGAGGAAAGAAGAAGTGAAGAAAAAGCATACAGAAAATTAAGCCCAAGTGAAGGGACAATTTCACTATTGTAAATTAGTGCAAATTAGAGTCTAGTTTTTCCATAGATCTTCAGAACTTACGAGTTCGAGTCTAGGAGAATGTAAACCATAGGTATATAAGTTAATTTGAGATAAGAAACATGTAGAGAGAACTCAATTTTGTAATCTGAGTAAGTAGAGAAAAGTCGTGTCTTTTCTGAGAGAGATGTTCAGGAAAAACTTTTGAGTCTGAGAGAGTTTTCCATGGCTATGAGCAAAATTAGGCTGAGCCAGTTTGTACACATCCTCTCTGATATACACATATGTTTGTGTAGAAGGATTAAGTCTAATTCCTCTTGTACATTGAGTTCTAAGTGATTTCACATGACTGTGTAAGTTAGTTGACAGTTACGACTTTTCTGGCGCACATTTACCTGAACTTCTTAAGGTCAGATCTCGAAGTATACTGTAAAGTTTTCAATAAGTGATAGCTCATTTTAAAGCTACTATCTTCAACTACATTTGGTCAAAAGATCTTTAAGGAACGGGACGCATACTCAGAGAAATCAGCTTAACAGTGAAGGTATGTCAAATCGATGAAGTCGGTTTTCAGTTTTCAGACATAGTGAAAAGTTTGGAACAAATTCAGAAGATTTTGAAGTTATTACTTGAAAGTTTTGCTTGTTATATGTTACTTAACATTAGCAAGAACTTCTCTTAGTAAATGATCAAAGGAATTTGCAAAGATCAAGCTAATACAGGTCAGATTGAAGGATTGAAGAAAAGGCGCAGATTTCTGTGAAGTGAAATTTTGATTTTCACTAAGTTCAGAGATGAAGACTCACATTAAGAGTGTTGCTAAGCTAATGATGGTTATGGAGGTCTTCTAATACCACATTAGTTTAGTTCTTGTGGTGTTTTATACATCAACAATGAAGATACTCACTTGTGGATGTGCAAGGTCGTAGAGGAAGAGGAAAAGCGCCTAAAAGCGAGAGAAGAAGGAACTCCCCCAGGAGATAGACCAATAAAAGTCCCAGCCTATACACCGATGATATTTCCAGATGAGGAATTTGAGCCTCATGGTTGGGCAGAAATCTTAGCTACCATGGACATTGCAGTCAATGAAGAACAATGGACACCTCATTGTGATGAGGAGGGTTATGATATTTGAGTGTTCATGTGTCAGCCCCTGTTGGAAGAGTGTGATCCTAGTGAGTTCATAGAAGAAGAAGAGAATGACGATGATCTAGAATCCATTGTGATGGATACTTACTTTGACTCAGAGGAACACTATTTAGAGGACATAGGAGTGTTAACCCAAAAAGAAGAAGAACCCCTCACGAGTATTAAAACGATAAATTCAAAGGAAGGAGGTGAAGGAGGTCAAAAGAAAAAGAAAAGAAAAGCAGTGAAACAAGAAGAGGAAGAATTATTGTTTGAAGTACCAGAAAATTTTAAGAAATATGAAGTGGAAGACCGAAAAATTTTGGTACGAATGCTTAAGAGAGAGGCCATTATAGGAGAAGCATATGACAATAAAGAAAAGACCAAGAAAATTGTAGTGACCATTGAAGGGAACGAAGAGAGATGTACGTACATAGGAGACGACCTAAGTGCAAAAGAAGAAGCAGAGCTTGTAGCTCTATTAAGGGAATATAGGGACGTGTTCGCATGGCACTATAGAGACTTGAAAGGAGTAGATCCAAAGATTTGCTCTCATACGATTCCGATGACCGCTGATGCCAAGCCCACCAAACAAAAGCCCTACACATATAATGACAATTATGCAACCAAAATAAAGGAGGAAATTGACAGGCTGATTGAAGCTGGATTCATCTATGAGATTGAGCACACTGAATGGGTGTCCCCCATTGTAGTGGTGCCCAAGAAGAATGGGAAATTGCGAGTGTGCATTAACCTTAAAAAAGTTAATGCCGCTACGATCAGAGATAGTTATCCACTTCCAATCATCGAACATCTATTGGAGCGTGTTGCAGGCAAGGAAGTTTATAGCTTCCTTGATGGATTTTCAGGTTACAACCAAGTAGCCATTGCCCCCGAAGATCAACACAAAACGGCCTTTGCCACAGAATGGGGAATCTTTGCATTTCGTGTGATGCCATTTGGGCTCACCAATGCACCTGCAACATTCCAAAGGCTCATGTGTCATGTCTTCAAAGAGTTCTTGCGAAAGAGCTTAGAAGTATATGTGGATGATTTATGCGCTCATTCCCAAGAAAGAAGTTACCACATCCCTGAGCTCAGACAGATCTTCAACAAGTGTAGAGAATATCGAGTGTGTCTGAACCCAGAGAAGTGTGTGTTCATGGTACGACAAGGTAAGATCTTAGGTCACATTGTTTCTAAGAATGGAATTTCAACAGATGAAGACAAGGTAAGAGCGATAGCAGAGTTGCCAAGACCAAGGAATGTTAAAGAGGTACAAGCCTTTATGGGCCATTGTGGATATTACCGTAGGTTTATCCACATGTATGCCATCATAGCTAAACCTCTTTATGGGTTGTTAACACATTTTGAGTGGAACGAGGAATGCGAGAATTCCTTCAACGAGCTGAAAAGACGTTTGTGCACAGCACCAATATTGACTACTCCGGATTGGAGCAAACCCTTTCATGTCCATGTAGATGCCTCCAATCATGCAATAGGATGTGTGCTAGCACAACCCACAGGTGAAGGAAACCTGGATTTGCCGATAGCATATGCTAGTAGGCAATTAAATGCAGCTGAACGAAATTATACCACAACGGAGAGAGAAGGCTTAGGCATGGTATATGCTGTGAAGAAGTTTAGACACTATCTATTGGCCAATAAGTTCAAGTTTTTCACTGATCATCAAGCTTTACTATATTTGGTCAATAAACCTTGCAATACAGGCTGCTTAGTAAGATGGTTCCTCTTACTAATGGAATACGACTTTGAAGTTGTTGTCAGGAAAGGTAGAACCCATCTTAGGGCAGACCATCTTTCTCGCATCACTTCAGGAAAGCCACCGCAAGGAGTGTCTGATGAATTGCCCGATGCTTATCTGTTCAATTTAGAAGTTGTTCCTAAATGGGCAAATAAGTTGGTACCAGTCCTAACCTTCGGGCCTGCAAATAAGAATGTGAAAACAAGCAAAGAAGAAATTGTAAAATCACAAAAGTATCAAATATTGGCCGGAAGTATGTACAAGCAAGATACCGAGGGCGTATTAGCTTGTTGTGTCGAGGACGATGAACATACTAGTTGGTTGCAACAAGCCCATGAGGGATTGCTAGGAAATCACTACTCTAAACAACGAACATTGCAGAATCTAAGACATTTAGGAGTGTATTGGCCTAGCATGGACAAAGAAATACAAGAGTGGATCTAGAATTGTCCAGTGTGCCAGAAGAGACCCCCAGTGGAACATGCCACTCTTTATCACGTGTCATTAATCCCAGATTGGAGTGCTCCATTGGTCGAGTTCATGAGATCGGGAACATTACCCAATCAGGCTAGTCTTGCAAGAAAACGGAGCATGGAGCAAGAGGCTCAAGAGTATGCCTTAGTAGGAGACAACCTATATCGAAGAGGCAAGGATGGTTACCTAAGACTGTGCGTTCATGAATCAGACTATTTGAAAGTCTTAGAAACTGCACACAGCGGTGCTGCAGGTGGACACTTTGGGCCTGACAGAGTAATTAAGACCATTCTATTCTCAGGACTTTGGTGGCCCACTCTTCATATGGATGCACATACTTATGTGAAGAAATGTGACACATGCCAACGTGCCCAATATCCGATAGGAAAAGATGAAATACCTTTAAGGCCAATGATGGGAGGACGTGCATTTTCAAAGTGGGGTATAGACTTTGTAGGTCCCATCAACCCCCCAGCTAGAAACTCCCATGCAGAATACATTATTGTAGCCACAGATTACCTTACAAAGTGGGTGGAAGTAAAAGCCACGATGAAGAATGATGCTCAAACGACGGCTAAGTTCTTATTCGAAAATGTGTTCACTAGATATGGGTTACCAATAGAGTTGGTTAGTGATAGAGGTACGCACTTCTTGAATGAGGTCATTAAAAATCTCCTTCAAGAATTCATGGTGATACATAAGAAGTCTGCCCCCTATCACCCACAAGCTAACGGACAAGCCGAGAGCACGAATAAGATCCTATGTAACGTATTAACAAAACTGGTGAATAATAAACGCTCTGATTGGGACAAGCAACTTCATCATGCTGTGTGGGCATATCGAGTTGCCTACAAAACGGTACTCAATGCTACCCCATTTCAGATGGTCTTTGGACAGAATGCCGTGCTACCATTGGACTTCCTAATCCCAACCTTGAAAGTAGCACAAGAGCATGAGTGGAATGGACATGAGTTGTCTTCCAGGATCTTTGATCTAGAACGCTTAGGTGAGACGAGGCTACGGGCAGCAGCAGGCATTTATGCTGCAAAGAAAAGGCAAAAGGCATACTTTGATGCCCATGTAAAGGATAAAGGATTGAAGGAAGGAGATCTAGTGCTGGTTTATACGCTAAAGCAACATGCCCGCAAATTGGAGAAACGAGGATATGGACCCATGATCATTAATAGACTCTCCACTAGCGGTGCAGTTCAATTGGCCACTTTAGAAGGTGATATCCTACCAAACTATATTAGTGGATGTCGAGTCAAGTTATATCAAGAACCTCTTACAGAGGCAATGCTCATGAGACTCAACACTGCTAAGAAGCGAAAAGAAGAGGAGTTAAGGGTTAGAGAAGAAGCACAAGCAGAGGCGAGAGAGCGCATCAGAAGAAATAAGCTACGGCGGCTAGGCCTAGATGTCAACATAAAAGCTCCAAAATATCACATGGACATGTGCCAAAAATCGGGCATAACTACTTCTCAAATAATTGATCGCCGGCCCTTTGTGACTATAGAGGTAGGACGAGGAAAGAGTGTAAAGACTGTGAGAGCATTAGTTGATTCAGGAGCAGCAACTAGTGCAGTTCGACTTTCATACTGCCAAGACCTGCAATTGGACATCAAGCCCATAGAAGCCTATCTCATAGGATTGGGAGGTGTGGAAACCTCTTGTTTGGGAGAGGTGGAACTTCCCATCTACCTTCAAGATGTTCCA
The DNA here is from genome assembly GCA_020310875.1 of Ceratopteris richardii. Taxonomy (NCBI): domain Eukaryota; kingdom Viridiplantae; phylum Streptophyta; class Polypodiopsida; order Polypodiales; family Pteridaceae; genus Ceratopteris; species Ceratopteris richardii. Next base: position 101,710,876 of record CM035442.1, on the reverse strand, counting down.
ATAAAAGTCAAAATGCTAGTGTGTCATGATGAGGACCTCACAGAGCCACTTGTCTTGGGTCAAGATTGGATTTACGATCATGCTGTCAACTTGAACCTAAGAAGTCAACTTCTTCAAGTTTGGGTATATAATCAATGCATTACATTAGAATTGGAGAATCGCATGCCCACTGACACTGACACCACACATTCTCTTTGTTCCTCTAAGGCTAATCTTCTCGAACAAGATGTTGTAGATGTCAAAAGCTCTATGATCCAGACGGATGCAATCACGGAAGGACAGTCGCAAAGGCAAGATGAACCTTCTTCTTTTTTTTCAAAGAGTAAAGCATCCACAGTAGTTCAACCTCAGAAGCAAGCAAAACAGTGCAAGATAGCCAGTCTATCAAATAGACAAAGAGCCTTCGAGAGGAAAGAAGTGTTGGGCATGACACAGATCTCGGTAACGAAAGGAGTACAACCATCGATGTTGCCTCAAAGACTCCCACCCAACCAGATCGACCATGACAACAGAAGGACCAAGCACCTACGACAGGCTCAAGCACGAAGAATCCAACAAATTTGGGTACCGAAGCTATCAATGAAGGCCGACCACAATCAGGTACAAATTTGGGTGCCTAAAAAATTAGCTACAGCTCAACAAGGGCGATTACAGATGTGGGTACCCAAGAAGCTCTTACACGTACAAAGGCCTAAAATGAAAAATTTAGGGTGGCCATATCACATGGTCAATATGCCCAAAAAGAAGACAAACCAAATGAAGCGTAGTACAATTGGAGATTATGGAGGGCAAAGAGTTTCAAATGGTCATCATATCATGGCTCAAGGCCTATCAACACAAGTGAAGATTTCTAGATCACCTAGAACTTGCAAAATCTGTCCAGGTTGTACATAGCCTTCTCGTACCATTTTTTGCTTAAGTTTTACTGGTTTTTATCCATTTTCATACTTGTTCTTTGAGTTTTTATGCATATTAGAAGCCATTCCATAGCCCTTTGCATGAACAAATTTTATAGATTTTTTTGGGATTTTTAAAGCATTTTTAGATTTTTTTTGAATTTTTTCTAACATTTTTCATCTTTTTCAAATGTCATTTTCTTCATAAAATGGAGAAAAAAAAAGAAGATCTCTGTGGTTTTGAGTGAGAAAAGTGGCCTAGAAATTTAGCAAATTTTGTGAAGTAAAATTTTTATTCTTTTTCTTTTTTTGAACTTTTTTTTGGATTTTATTTGGATTTTTTACTCTTTTATGGATTAAAAAAAAAGAAGAAAAACACGCCCCCTGCAGCCGATTTCCCCCCACCACCCCACCCCCCCACCCGCCCGACCCCCCCGCCCCAACCACCCACCATAGGATAATTTTATCCTATGGCGGTTATCCTTTTTTTTATTTTCTTGAAAACATACCTTCGGCTCTAGACTGCGCCTCGAATGGCCGTTTTCTTCAAATTTGGAGTCATTTTCAGGTTTCTCAACCTTGATGGACTAATTTCTGCATTAGTATTGCCAAAATCTAGACTTTACTTCTCTTTATGGTCCAAATCCACATGTTTTATGCACATTTTTCATGTTTATTTATTTTTGCACATGGTCCACATGGTCTATTCTCACCTTGTTTTACCCTTTGTTCCACATTTTTTGTTATGCACCCTCTGTAGCTTTCATGTTTTATCTTTTTTGGCCCTCTCCAGAGCCCCTAATCCTACTCCTTGACCCTCCCTTTTATCCTTCTACCCAGCTCCACCCTTACCCCTCCTTACCCTATCCCTCTCAACCCTCTTAGCCCTTCCATAAACTTTCCTTCTACCATCCATTCTCCATCCTTTGTTCTTCCATGCACAATTTCCACTTTTGGTTCTTCTGTGGTCTGGTGCTTGTTCTTTACTACTCGTGGTGGACTTGGTAGCTGCTTAAGTGTACTTTTGAAGATTTTGCAACATAGTAATCACGTTGTCATCTCAGCTCAGCATTTTGGTTGTTAGCTCTCTAGGACAGAGAGCCCATTAGGTGGTGGGAAATTGTTGAGCCCATAAAAGTCATATTGGTCAAAGTCAAAAGTTCAAACTTAGAGTGATCAAAGTCAACATGGTCAAGGTCAAAGTCAAGATGGTCAGGGTCAAATCGTTCAAAGTTCAATGTCAAGGTGCACAGGTAGTGCACAATCAATTGTTCACAAAGGTTATGTTTTACAAAAAGTTGGATGTAGGTTGTAGACTGTCTTTCTGTAATTTGTCTAAGGTTCAAAGTGTTTTTAAAGTGTTTGGAAGGTTCAGGTGAACCCTCTCTTAGGTACACAATTGAAGAATTGAAGGGAAAAATGTGAAGTCATGTGAAGAGGAAGCGTACGCAAAAGTGAAAGTATGGCCCCCATTTAAAATTTTGTTATTGTTCTAAAGTCACTACATGACAAAATAGGGATTCATTGGCTCTGCACATTTGGAGACAATCTTCTCCAAGATACTCTATCAGTTAGGAGTGTATGTGAACATACACTCAACTCAAGGCATGCATTATTCTTGGTTAGACTAAGCAAGGTGAGCATAGTCTACACTAAGGGAGAGAAGAGCAAGAGACAGACAGTGAGTGTGCGACATAGAGAAGCAAGTGCAAAGTGAGCAAGAAGTGTGACTTAGGTGTGTGTGCAGAGAAGTGCTAAGCAAAGCAACTAAAGGTCACAAGGTCCCATTGAATATGTGTGTGCATTGATAGAAGGTGTCAATCCCTCCCCCCTATTGGCTTGAGTGCAAAGTGCGACCAAGTGCAAGCTCTTGGAGAAGGTGGATGTCTGGTCCACAGCAGGTCGAGGGCAGAAAGAACCTTGGGTATTTTGTAGCTTTGTTTGATTGTGTACTCTTTGGGATTTTTCATAGAGGGTATTTGGATTGTGATGTACATCATTATTGTACTTCTCTCTTTATAATCAATCTACAGAAGTTTTTGGTGCTTGTATCTTTCTTCTTACCTTTGTTCCTTCTCCTGTAAACACTCAAGTCCCTTTTTGCACAAGAATCCCCCAACACATACATACACATAAATGCATACACACATACATATACATGCATACGTAGACATAAATGCATGCATACATACATATACATGCACATACATATACATGCACATACATATACATGCACATACATATACATGCACATAGATAGTGGACCAGATCTTGCAGACGCACGTACGCAGAGGATAGTATAGAAACAAAATCTCACAAAAGCATAGATAGAATAGAAAGAGACAAAAGATTGAACACAAGATTGGGTACAATCTCCCTCCACAAACTTTGATGAACGATTCTATTCGAGCACGTGTATTTATAGGTATTTTTCGTTACATCCTGAATCGAAGATACATGAGGGCGGCACTTTGAAAAGTGTGCATTTATGAAAATTTTCTTTATTTACAAAATCGTTGCTTTCTAAGCGATCTATGATTTTTATAAAAGCGTCTCTTTCTAAAGCAATCTATTATTTTTACAAAAAATATCCAAAATACTATCTTTTAACTATCTTCAAAAATATCTGAATAAGTCCACACACGTTCACACCCTCATGAGTCTTCACTTGCTAAATCAAAACACAAATCATATTAAAAACCTCAAGACATTAAAATCCATATAACGTTCCATTATTCCATAAAGTATAACATACCTCCCAAATGACAAGCAACTGACCTTAGTTGATAAGAATAAAATAGACATGGATGGCCAGTCACATGTCCCATCAGTGAACAATCATAAGCACGTTCCATGTAAAAACACATGCATGGAAATGGAAAACTGGAATTTAATGTGATTGTGAATGATGTGCAGAAATCAAATGATCATAGTGTGTAGTTGATGATGTCTTATGAATCCATTGAGATTCTTCAAGTGAGTGATTTTTATATCTAACTAAATATCTATGATATTGGTTACCTGTGCGTGTAGTAGTAACATCATAATCAAGTATTTTCTCTGGAACTAAAATTTCAGCATCCTCTTCAAGTAATGGAAGATCATCTAAAATAGGAGTGAGTGGTAAATTTCCTTTAAAGGATTGTTATGATACTCGTGTATCCACTAGTGGTAATTGCTTTTTCCTTGGAGACTCATGTATATCTGAGTAAGAAGCAACCTACAATGGTGACATGAAGTTGTGAAGCTGAGTATAGGGCAGTTTTCACAGCTACAGTGGAGTGTATATGGTTGAGATGCCTATTGATGGATCTTTGCATGGATATTGATGTTGCTACATATATTCTCACTGATAGTCAAAGTGCATTGGCTGTTGCACAAAATCCAGTGTTTCATGCACGAACCAAACATATTGAGGTGTATTATCACTATGTGAGAGAGCACCTTCATGCAGGAGATATTGATTTGGTATATGTGCCTACACAAGATAATGTGGCAGACATATTTACCGAAGCTCTTCCACGGGAAAAGTGTGAAGCTTTTTGCAAAGCTTTAGACTTATTACCTTGTGGGGGCTCATCTGTCACTCCCTATATGTGTTCACATCATTTGCTCCAGGGGGGTTTGTTACACTTATGTGTTCCTCGATTAGCTTTGATGTGAACCTTTTCCCTACACATGGGCACTTTTTACTCGTGTTGGCTAGATGTAATTTCCCCATGTTACTACATACATGATTCACTCATATATGGTGGTACCTTGTACTTAGGAATATTATTCAGCTCTTATTTCAATTCCATTCATCGTCAATAGAGAGAGCTATTCCAGCCATCCATCTTCTCTGTGTGTCTTTCTACGTTTGTGCTCTTTGTGTGTGCTTCTCGTGTGTCTCTCATAGTTCTACACATACCCAACAATTTCATGCTCATTTTACTTGCTAAAAGGGTAGGAAATGATAGATCTAGGTGAGATGAAAGCAGAATAAGTGACTTACAAGGTGAGAGAGAAAAATGGGGCTCAATCAAGATAAAAAATGTAAAAAATGCAGAGCAACCATTTTCATGCAAAAAGGTTTTTTTTTTTCAAGTTTTGGAGTGCATATGGCCTCCTAGGGAATAGATATTTATGTGCCAAGAGGTGCTTGTAAGAAAATGTTGCAACTAAGCAAGTTTCCATACTCATGATTGCTCGAGAAGAAGGTGATATGCAGAGCAATCGTTTTTGTGCAAAGTGCTGAAAATAGAGAAGTAAGCTTAGGTTTGAGTTGTCAAGAGCTAATAAGACCAAGTGCAAAATTTGGCACAAAAATACCTAAGAAAAATCAAGAAATTTCCATCAATTGTCGTAGATTGGCAGGGAAATCATTCCTATGCAAAAGTGTCCAAAAGTGGAAGTAAGGAGCATTTTAGGGTTTCCGAAGTTATAAGCTAGGGCTGTGTAAAATTTGGTGCAAAAATATGTGAAGATCAAGAAATTTCCACCAATTACCCCAGGTTGGCAAGGCAATCAAAGTGTGATTTTCTACCAAAAATGGGAGTGAAAGTATTGCTATAATCTTAAGGGATTGTGTCAAGTACAAGAGGATCCAAAGTTTTGCCAAAAAGAGTCCAAATCCCATCAAAAATTGCTCTAGGGCCATTGTTTTGGGGAGGGACTTAACTCTTCGAGTTTGAGTTCTATGGAAGCACGTGAACACCACAAGGAAGAAGAAGAATCTTGGAGCACAACAGTCAATACTATATGTACTACCAAGAGAATGTACAAAGATAAGTGACCCATTAGGGTTATAGGAATATATACAAGCTAGGGAAAAAAACCTCCTAAAGAGGGAAAAAAGTGCCCTGACAGTCCTAGTGTGTTCACACACATCACTACTCAAATATATCAACAAATCCCCCTTGGAAGTGATGCGGTGAACAAGGAGTTAGCACTAATGTGTAAGGAAGTGCCAAGCTATGTGGAATCAATCACAAAAGGACATAAGCCTAAAGGTTTGCAGAAAGCTTCAAACTTCTCCCTAAGAAGAGCCTTTGTGAAAAGGTCTACAATGTTCTCCTATGTGGGCACATATGCCAAAATGATCTCTTCAGCAGAGAACCTCTCCCTAACATAATGATAGTGCACCTCGATGTGTTTAGTGCAAGCATGAAATACAAGGTTCCTTACAACTACCAATGCACTTTGACTGTCAGTAAAGATGGTGGTGATAGAAGACTGACCAACACCCAAATCAACCATAAGGTGTTTGAGCCACGCACTCTCAACAGACATTGTGAAAGCTGCTGTATACTCAACATCACAACTAGAAGTGGCCATAGTAGGTTGCTTCTTGCTCAACCAAGATATGCATAAGCTACCAAGCATGAAGCAAAAACCACTAGTTGACACATGAGTGTCATAGCAACCAGCCCAATCAAAGTCAGAAAAAGCATGTAATCTGGCAGTAGTGATCCCCCTTGGGATAAAACAATCCAAGTAGTCGGGTACCACTCAAGTAGCAAAAGATGCGCTTAACTTCCTTCCAATGCTTGACACCTAGGAAATGCATAAACCTGCTCATTTGTGAGATAGAAAACTAAATATCTTGTTGAGTGATGCATAAGTAAATCAAGCATCCAATAGCCTGCTAATAGATAACAACATCAAATGCATCTCCAGCATCATGAAGACTCAACTGTAGACCTGTTTCCATAGGAGTGGCAATAGGTTTGCAGTCTTCAAGCTGGCCAAAATGCTGCAATAATGTCTCAATATATTTTGGTTGATACAAAGCTATTTCGTCATCAACTTGCATAAATTGAATGCCCAAATAATGAGGCAAATGCCCCAAATCTGACATCTCAAATGAGGCATGCAAATCAGTCTTAAAATCAGCAATATGCTTCTCATTAGGACCAATGAGAAGCATTTCATCAACATAGACAATAATGATCAGAAGCACATCATTTGCACACTTAACATATAAGGTGCTCTCAGTTGGAATATTCTAAAACCATGTGCAATCAAGCAGGCATGTATCTTTTCATACCAAGCACATTGTTCTTGCTTCAAACCATAGAATGCCTTTTTTCAACGTGCACACTTTGTTTTCATGCACTTTTTGCACAAAACCATGAGGCTGAAAAACATACACTTCTTCATGCAATTAACCATTCATAAATGTAATTTAATGTCCAACTAATGTACGTTCCAACCATGATGAGTTACAAGTGCACAAATGTTACAAACAATAGTCATTTGGCATGTAGGTGCAAAGGTCTCATCAAAATCAATGCCTCTTTCTTGAGCATAACCTTTTGTAACAAGCCTAGCCTTATACCTGTCAACTATTCCATCAGGCATATGCTTCAACTTGTATACCCATTTAGTGCCAATGGCCTTCTTTCCAGAAGTAAGTCACATAAAGACGAGATACCATTTTTCATAATAGATCATATTTTGGTTGCATAGCAGCCATCCAATTTTGAGAATTTTGTGCTTCATCAAACAAAATAGGTGCATTCTCATCACATAGACGAGAGGCAGCCATAGCTTAGCAATTTGATGCAAAACAAGCACTATGAGATCATGAACAATTATGATATGATAGAGCTGCATCTAATTTGCTATCTCACAAAGTTTGCACCAATCATTTAGGCATAGTTTTGCCTCCTCTATATCAGCCCTCTCGTCAACAAGTGCATCATGTAAATCTGCATAAAAAATGGAATGATCTGCATCATCATGTGGAGCTTGTAAAGGCTACAAAATTGCCTCATTTGGACCAGCTCTAGATTGTCCACCTATAAAAGGAGGAAGCAAAGTGTCATACACATCTTTGGAGCTAATTTATGTCTCCTTAGTACTTGAAAGTAATGGCTCGATTGCATCTTCCACAAAAACATCTCAACAAACCAAAATGCATTTAGTTTGTGGATAATATAGATGATAGCCTTTGCTTTCTAAACTATACCCAACAAAAATAAATCTCACTACTTTATCATCCAATTTCCTATGTTGTTGTTCAGGCACTAATGCATATGCTAGATAACCAAAGACACACAAACAAACAACAGATGGCTTACGAACATGCCAGCCTCATATGGAGTGATAGGCTTCAATGCTTTAGTGGGAGACTTGTTAAGTACATATGTTGCACACATAACAACCTCAAGCCAGAATCTATGTGGTAAAGCCTGACTATTGACCATACACCTTGCCATATCCATGAGTGACCTATTCTTCCTTTCAGCAACTCCATTGTGTTGAGGTGTATATGGCATTTTACACTGATGTTTTATCCCACGTTGAGCCAAAAATGCATTAGAATTAGAAGACATATACCCCCCCTTGATTAGAATGGAGGGTGCATATTTTACATGTTGATAGATTTTCAACCAAAAGTAGAAATTGTTTGAAGCACATAAACACTTCAGACTTTGCTTTCAATGGATATACCCATGCATGCCTGAAAAAATCATAAAAGAAAGTCACTAAGTAAAGATAATTCTCAAAAAAAGGTGTTTGCGTAGGACCACAAACATCATTCTAAACAAGTTGCAATTTTTGAGTAGCTGGTATTGAACCATCTTTTGGGAAGGAGGAATGCTGCATTTTGCGCAAAATACAGCCTTCACACATGTTTTCAGGTGCCTCAAGTTTGGGCATAGAGGACACCATTTCAGATTTTTGCACGCATAGCAAACTAGCAAAATTTTGATGACCAAAGTGTGCATGCCAAAGCTTTGCATCTGACATAGCGTGAGAATCTTGAACTGCACATGCTAAATCATTCATAGATTTTGCATAATTTATGACCTTATATAGCCCACGGCATAAAATGCCAGAAGCAATATGGACATTGCCATTTGATAGATCATGAACTATACATTTGTCATCAACCAATTTCACAACCAAGCCAATCTTGGCTAATCCTAAAACTGATACCAGATTTTTCTTGATCCCTGGCACAAATAAAGCATCCGACAATGTAATAGAACTACCATTGGTAGTAGTTAGAAAGATCTTATCAACTCCCATGATAGGATAAGAGAAGTTGTTGTTGCATGTGGCAGTATTCCTTGTAGGGGCAAACTCAAGTGAAGTGAAGAAATTGCACTGCAAGGTTATATGTTTGGTTGCCCTGCTATCAAAGTACCAAACATCTGAGTCTACTACAGACATGCACTATTCATGAGAAGATGGATCGTAATTGCAAACAGTAGTAAATGCCCATTCTTCATTTTGCACAAGATTTGCAGACTCTAATTTGGGTGTAGAGGCCTCTACATAAACCATTCAAACCTCTTTTTTCTTTCCCTCTTTTGTAGCCAGTTTTGAACAACTCTTTATGACATGATCTCTACCTGGAATGATCTTCCTATAACAAAATAGAGACTAACTCCTCAAATGTTAAGGCATTCGGATTTCCTTTCATTATCAATGGAAGATTACAAGCCAAACTCTGATGTGAATCTAGAAGACCATTCAGGACAATCTATACAAATGAACTATCAGGCAAGACTTCATCAACAAAAATCAATTGCTTCTTCATATCTTTGGTCTTTGTCCAAAAACTATCACATAAAGACCAAGTACCATTCTTCATCATAGCATCATATTCAAATTGCATAGCATTCATCCAATTTCTGAATTTTGTGCTTCATTAAACGAAATAGGCTCAGTCTCATCACAGAGACCAGATGCAACCATAGCATAGCAATCTGATGCAAAAGAGGCACTATGAGAGCCTGACCGAGTACGATATGATAGAGGTGCATCAAATTTGTTGTCACACAAAGTTTGCACTAGCCATTTTGGCATAGTTTTTGCCTCCTCAATATCAGCTCTCTCATCAACAAGTGCATCATGTAAATCTGCATCAGAAAATGGGATGATCTGCATCATCACATGAAACCTACAAAGGTTGAGAAGTTGCCTCATTAGGACCAGCACTAGACTATCCACCTATAAAAAGAGGCAGCAAAGTATCATACATGTCTTTGGAGCTAACAAATGTCTCCTTAGTACATGAAAGCAATGGCTGAATAGCATCTTCCACAAAAACAATATCATGGCTAACTAGAATGCGTTTACTTTGTGGATGATACAAACGATAGCCTTTACTTTCAGAACTCTACCCAACAAAAATACATTTTACTGCTTTATCATCCAATTTTCTGCGATGTTGTTCAGGCACTAATGCATATGCCAAACAACCAAAAACATGTAGATGAGCAACAGATGGCTTGCGATCATGCCAAGCCTCATATGGAGTGATAGACTGTAGCGCTTTAGTGGGACAACTGTTAAGTACATATGTTGCACACATGATAGCCTCAAGTCAGAAACTATGTGGTAAAGCATGACTCTTGACCATACACCTCTCCATCTCCATGAGTGACCTGTTCTCTTTTTCAGCAACCCCATTCTGTTGAGGTGTATACGGCACTGTACACTGGTGTTTTATCCCATGTTCAGCCAGAAATGCATTAAAATCAGAAGACATATATTCCCCCCTCAATCAGAATGGAGGGTGCCCATTTTACATGCTCACAGATTTTTAGCCAAAATAAAAAACTGTTTGAAGCACATGAATACTTTGGACTTTGCCTTCAATGGATATACCCATGCATGCCTGGAAAAATCATCGATGAAAGTCACAAAGTAAAGATAATTTACAAAAGAAGGTGTCTGCATAGGACCACAGAACTGCAATTTTTGAGTAGCCCGAACTAAACCATCTTTTAGAAAGGAGGAACGCTGCATTTTGCCCAAAATACAGCCTTTGCAAAAATGTTTTCCAGGTACCTCAAGTTTGGGCAAAGAGGACACCATTTCAAATTTTTGGAGGCGCAGCAAACTAGCAAAAATGAGATGACCAAAGTGTGCATGCCAAAGCTTTGCATCTGACATAGCCTGAGAATCATGTATTGCACATGCCAAATCATTTATAGATCTTTCATAGTCTATGACCTTATACAACCCACGACATAAGATGCCAAAAGCAATAATCACGTTGCCATTTGATAGATCATAAATTGTACACAACTCCTCAAAATGATTGCCTTTCATCATCAACCAAAGAGTAGACGCGAAACTCTTATATGAATCAAGAAGAGCATTCAGAACGGTCTGCACAAGTGAGCTAGCTGCTATAATCTCATCGGTAGAAATCAATTGTTACTTGAAATCTTTGATCTTTGTTAGAAAATTGTCCATAGAATCATCTTCATTCATGTGCTCACTCTCCAACTGTTTTCAGAGGTAAGCAACACGAGCCTCATTCCTAGCTTGGTACAATGTGGTAAGTGTATCCCAAGAATCCTTAGTTGTTCTGCAAGAGCGAATGTGAGGAATAATGGCACGTTTGACAGACAAAGCTATCAATGCATGTGCCTGGGCATCTCTGCCATCCCAACGAATTTGCTCTGCAGTAGGTGAAGTAGAGACTGTAGCATGAACAAGAATATGTGGAATATCATCATCTTCGACACCTTCTGCATTAGCTTCAATACCTGCACTTGTAACAGTTGCAGGTGTGATAGGACATTTTTCAACACCTTGCACAATGTTCCACAGTCCTTTTGCAACCAATACATGTCGTATCATATAAGCCCACAATGGGTAGTTGGTACCATCCAACTTATCCTCAACAACCAACATACGAAATACATCACTTCTTTTAGCCATAGTCGGTGACTAAAATACCTTGATGCAAAAAATTGATTATGTCTCAAAAAGTTGAACAGAACTACCCAAACAAATTCTGCTAAACCTGTAGCAGACTTCAAGACGCCTATACTAGCGAACCGAAATCGGTATATACATTTGACACAAAAAGATGAAATAGCTTGCACAGGCACTGTGATAGTGCGTTCGAAGGCCGAAACAAGCTCAGACCGTGATTTCAGCACCACAAAGCGAAGTAGTTTTGATCTTGGAAACATGCTGAGTATGCTCACCAAAATTTGTGCGATTCTGAGATTGCAACCAGAGAGGTGTCGACGATGCCCTAGATGAAGCGACGACCTACTCTGATACCAATTGTTGGAGTTAGACGTCTACGGAAGCACGTGAACAACACAAGGAAGAAGAAGAATCTTGGAGCTCAACACACAATATTGAATGTATTACCACTAGAATGTACAAAGATAAGTAGCTTGTTAGGGCTAAAGGCATATATACAAGCCGGGGGAAAAAAACCTCCTAAAGAGGGAGAAAAATGCCCCGGAGGTCCTATTGTGTTCACACACATCACTACCTAAATATATCAACAAAGCCCTTTTGAACTCATGATCACCCTGATTATGCTCACCAATTTTCATGTGGTTGTGAGACTGTGATCATAGGGGTTTCGACAACGCCCTAGATGAAGTGACGACCTGCTCCGATACCAATTGTTTGAGTTTGAGGTCTACGGAAGCATGTGAACAGCACAAGGAAGAAGAGGAAGCTTGGAGCATAACACATAATACTAAATGTATTACCAAGAGAATGTACAAAGATAAATGACTTGTTAGGGTTATAGGCATATATACAAGTTAGGGGAAAAGGACCTCCTAAAGAGGGAAAAGAGTACCCCGACAGTCCTACTGTGTTTACACACATCACTACCAAAACATATCAACATCAACTTGGTATTTGAGCACAAACATAGATAGTACACAAGTGTTGACGGCTTATAAAGAAGCCCCATAAGAAGTGATCCCAGAAAAGTTGGAAAAAAAAGCGATAACACACCTCTGATTGCCCTAAATCATAGGGCAATCACTTGGAGGATTTGAGCTGCAAAGTCGATTTTCTTTTTTAGTATTCTTTCTTGAGGAGCATATAATTTAAAGCTTAATAATTGCAAATGCAGAAGTTCCAACCGAAAAGCAAGCTTAAACTCCAAAAGTGCCCATGATTGTTCAAGCCAATAGAGTAATCATTTGTGGGTTTGCCCTCATTTTTGGTGATTCAAGGCTCGGAAATTTTCTAAAGTATTGTATGAGCTTATATAGCTCCAATAGACCAAGAATTTGCAAAAAACCGATTTTTGCACATCCACAATTGCTCTAGCAGAGCAACCATTTGAGTGCATTCGGGGATTTTTAGGCTCAAATTAAACTTTTGAACCTTTAAAGAGTTGCACAAGAATTATGGGAAGATTTTTGAACAACTTGATGTCCCACAACGATCACGCTAGCCTATAGGGCAATTTATTGCTGAATTTGAGTGAATTTTGAGCAAATTATAATTTTTGCAATGAAGTAAGCTCACGTTTGCAAAGAAAAATCCAAGAAAAAGGTTACTTGTTGACCAACAATTGACATGACTAGTAGAGAAATTGCTCATTGGAAAAGTGGATTTTTGGCATCCAATCGGTTTTATGTTTAGCTAAGAAATTTTGTGGAGCCTTATAATAACCTTTGGCATTCAAAAATCGAGTAAAAGTTCCATTTTGCATGTCAATGATTTCCCTATCCCTTAGCAAATTACAACAATCATTTCTTAGAAAATTTGCTTAAAGTCAAGCAATCACTAGCCTCAGGGCCTCTATACACCTTATAGAAACATAAGAAAGGGCAGAAGGGCCCTCGAAGCCACTAGTGCTCATTGCACACCAATGATTTCCCTAACTCCCACGGCAAACATTTACTAGACTTTGGTGTTTTTTGTTTCTGATTTTTCAAGGCACACAAGGTTTGGCATAAGACCATAGTTGTGATAGGCTAGCCAAAAATCAAATTTCAAGCAAAAGTGAACAAACAATTACCCAAAACCTCATCTTTATAGTGATCTTTGATAAGTCTTGGTTGCCTATTTTGACCCTCAAGAGCTTGATCAAGTATAACTTTTCGGTCAAAAATCCATTTTTTTGAACTCTAGAGCTCTTCAAAAAGCTTGTTTTGAATCCTACGTGATTATAACCATTTTCCTTAAAAGTCGTACATTGATTTTAAGATATGATAATTTGAAGTTGACCTTCAAGTGAGTATGGGAAGTAAAGAGAGTCTCTAGAGAGCTTCGACCACAATAGGGGGGCCAAAAAGATCACCAATGGAGACGTGAAGCTAGATTACCTCTAAAGAGAAAAGGGCCTTGAGATATAGACCATCTCTAGGGAGGGGGAAGTTAACTTTTTCTCTTTGCCACTCTATATCATTGAATATTCCCTAGTTAATCCATCTCCTCCTTCATCACTCTAGTTCATTGAATATTCATTGGTTAATCCGTCTCCTTCTTCGTTATACATAGATGTAGGCTCACATAATCTTCTTTCCAAGCTTAATTTTTTATAGGTGTAGAAATTTGACAATGCCATTGCCAAGTATGGTACCCTCATAACCAATTATCCCCCCATATTTCCACAATGGCCACCTCATATGCCATGGCCAACAAGTGCCTAATGTGCCACAATTGCGACCCATTTCTCATTTTTATAGAAGTTGAAAGCCTTCCCAAGTGGCAAAATATATCCAAGAGTATTATGAGGAACAAAATGATCCTCGAGCACACGAGTATGAATTCATATAAGTGTTAAGGACTGAGCAAGTTTATGATTTTTTCACACAATATGAAGCCTTTGGACTCACCTTGAAAGGAATTCCCTAGCATGGTTCTAACCACTATGCAAACAAAAATTTCAAAACATAGATCAAATCCTTAAAGCAGTCATAGCTGAAATTGCAAAAAATACAAGTAAAGCATGATACCTTTGCCATAAGTACACATAGTAACACAAGATTCTTGTAGATGTTGAAGGCCTTCCCAAGTGGCAAAATATATGCAAGAATATTACCAGGAACAAGATGATCCTCGAGCACACAAGTATGAATTCATATAAGTGTTAAGGGATGAGCAAGTGTATGAATTTTTCACACAATATGAAGTCTTTGGACTCACCTTGAAAGGTATTTCCCTATGCATACAAAAATTTCAAAACATATATCAACTCCTTCAAGTAGTCATAGCTGAATTTGCAAAAATAGGAGTAATAACGCATGATACCTTTGCCATGATTAGTAGCTTCAAATAGGAAGCTAATGAGGACTTATAGGAGACATGGTAGTTTCATCTACTTCTTTCTCTAGTAAAGAAAATAAATCAAGTTCGTACTCCCATTTCTCAATAGAGAATGGAATAGTTAAACAGAAGGAAAGTTTTGTTGGAGTTAGACATCTGCGGAAGCACGCGAACAGCACAAGGAAGAAGAAGAAGCTTGGAGCACAAAACACACAATACTGAATGTATTACTAGAGAATGTACAAAGATCAGTAGCCCATTAGGGTAATGGGTATATATACAAGCCAGGGGAAAAAAACCTCCTAAAGAGGGACAAAAGTGCCCTGGCGGTCCTAGTGTGTTCACACACATCACTACCTAAATATATCAACAAATCCCCCCTGGGAGTGATGCGGTGAACAAGGAGCTGGCACTCATGTATAAGGAAGTGCCAAGCTATGTGGAAATCACTCCACAAAAGGAAGTAAGCCAAAGCTTTGCGGAAAGCTTCAAACTTCTCCCTAGGCAGAGCCTTCGTGAAAAGGTCTGCAATGCTCTCCTGTGTGGGCACATATGCCAAGCTGATCTCCCCAGCATCGAACCTCTCCCTGACATAGTGATAATGCACCTCAATGTGCTTAGTGCGAGCATGGAACACAGGGTTCCTCGCAACTGTCAATGCACTCTGACTGTCAGTGAAGATGGTGGTGGCAGAAGACTGGCCAACACCCAAATCAGCCATAAGGCGTCTGAGCCACACACACTCAACAATCGTTGTGAAAGTTTCCCTATACTCAGCCTCACAACTAGAAGTGGCCACAGTAGGCTGCTTCTTGCTCAACCAAGATATACATGAGCTACCAAGCATGAAGCAAAAACCACTGGTGGACACACGAGTGTCATAGCAACTAGCCCAATCTGAGTCAGAAAAAGCATGCAATCAAATCTGGCGGTAGTGATCCCCCCTTAGGATATAACAACCCAAGTAGCCAAGTACCACTCAAGTAGCAAAAGATGCACTTAACCGCCTTCCAATGTGTGACTCTTAGGAAATGCATAAACCTGCTCATCTGTGATACAGCAAACTGAATATCTGGCCGAGTAATGCATAAGTAAATCAAGCATCCAACAGCCTGCTGATAGAGAACAGCATCAAATGCATCTCCAGCATCATGAAGACTCAATCGTAAACCTGTCTCCATAGGAGTGGCAATAGGCTTATAGTCTTCAAGGCCAAAACGCTCCAATAATGTGTCAATATATTTCATTTGACACAAAGCCATTCCACCATCAACTTGCATAAATTGAATGCCCAAATAGTGATGCAAATGCCCCAAATCAGACATCTCAAATGAGGCATGCAAATCAGCCTTGAAATCAGCAATATGCTTCTCAATAGGGCCAGTGAACAGCATGTCATCAACATAGACAACAATGATCAGAAGCACATCATTAGCACCCTTAACATATAAGGTGCTTTCAGTTGGACTGTTCTCAAAAACCATGTGCAACCAAATAGGCATGTATCTTCTCATACCAAGCACGTGGTACTTGCTTTAAACCATATAATACCTTCTTTAACTTGCACACCTGGTTTTCATGCCCTTTCTGCACAAAGCCACGGGGCTGAAAAACATACACTTCTTCATGCAAGTCACCATTCAAAAATTTTGTTTTAATGTCCAACTGATGTACATTCCAACCATGATGGGTTGCAAGTGCACAAATGCTCCGAACAGTAGTCATACGGCATGTGGGTGCAAAGGTCTCATCAAAGTCAATGCCTCTTTCCTGTGCATAACCCTTTGCAACAAGCCTAGCCTTATACCTATCAACTGTACAATCAGGTTTACGCTTCAGCTTGTATACCCAGTTAGTGCCAATGGCCTTCTTCCCAGGAGGCAAGTCACATAAAGACCATGTACCATTCTTCATTATAGCATCATATTCAGATTGCATAGCAGCCATCCAATTTTCAAAATTTTGTGCTTTGTCAAAAGAAACAGGCTCATTCTCATCACAGAGACTAGACACAGCCATAGCATAACAATCTGATGCAAAGGAGGCACTATGACAGCCTGAACGAGTACGATATGACAAAGGAGCATCTAATTTGTTGTCACGCAAAGTCTGCAGCAGCCATTTTGGCATAGTTTTTACCTCCTCAATATCATCTCTCTCATCAACAAGTGCATCATGAAAATCTGCATCAGAAATGGAATGATCTGCATCATCATATGAAACCTGCAAAGGCTTAGAAGCTGCCTCATTAGGACCAACACTAGACTGTCCACCTGTAAAAAGAGGCATCAAAGTATCATACATGTCTTTGGAGCTAACAGATGTCTCCTTAGTACATGAAAGCAATGGTTGAATAGCATCTTCCACAAAGACAACATCACGGCTAACCAGAATGCGTTTACTCTTTGGATGATACAGACGATAGCCTTTACTTTCAGAACTGTACCCAACAAAAATACATTTTACTGCCTTATCATCCAATTTTTTGTGATGTTTTTCAGGCACTAGTGCATATGCCAAACAACCAAAAACACGCAGATGAGCAACAGATGGCTTGCGATCATGCCAAGCCTCATATGGAGTGATAGACTGCAATGCTTTAGTGGGACACCTGTTCAATACATATGCTGCACACATGACAGCCTCAAGCCAGAAACTATGTGGTAAAGCCTGACTCTTGACCATGCACCTCGCCATCTCCATGAGTGACCTGTTCTTTTGTTCAGGAACTCCATTTTGTGAGGTGTATACGGCACTGTACACTGGCGTTTTATCCCATGTTCAGCCAGAAATGCATTGAAATCAGAAGACATATATTCCCCTCCTCGATCAGAACGGAGGGTTCCCATTTTACATGCTGATAGATTTTCAGCTAAAACCAAAAACTGTTTAAAGCACATGAACACTTCGGACTTTGCTTTGAGTGGATATACCCATGCATGCCTGGAAAAATCATCAATGAAAGTCACGAAGTAAAGGTAATTTCCAAAAGAGGGTGTCTGCATAGGACCACAGACATCACTATGTACAAGCTGCAATTTCTGTGTAGCCCGAACTGAACCATCTTTTGGAAAGGAGGAACGCTGCATTTTGCCCAAAATACAGCCTTCACAAACATGTTTTCCAGGTGCCTCAAGGTTGGGCAAAGAGGACACCATTTCAGATTTTTGCAAGGCATAGCAAACTAGCAAAATTCAGATGACCAAAGCGTGCATGCCAAAGCTTTGCATCTGACATAGCCTGAGAATCATTTACTGCACATGGCAAATCATTTTCAGATTTTTCATAGTCTATGAGCTTATACAGCCCACGACATAAAATGCTAGAAGCAATAATAACATCGCCATTTGACAGATCATGAACTGTACATCTGGCATCAACAAATTTCACAACCAAGCCAATCTTGGCTAATGCAGAAACTGATAACAGATTCTTCTTGATCCCTGGCACAAATAAAGCATCTAACAAAGTGAAAGAACTACCATCAGCAGTAGTCAAAATGATCTTACCAACTCCCATAACAGGATAAGAGGAGTTGTTGGCGCATGTAACAGTATTCCCTGTAGGGGAGGCTCGAGTGAAGAGAAGAAACTGCGCTGTGAGGTAATATGTTTGGTCGCACCACCGTCAAAGTACCAAACATCTGAGTCTACTGCAGACATGCATGCTCATGAGAAGATGGGTCAAAACTGCAGACAGTAGTAAACGCCCATTCTTCTTCCTGCACAAGATTTGCAGACTCTGCTTTTGGTGTAGAGGCCTCTGCAACAACCATCCAGCCTCTTTAGCAGCCAGTTTTGGACAGTTCTTTATGATATGATCATTCCCTTTACAATACTTACAAAACAATTTCTCCTTTTTTGATTTCTTCTCATCTTTATCTTCCTTCTTCGAATATGCAGAATTAGCAGATTTCTGCTTACTACTTGAAGAGCTCCATTTTCCTTTGCCCTTCTGACTTAGCCAGGAAAGCTTGATCTGCAACTCGCATAATGGACCTGTTTTTCCTGGACTGATCTTCCTGCAACAGAACATAGACTAACTCCTCAAATGATAAGGCATTTGGATTGCCTTTCATCATCAACCGAAGAGTAGAAGCAAAACTCTGATATGAATGAGGAAGACCATTCAGAACGGTTTGCACAAGTGAGCTATCTGGTATAACCTCATTAGCAGAAATCAATTATTCCTTCAAGTCTCTGATCTTGGTTAAGAAACTGTCCATAGAATCACCTTCATTCATGTGCTCACTCTCCAACTGTTTTCAGAGGTAAGAAACACGAGCATCATTCTTAGCTTGGTACAATGTGGTAAGTGTATCCCAAGCATCCTTAGCTGTTTTGCAAGAGCGAATATGAGGAATAATGACACGTTTGACAAACAAAGCTATCAATGCATGTGCATGGGCATCTCTGACATCCAAATGAATCTGCTCTGCAGTAGGTGCAGCAGAAACAGTAGCACGAACAGGAATCTGCACAATATCATCTTCGACACCATCTTCATAAGCTCCAGCACCTGTATTTGCAGTACATGTTGTTACAGGTGTAACATGACATCTTTCAACACCCTGCACAATGTTCCACAATCCTTTTGCAACCAATACATGTCGCATCATATAAGCCCAAATGGGTAGTTGGTACCATCCAACTTATCCTCAACAACCAACATATGGAATACATCACTGCTTTCAGCCATGGCCGGTGACTAAAATACCTTGATGCAAAAAATTGACTGTATCTCAAAAAGTTGAACAGAACTGCCTAGACGAGTTCTGCTAGACCTGTATCAGACTTCGAGACGCTTAAACTAGCGAACAAAAACTGGTATATACCTTTGGCACAAAAAGACGAAATAGCCTGCACAAGTGATGCGATAGTGCATTCGAAGGCCAAAACGAGCTCAGTATGCTCACCAAATTTCATGCGAATATGAGACTGCAAACGGAGGAGTGTCGACAGTGCCCTAGATGAAGCGACGACCTGCTCTGATACCAATTGTTGGAGTTAGACGTCTACAAAAGCACGCGAACATCACAAGGAAGAAGAAGAAGCTTGGAGCACAAACACACAATACTGAATGTATTACTAGAGAATGTACAAAGATCAGTGGCCCATTAGGGTAATAGGCGTATATACAAGCCGAGGGAAAAAAACCTCCTAAAGAGGGAAAAAAGTGCCCCGGTGGTCCTAGTGTGTTCACACACATGACTACCTAAATACATCAACAAGGTTTGCGTATCAATAACATTTTGGTGGCTTGGATTTTCCATAGCTATCCTCACATATGTTCAAGAATCCTTTATGTGTCATTTTAGCAAGCTAGAAAGGTTAAGAAACCAAGTTTTTTACACCCTTTACAAATTCGAGAGCACAACTGGGATAGTGTATCTATGGACTTTGTAGTGGGGCTACTACAGACGCAAAGGAAGTGGGATGTTATCCTAGTAGTGGTAGATATATTGAGCAAGATGGCTCATTTCATACCCAAGTAGGAGACTCCAGAAGTTTCATAGGTATCGGAGCTACTTATCCAACATGTCTTCAGATTGCATGGGTTACTGACATCCATATTTCAGATAGGGATGTTAGATTCATGGGATTTCTGAAGTTTATATTTGAAAATCTTAAAGTGCCACTCAAAATGAGTAGTGGTGGTTATCATCCATAGATAGATGGTCAAAACCAAGGGGGTCAACTAGATACTACAGGAAATGTTGAAGGCATACGTATCTGAGAGACATAAAATTGGGAAAGAGATTTGCCTAGAGCCTGCATAAAACAATAGACCTCATAAGGCGACTAGGGTCTTTTGAGATAAATTATGGCATGAATTCCACTACTTCCAATAGCATAGGAATGCCGAAGAAATGTTCTAATGCTAGCTCATCTTCCCAACAAATTTCATAAAGAATCTTGTATACATGAATTTGAAGCTTCACGTAACTTAGACTACATCTTGCACACCGAAATCGAGAGAGGGAAAGAATGGACTACCTCAATAGGGGTACTCTGTCAAATGCCTTTGAGCCACACGATCATTTATAGGAGCGATTTTCCTTGAAATAGCTTTTCTCATTTTGATTAATTCAGCGACTCACCTCTCTCTTTGTCTAGAGCAAAGGCATCAATAGTTGAAGCCCACCCATGGTTTAGAGAAGAAAATCAAATAGTGGTGGCTCTATGCTAAGGCATACATATGAAAAACATATGAAATGTTATTTATATTATATCAAAATTCAACTCCTTATGAGTGGTGGTGGAATGCACACATTCATGTGCGTGCTTTCTCTATTCACATTCCTCTTCTATATGTGATATAGAGAGACAACCCTCGATAGCATTCACCATTCTACTCCAGTGAGATCGTTGGGGTTGGATGCTATTGAACAAGAATGAGGGATGGTGCAAAAAGGTTGGAGAGTTTTGCACAATCCTTATCGATAAAGAAGCACTACTACCAAAATAATGTCACCACAAGCACTATTATGACCTCAAAATGGACCACCAAAACCTAGAGCTTTGTTAGCATGTATAGAGTACACATGCAAAAGCAAAAACCAAATGTACTCACAAATGAAAAGAATGTGAGATTCAAACAAGTGATTAGACCATGAATATATTATGATGCAAAAATGGTAGAAAGACGTAAATGATGTCGAATTATGGATTTCGGTGACGAGTCCTTGAGCATCTTGACTATGTGAAGAGAGAAAGGGCTTGAAGTATTTTTTAGAGTCTATGCATGTGTATTGCATACTTGTTTTAGAGATGAGCCATCAAGAGAATACCATTTTTATCATGTCTCTATAATGGAGACTTGAGGCTTGAACTCAAGAGATCTTTTGCAAAATTCATTGCATATACCAAACAAGTAAGCCATATTCCATAAAAACATTCCTTCTCCTATATAAAAAGATTATTCGAAAATTCATTGTATTATAAATATTACATGTGGAGTTGTTACACACAAAAACACTTCTATCTAAGGGATTTGTTTGTATAAGAAATTTTCTAATTTTTTCTATACATGAAAAAAAGGTGGACAAGGAAATCATCATTTGGGTTAATGTTATTGTCTTTGCTCTCTAGATTTGCATTTTGTTATTTTTGTCGTAAACTCTTTAGTTCATGTTTCTCTCTATTGTCTCTCTATGTGTCTACACTTCCACACATGAACTTGATCCTGTGTGTACATGCATACATGAACATGCTCTTGTTCGACATGTCTGCACATATGAGCGTTACAACACTTCCCCACCATATATATACTTTTCATGATATAAGTCTTTCCTTGATTCAATGTCATTCGCATGAAGCTCGATATGTTTTGTTGAACAATGACATGCCATGGACTATACATCAATCCTTGATGTGTTCTCTTGAACAATGATATGCCATACACTATACATTAATCCATACTTCCTTTGTAGTGGCATCCACAAGAATTCATTTGATTCAACTACCCACATAAACAACAAAATCGTATTATTATTATTATTATTATTATTATTATTATTATTATTATTATTATTATTCTCTCTAATGATACAATAGTTGAACTTTACATGTCCCATGGGAGTATACTTGGGAGACCTTTAGTATACCACAAAAAGAGGGCATACATCTCAAGGAATCAATAAAAGGAAACCCAAATTTTTTATGAATTGAAAGCCCATTGCCATGCAATCCCAAATCCCATTCATTTGTTGGTTTGAAGGCCTACACAAGATTAAGTTCAAGGTGGGAATACAACTCATACACTCTCTACCATGACTTAAATGTTTTCATCTACACTACATTCCATTTATTTTTGTTGATATATTTAGGTAGTGATGTGTGTGAACACACTAGGATTGTTGGGGCACTTTTTTCCCTCTTTAGGAGGTTTTTCCCCCTGGCTTGTATATATGCCTATCGCCCTAATGGGTTACTTATCTTTTGTACATTCTAGTGGTAATACATTCAGTATTGTGTGTTGTGCTCCAAGCTTCTTCTTCTTCCTTGTGTTGTTTGCATGCTTCCGCAGACATCTAACTCCAACAATTGGTATCAGAGCATGTCGTCGCTTCATCTAGGGTGTCATTGCTTCATCTAGGGCGTCATCGACACCCCTCCAATCACAGTCTCAAAATCACATGAAATTTGGTGAGCATACTCACAGTGATTAGGACATTAAAACGGCTTCACTATATGGTGTTGAAATCGCATTTGAGCTTGTTTCGGCCTCCGAACGCACTATTATAGTGCTTGTGTAGGCTATTTTGTCTTTTTGTGCCAAAGATATATACAGGTTTTGGTTCGCCAGTATAAGCATCTTGAAGTCTCTACAGGTCTAGCAGAACTCGTTAGGATAGTTCTGTTCAACTTTTTCAGATACAATCATTTTTCTGCATCAAGGTATTTTAGTCAGTGACCATGGCTAAAAGTAATGATGTATTCCGTATGTTGGTTGTTGAGGATAAGTTGGACAATACCAATTACCCATTGTGGGCTTATATGATGTGACATGTATTGGTTGCAAAAAGACTATGGAACATTGTGCAAGGTGTTGAAAAACATCCTATTACACCTACAAATACAGGTATTGAAGCTAATGTAGATGGCATTGAAGATGTTTAAAGAAAACTCATTGGGATGGCAGAAATGCTCAGGCACATGCATTGATGGCCTTGTTTGTCAAACGGGCCATTATTCCTCACATTCACTCTTGCAGAATAGCTAAGGATGCTTGGGATACACTTACCACATTGTACTAGGCAAGGAATGAAGCTCATGTTGCTTACCTCCAAAAACAGTAGGAGAGTGAGCACATGAATGAAGGTGATTCTATGGACAATTTATCTTACAAGGATCAAAGACTTGAAGGAATAGTTGATTTCTATTGATGAAGTTATACCAGATAGCTCACTTGTGCAGACTGTTCTGAATGGTCTTCTTGATTCATATCAGAGTTTTGCTTCTACTCTTCGTTTGATGATGAAAGGCAATCCAAATGCCTTGTCATTTGAGGAGTTAGTCTCTCTTCTATTGCAGAAAGATAGTCTAGGCAGAATAGGTCCATTATGTGTGTTGCAGATCAAGCTTTCCTGGCTAATCAGAAGAGCAAAGGTAAATGGAGCTCATCTACTAGTATGCAGAAATCTACAAATGTTGCACGTTCGAAGAAGGAAGACAAAGATGACAAGAAATCAGAAAAGCAAAAATTCTTTTGTAATTATTGTAAATGAAACAATCATGTTTTAAAGACTATCCAAAACTGGCAGCTAAATAGGTTGGAATGGTTGTTGCAGAGGCCTCTACACCGAAAACAAAGTCTCCTAATCTTGTGCAAAATGAAGAATGGGCGTTTACTATTATTTTTGCAATACATGATTCTCAGGCTATGTCAAATGCAAAGCTTTGGCATGCACACTTTGGACATCTAAATTTTGCTAGTTTTCTATGCCTGCAAAAATCTGATAAGGTGTCCTCTCTGCTCAAAATTGAGGCACCTGGTAAACATGTTTGTGAAGGCTATATTTTGTGCAAAATGTACCATTACTCATTCCCAAAAGATGGTTCAGTTCGATCAGCATGTAAAATGGGCACCCTCCGTTCTAAATTTGATGCATTTATGGCCGAACGTGGGATAAAACATCATTGTATAGTGTCGTATACACCTCAACAGAATGGAGCTATTGAACGGAAGAACAAATCACTCATGCAGATGATGAGGTGTATGGTCAAGAGTCAGGCTTTACCACATAGTTTCTAGCTTGAGGGTGTCACGTGTGCAGCATATGTACTTAACAGGTGTCCCACTAAAGCATTGCATTCTATCACTCTATATTAGGCTTGGCATGGTCGCAAGCCATCTGTCTCTCATCTGCGTGTTTTTGGTTGTCTGGCATATGCATTAGGGCCTAAACAACATCACAAGAAATTGGATGATAAACCAGTAAAATGTATTTTTGTTGGATACACTTCTAAAAGCAAAGGCTATCGTCTTTATCATCCACAGACTAAACACATTTTGGTTAGCCATTTTTATGGAAGATGTTATTCAACCTTTACTTTCATGTACGAAGGAGACATATGTTAGCTCCAAAGACATGTATGATACTTTGTTGCCTCTTTTTGCAAGTGGATAGTCTAGTGCTTGTCCTAATGAGGCAACTTCTCAGCCTTTGCAGGTTTCATATGATGATGTAGATCATTCCATTTCTAATTCAGATTTGCATGATGCACTTGTTGATGAGAGAGCTGATATTGAGAAGGCAAAAACTAAGCCAAAATTGCTAGTGCAGACTTTGCATGACAACAAATTAGATGCACCTTTGTCATGCTGTACTCATTCAGGCTCTCATAGTGGCTCTTTTTCATCAGATTGCTATGCTATGGTTGCCTCTAGTCTGTGTGATGAGACTGAGCCTATTTCATTTGATGAAGCACAAAATTTTGAACATTGGATGGTTGCAATGCAATCTGAATATGATGTTATCATGAAAAATGGTACCTTGTATGTGACTTGCATCCTAGCAAGAAGGCCATCGGCACTAAGTGGGTATACAAGCTAAAGAGTAAACTTGATGGAACAGTTGACAGGTATACGACTAGGCTTGTTGCAAAGGGTTATGCACAGGAAAGAGGCATTGATTTTGATGAGACCTTTGCACCTACTTGCCGAATGACTATTGTTCATAGCATTTATGCACTTGGAGCTCATCATGGTCGGAATGTACATTAGTTGGACATTAAAATAGCATTTCTGAATGGTGACTTGCGGTTTAAGGCAAGCACCATGTGCTTGGTATGAAAAGATACATGCCTATTTGATTGCACATGGTTTTGAGAATAGTCCAACTGAAAGCACCTTATATGTTAAGCGTGCTAATGATGTACTTCTGATCATTGTTGTGTATGTTGATGACATGCTGCTCACTAGTCCTCATGAGAAGCATGTTGCTGATTGCAAGGCTAATTTGTATGCCTTATTTAAGATGTCTAATTTGGGGCATTTGCATCATTATTTGGGCATTCAATTTATGCAAGTTGATGGCAGAATAACTTTGTGTCAAACAAAATATATTGACACATTATTGCAACATTTTGGCCTTGAAGAGTGTAAACTTATTGCCACTCCTATGGAGACAGGTTTACGATTGAGTCTTCATGATGTTAGAGATGCATTTGATGTTGTTCTTTATCAATAGGTTGTTGGATGCTTGATTTACTTATGCATTAATCGGCCAAATATTTAGTTTACTGTCTCACAAATGAGCAGATTTATGCATTGCCCAGGTGTGAAGCATTGGCAGGCGGTTAGGCGCATCTTTCGCTACTTGAGTGGTACCCAACTCCTTGGATTGTTTTATCCCAAGGGGGGATCACTACTACCAGATTTGCATGCTTTTTCTGACATTGACTGGGCTGGTTGCTATGAAACTCGTGTCCACTAGTGGTTTTTGCTTCATGCTTGGTAGCTCATGCATATCTTGGTTGAGCAAGAAGCAGCCTACTGTGGTCACTTCAAGTTGTGAGGTTGAGTATAGGGCAACTTTCACAGCGATTGTTGAGTGTGTGTGGCTCAGATGCCTTATGGCTGATTTGGGTGTTGGTCAGTCTTCTGCCACCACAATCTTCACTGACAGTTAGAGCACATTGGCAGTTGTGATGAACCTTGTGTCCCATGCTTGCACTAAGCACATTGAGGTGCATTATCATTATGTCAAGGAGAGGTTCTTTGTGAAGAGATCAGCTTGGCATATGTGCCCATGCAGGAGAACATTGTAGAACTTTTCATGAAGGCTCTGCTTAGGGAGAAATTTGAAGATTTCCGCAAAGCTTTGGGCTTACTTCCTTTTGTGGATTGATTCCACATAGCTTGACACTTCCTTATACATGAGTGTCAGCTCCTTGTTCACCGCATCGCTCCCAGGGGGGATTTGTTGATATACTTAGGTAGTGATGTGTGTGAACACACTAGGACCGTCGGGGCACTTTTTTCCCTCTTTAGGAGGCTTTTTTCCCTTGGCTTGTATATATGCCTATAGCCCTAATGGATTACTTATCTTTTGTACATTCTTATGGTAATACATTCAGTATTGTGTGTTGTGCTCCAAGCTTCTTCTTCTTCCTTATGATGTTCGTGTGCTTCCGTAGATGTGTAACTTCAACAATTTTTAACAATAATCCTCTGAAATAATTGAATAAAAATTTCATTGGATGCATTAAGATTAAGGCTGAGTTCACACGAATGAGGGCACAATTTCTCCTTTCAAATGCCAACATTTCATTTGTCAAAGAAAAAGAAATATGTTCCGTCTCCACCATTACATGAGATGATCTTCCCCCTCCATAAAAAAATGTACCGAGCTAACAACAGATTTTTAGGGTCACTCGAATGGCTTAGCCAATAACTTGATACATATATATTTTCTACGCCCTCTCCAAGCTCACCTTAAGAGATACAAAGCCTTTTGTGGGGCTTCATAGGTTTCCCACGTAGAGTAAAGTTCTAAGGCCTGTTTCAGACAAGACGGCATCTCTATGAAAACCAACACGGCATCTCTATGAAAACCAACAGTCCCACCATTTGATTTTTGCCACATGCCATAGTGGTGGAGCCCCACAAGGATATAGATGCCGAGTCACAATACATTTCTGAGTGAAATGTATCGATACGCGCCCCCAAAGTGTAATCAACGGAGCATTGCAGGACACGATGACACGTGGCATGATAAGTTTTTCTGTGAGAATGTCTATTGGCACACATTGTGATAACATCTAGAGACACATCCAGGCAATACGAACACCAACGTTCATATTTTCTGGCATGCTTTATAAAGAGCATCTATTTTCAGCTGCTATAATTTTGAGGGAGCTTTTGGCATAAGCTTCCGTCTCTTGAGGCGGGGCAAAGGTTTAATCCCTACTTACGGCAGGATAGTGTGGGCCTAAGGCCAATGTAAAACCATGTAACTTCAAGTTGAAACCAATCTTCTCTTGTGTTGCCTTTGGGTCTTTAAACCCTTGCTTTGTGGAATATGGGGGATCCCATGGATACTATACCCATTCACTTGTACAATTGCAATTTCAAAGTTAAAGCTCGGGGAGTAAGCTTCTACTGAACCTCCATTCTGAAAAAAAAAAAAAACTTATGACAAGAATGGCAATAATGATAATCTATTTTTTAAGTTCTCACGAATAGCGCAAGCTATTCAAGTTTTGACGATCTGTGCTGATGACAAGCTGACAAAGCACGCATTTTGAATTGAATTCTCTCTCTTCTCTATCAAAATACTTAAATTTTTTTTAATCAGATTTGGCGTATATTTTAATCACTGTTAGCATTCGAATATTTTCTTTGCTACAGAAATGATTGTGAATTTTGATAATTTCTTACGTATTCAGATTCTCATGTTGATAAATTCTTATGTATTGATCATTTCTTACGACAACGTCACATAGCTTTATCCATGTAAGCTTTATTCAAGTCATAGAGCTTTATTCAAGTTTCTAAATGTCACATAGCTTTATTCACATAAGCATTTGAATGCTATTGTATTTTTATCTCTAAAAATATTTGTAAAGAAAAAGTTAATTATAGATTTTGAAATGTTTTTGAAGTTTGTTTTTTTTTTTTTTTAAGATTAAAGGACAAACTTTCATCATCCAACGAAGGTATATTTTGATTCAAATTTGTTATAGATAGGAATTGTTATACATGTGAATTGGTTCATATACCTAATGATTTTATCTCTTTTTTTTTTTTAAGGTATCATGGATTTTCATGGTTCACAAGACTTGGAAGAAGAACCATTTTTGTATTCTCAATCATCTACTTCTTTCCCAAACTTATACCCTTATTCAAATCCTTCATTTCATATGCCATCTTATGGATTTCAAGCCATGTTGAATGGACCTAGCCTCTTTATGCCTTCTCCTATTCATCCCTCTCCAAACCATTTCTCATCCCCGCAACCTACTTATAATGCCAAAAACCATATAGAAACTTTTTCTAATTCAATGGATCCATTCAAAGTCATATATCCTTTAAAATCAAAACAAGGAGGTGTCAAAGCCAAGTCAAGGAGGGAGCCAAATGGTGACAATGATCCACCAAACAAGGCGAAAGTTTCAAACAAGAGAATATTGGTAGATTTGGAGGAAGATGATGACACAAACAAAACTTGCAAGTGGAAGGATCACTGGGTGGATCAATTGATCCATGTTAGAGGCGGGATGAACAATGAGTTCAACAATCCATGCAAACAAGGGGTTAACCTTTGGGCTAAGATTGCAATGAAGTTGGCATCATTATACCCTGACTTTGACAAGGATAGTGACAATTATAGAGAAAATTGGCAAAAGGTTTTAGCGGCATATCGACTCGACAAAGTTCATAACTCTATATCAAGAAATGATAGGAAATATACTTGCAAGTGGTATGACATTGTCAATGAATATTGTCACTCTAGAGCTACCATGACATGTGTTAGCCATGCATCATCATCGACCACAAATATCAACAATTCTCCAAGTGATGATGTTGTGCAAGTGCAACTAACTCCAAATGAAGATGTACCTCAAGCTTCTACACCTTCTAACCATCGTTGTGCTCCTAAATATGAGGAGTCTTTAGCTCATATGACTAATAATTGCAAGGATCTTCTAGGTCACTTAAAAGAGACTCTTGACTGACAAAGACTCAAAACTATTCAATATTTTCACACTGCTATGTTTGAATTCTTGAAAAACAATAATAGGATTGAGTAGAGGTCATTATAGATAGTTTGTTATGTTCTATGACTTGTATTAGTCCTTTAAATTTTGTCATGATGTAGGACTTTTTCCAATGTATTAGGCCTTTAACTCTTCCTATGTTTTATTTAATTTCAAGTTCATAATGAAATATGCATGTTTATTTTCAAGTATGTGCATTTATGTGTAGGTGCATTCATGTGTATGTGTATGTGTATGTATGTGTGCATGCATGCATGTGTATGTGTGCATGCATGCATGTGTATGTATGTGTGCATGCGCACGTGTATGTATCTATGCATTCATGTGCATGTATATGTATGTGTGTATGTGTGCATTTGTGTGCATGTATATGTATGTATTTGTGCATGTATATGTATGTATGTGTGCATGCATGTATATATGTGTGCATGCATGTATATATGTGTGCATGCATGTGTGTATGTATATTTATGTGCATGTGTGAATGCATGTATGTGCATGTATATGTGTATTTATGTGTATGTATGCATGCATTTATGTCTATGGATATGTATGTGTGCATGTTACATGTATGTGCATGTATATGTATGTATGCATGCATTTATGTCATGTATGCATGCATATGTATGTGTGTATGTATATGTATGTATGCATGCATTTATGTGTATGTATGCATTCTTTTATGTCTATGCATATGTATGTGTGCATGTTACATGTATGTGTACATGTATGTGCATGTGTATGTATGTGTGCATGTATATGTATGTAATGCATGCATTTATGTCTATGTATGCATGTATATGTATGTGTGCATGTATGTGCATGTATATGTATGTATGCATGCATTTATGTGTATGTATGCATTCATTTATGTCTACGTATATGTATGTGTGCATGTTACATGTATGTGCATGTATATGTATGTGTGCATGTATGTTGTACTTTATGGAATAATGGAATATTATATGGATTTTAATGTTTTGAGGTTTTTAATGTGATTTGTGTTTTGATTTAACAGGTGAAGACTCATGAGGGTTTGAACGCACATGGACTTATTCAGATATTTTTGAAGATAGTTAAAAGATAGTATTTTAGATATTTTTTGTAAAAATAATAGATCGCTTTAGAAAGTGACATTTTTGTAAAAATAGTAGATCGCTTAGAAAGCGACAATTTTGTAAATAAATCATATTTTTGTAAACGCATGCTTTTCTAATTGCCACCCTCATGTATCTTCTATTCAAGATGTAATGGAAAATACATATAAATACACATGCTCTGATAGACTCGCCCATTAGAGTATGCGGGGGAAGATCGTATTCAATCTTGTGTTCAGTATCTTGTTTCTTTTTATTTTGTTTATGCTTTTGTGAGATTTTGTTTCTATATTATCTACTGCATATGTGTCTCTGCAAGATCCGATCAGCAGTGGTATTAGAGCCAAGCCATGTATGTGGAGGTGGTTTCTCGATGTCCCATTGTGATTCACGGCACTCGTTTGCAATTTGCCATCCGTATCGATCATCCGGTCCTGGGTTTTGATTCTACATAAGGCCATGGACCCTACCCATAATAGCAAAGATTTTGGTACATCTACTCGGGGTACCTATTGAGCAAATATTGGAGCTTCTGCAACATGAACTCCAACATGCTCAAAACGAGATAAAAGAAAGTGATATTGCACTCCAACAACTGCAGAGTGATGACAGTAACCTAGTTAGAGTGGTGAAGGCCATTATCAACACTGAAGAACAAGGCACATGGTCCAACATTGGTTCCCAAAATTTCCAATTTTGTGATTCGACGGGCGAAAAGATGGACAATTTTTTCTTTCATGGCTCTCCCAATTTGATGAATTTTATTCTCACAAATCATATTCTAAAATTGAAAAAGTGAAATTTGTTACTAATTATTTGGTGGATAAGGCCCAATAATGGTGGAATGTTTTGCAACATAGCACCAACCACCCCACCAGATGGATCGCATTTTAAGAAAAGATCAAGGAGTGCTTCCTTCCTCCTCAAATTCCACTTACATGCTCATTGATTGTGGACAACTTTTGGATGGAAAGACGGAGATACTGTTTCTACCTACACTGAATGTTTTTGGCAACGACTACTAATTTTTGTTCACTTGAAACAGTTCTTGAAGATACCTTGCAACGAAAGTATGAAGATGGTTTGGAGATGGGAATCCAAGACAAGCTCAACACACTACTTCCTACAACCCTCTATGAAGCTATTTTTTTTTTAACATGATGTTGAGAAGGAGTTTTAATCCATTACCAAGTCCATTCACTTACAACAAACACATCAACGACAACAACCAATCAAGCCCAATCTTCTGTTCAAACATTCTTTCACTACTTTTCAGCACCCTCCTCAATCCAATTTCACACCGGTTCACAAGCCAATCCCCTTACACCCTACCAAACCTCCAACTCTTCAAACTATGATGATGGAACCTCAACAAAAGATGCCCTGTATCACTTGTTGGCATTGTGGTAAGTTTGGTCATACTAAAGCTAAATGTAGGTTGAAAACTAATGAGATGAAGCCTGTTGGAGCTCAAGTACACAACATGGAGGCAGTTCATGAAGACACCCAACTTGATTGGACCGAAGAAGCATTGGAAAAGGATCTAAGTACCTTGGCTAATGAGATTTCTATTCATTCTTTACTTTGCATGCAGGGTACTATTAATGGTAAAGTTGTTAATATTTTACATGATGATGGTAGTTCACATGATTTTATTTCTTATACACTAGTGCATGATCTCCAATTACATCCACTTTCTTCTATGTATAAAGTTAAGGCTACATTTCAAAGAAATAGATATAATGTTACAACTGTGTATAATGTTCATATTTGTATAGGTTCATACGTAGATGAACACACATTTTTAATTGCTCTTTTGCAATCCTATGATGTTATACTTGGCATGCCTTTTTGTCATCATTATAATCCATGCATTGATTATCATACACACACAATGAGTTTTAAGTTCAACAATCAAGATATTTCTTTGTCTGCAATGCATGAATTCCAAGCATTTCCATTAATTAGGCATAGTCAAGTAAAACGTGCATTTCAAAAAGGCTACAATTCATGTATATTTTTTTTTCAATAACATAGTTGATTATACATACACTTCCTAATGCTATAAATCATTCATGGCTTCCTATCAGGATTGTTTTATGGCTGATTTTCCTTCTAAACTACCACCCTCTAAGGGAACTCTTGACCATAGAATAGACTTAATTCTTGGTAGTTATCCTCCCCATAAAGCACCTTATAGGCATGGACCTTTACATAAAAAATAAATAGCTAATCAAGTTAGGGATCTATTTCACAATGGACTTATAAGGCCTAGTTCTTCTCCCTTTGGAGCACATATTCTTTTAGTAGAGAAGAAGAAAAAGACTTATAGGATGTGCATTGACTATAGAGCACTGAATAAGATCACAATTAAAAATAGATATCCTAATCCTAAGATAGATGATTTGCTATATAAACTTCATGGAGCATGTGTCTTTAGCAAAATTGATCTTAAATCTGGTATCATCAGATACGAATGACACAAAATGACATTTATAAGACTACCTTTTGAACTCAAACTGGTCATTTTGAGTTCATGGTAATGCCTTTTGGACTTACCAATGCACCTACTACACTTGCACGTATGATGAATAATATTTTTCTTGATCACCAAGCTTTTGTTCTTGTTTTCTTTGATGATATACTTGTTTTTAGTGAGAACAATGATGATCATCAAAATCATTTAGCAACACTCTTTAATTTGTTATGCAAACACAAACTTTTTGCTAATCTTGAAAAAAGTTATTTCTTCCAAAAAGAATTATAGTACTTAGGACATATAGTTTCTAGTCAAGGCATTCATGTAGATCCAAAGAAAATTAAAGTAATTGAAGAATGGCGTGTACCTCAATCTGTGAAGGATGTCTGCTCTTTTCCAGGATTAGCTAGTTTTTATAGAAAGTTTGTCAAAGGCTTTTCCTATTTAGCACTTCCACTCACACTAATATTGAAGAAAAACTTAAAATTTGCATGGGGATCAGCACAACAACAATATTTTGAAAAGCTCAAGCATGCACCTATTTTGCAATTACCAAATTTTGCACAACCTTTCCATGTAGTTATAGATGCCATTGGTTTAGGTATAGGTGATGTATTAATGCAAAATGATCATCCCATTGCATTCAAAAGGAGGAAATTGAAACCTTCTAAAAAGAATTACAATACATATGATAAGGAGCTTTTAGTTTTTGTGCATGCTTCAAAAATTTAGAAACATCACCTTATGGGTTCTGAAGTTCTCATCAAAACATACTAACATGCTATTAAGCATTTATTAAATCAACCATTGATTTATGACAGACACATTAAATGGGCTTCATGCATACAAAAATTTCAACCTATAATTCAATATCAACCTGGCAAAGCTAATGTTGTAGCCGATACCCTTAGTCGCTTCACATCCCCACAAACAAATATTGTTTCAATCAATAACATTTTTGATATTCATATTCATTCATTTCATGAAATGATTCCTACTTATGCATCTGATTTGTATTTTTCACAAACATGGAATGCTTTCAATATTTCTACAACATTTAGTGAAGATCATTACACTTTTCATAATGGATTCTTGTGTTTCCAATATAAGTTATACATCACACAAGGTTTTAAAGATCTTTTTTTTTTTAAGCGATGCATAAACCATCGTATATAGGTCATATGGGCATATAAAGTACTATTTCTACGTGTAAAGAATTTTTCTTGTGGCCAAATATGGAAAAGGATATTGCATAGTGTGTTTCTCATTGCATTGTGTGTCAACATGTGAAAAGACATAATGGTAAACCATTTGGGTTATTAATACCATTTACCATACCTAATGGACCATGGGAACAAATTTCTATGGATTTTATTACTGGTCTTCCTACAACTTCATCTCATAATGATATGATTTGGACAATTGTTGATAGGTTTAGTAAACAAGTGTATTTCATTCCTTGTAAAAAGATTATTTCTTCACCTCAAGCTGCTAAGTTATTTATTAAATGTTTTTTTTCACATCATGGTTTTCCAAAAGTTATTCTTTCATATTGAGATGTTCGTTTTTGTAATCACTGGTGGGTTGCATTATTTCAAAATTTAGGTTCTAAAATAGACTTTAGCTCTCCATTTCATCCTGAAAGTAATGGGCAAAGTGAAGGTACGAATAGTACTATTATAGATTTATTACGTTGTTATTCTTTAGATAATCCAAGTAATTGGGATTAGAAACTTCCTTTACTACAATTTGCATATAATAACACAAACACATACCACTACTCAATGTGCACCGTATGAAATATGTATGGTAAAAAGCTTCCACTCCCATGTCTATCACTCAAACTGATATACCTATGGTTGATTCTTTTGCACAAGACCATATTTCTACACTTCATGAGGTTCATGAGCACATTAAGAAGAGTCAAGAACGTTACATGCATAATGTTAATAAGAAACGATTAGCTAAACAATTTAATGAAAATGACTTGGTATGGTTTTGAATAAGTAAAAGACGTTTGAAAAATATTTCACAACATCACAAGGTTAAATTTGCACCACATTATTACGGATCTTTCTATATTATTCAAAAAAATAATGAGAATGCTTTTAGATTATACATACCTTCTCATTGGAATATACATAATTCTTTTCATAACGTTTCACCACTTTCCAATGCATATTGTCAGGGCTATGCATGAATCGACTCAACTGGGAAACTGCATACGACTCAACTGGGAAATTGCATACTGTATATCTGGCCTTGTGTTCCATACATACATATATAAGACATCTTTCCACAACTTGCTTATAAAGAGAAGTGTCAAATTCATCACTAGAGTCCTCAACTGAGAACCTAAATCTTGTCTCAATTGGTGTGGAAACTGGCTTGCAATCCTCAAAGTCAAAATATTGAAGTATTTTTTCAACATACTTTGCTTGATGCATAACAATTCCCCCCCTCAACGGATACAAAATAGAGGCCAAGATAGTAGCTCAAAAGACCAAGATAACTGAATTCAAAAGTATGCCGCAAATCAGTCATAAGAATGTCAAGTTTTGCATCATATGACCCAGTCAAGAGTATGTCATCGACATAAAGAACAAGCACTGTATGATCAGCCCCATCTTTGCATACATAGAGTGTGCTTTCAATTGGACTATATGTGAAGCCAAAAGCAATCAAGTGCTTATGGATTTTGTCATACCATGCACATGGAGTTTGCTTGAGACCATACAAGGCTTTATGCAAGCGACAAACCATATGCTCTTTCCCTTTCATAGCAAATCCAAGAGGTTTCTTCACATAAACCTCTTCTTGAAAATCACCATTCAAGAAAGTTGTCTTTATGTCTAACTGATGTATTTTCCAACCTCTGTGGGTAGCCAATGCAACCACAGTATGAATGGTAGTCATGCATGAAGTAGGTGCAAAAGTTTCCTCATAGTCAATGCCATATTGTTGCGCATATCCTTTGGCAACCAATCTAGCTTTGTAGCGATCAATGCTACCAACATACTTTCTCTTAATCTTGTAAACCCACTTTGTACCAATGACATTTTTTCCTTTTGGCAATTCACATAACTCCCAAGTACCATTCCTATGTATGGAATCCATTTCTGATTGCATAGCACTCATCCATTGTGGATCCTCACATGCATCTTCAAAAGTAAGTGGCCCTTCATTACATGCTATTGCAATAAGAGAATAATCCACAAAATTACTTGATGCATGGTGAGAGCTTGATCTTGTTCTACCAAGTAAAGGTGCACTCAATTCGTTGTCTTGCAAAGTTTGTTTCAACCATTTTGGCATAGTTTGTGCACTTTTGATAGACATGCATTCATTATGTGATACATCATCAACATGTAGATCATGTGGGCTGAATTTCATGCTCATTTTCAGCCATATTTTGATGCAAATGTTTAGTCATATGTGGTTGGAAATTTCCAACAGTTTTGATAATTTTTGGTTGAAGATTTTCAGCCATGTTTGGCTGGAGATTGTCTGCATTTTCAACCCTATTTAATTGGAGCTTTTCAGCCCTTTGGGCCTCAGTTGGATGGTCTACATGGCCATAGTCAAGCACACCATTTTGGAACAGAGGCATGAATGTATCAAACATATCTTGTGAGCTAACTATTGGCTGTTTTTGTTGATATATTTAGGTAGTGATGTGTGTGAACACACTAGGATTGCCGGGGCACTTTTTTCCCTCTTTAGGAGGTTTTTTTCCACTGGCTTGTATATACGCCTATTGCCCTAATGGGCTACTTATCTTTGTACATTCTCTAGTAATACATTCAGTATTGTGTGTTTGTGCTCCAAGCTTCTTCTTCTTCCTTGTGCTGTTCGCGTGCTTCTGCAGATGTCTAACTCCAACAATTGGTATCAGAGCAGGTCGTCGCTTCATCTAGGGCGCCATCGACACTCCTCCGTTTGTATTCTCAGAATCGCACGAATTTTGGTGCCGAAATCGCGGTCTGAGCTCGTTTTGGCCTCCGAATGCACTATCATAGTGCTTGTGCAGGGTATTTCGTCTTTTTGTGCCAAAGGTATATACCAATTTCTATTCGCCAGTTTAAGCATCTCGAAGTCTGCTACAGGTCTAGCAGAACTCGTCTGGGCAGTCCTGTTCAACTTTTTGAGATACAGTCAATTTTCTGCATCAAGGTATTTTAGTCACCGGCCATGGCTGAAAGCAGTGATGTATTCCGTATGTTGGCTGTTGAGGATAAGTTGGATGGTACCAACTACCCATTATGGGCTTATATGATGCGACATGTTTTGGTTGCAAAAGGATTGTGGAACATTGTGCAGGGTGTTGAAAGATGTCCTGTTACACCTGTAACGACAGGTATTGCAAATACAAGTGCTGGAGCTGATGAAGATGGTGTCGAAGATGATATTCCACAGATTCTTGTTCGTGCTGTTGTTTCTGTTGCACCTACTGCAGAGCAAATTCGTTGGGATGGCATAGATGCCCAGGCACATGCATTGATAGCTTTGTCTGTCAAACGTGCCATTATTCCTCATATTCGCTCTTGTAGAACAGCTAGGGATGCTTGGGATACACTTACCACATTGTACCAAGCTAGGAATGAGGCTCATGTTGCTTACCTTCGAAAACAGTTGGAGAGTGAGCACATGAATGAAGGTGATTCTATGGACAGTTTCCTAACGAAGATCAAAGATTTGAAGGAACAGTTGATTTCTGCTGATGAGGTTATACTAGATAGCTCACTTCTGCAGATCGTTCTGAATGGTCTTCCTGATTCATATCAAAGTTTTGCTTTTACTCTTCGGTTGATGATGAAAGGCAATCGGAATGCTTTATCATTTGAGGAGTTAGTCTCTATTTTGTTGTAGGAAGATCAGTCCAGGCAGAACAGGTCCATTATGCGTGTTGCAGATCAAGCTTTGCTGGCTAGTCAGAAGGGCAAAGGAAAATGGAGCTCTTATACTAGTAAGCAGAAATCTGCAAATGCTGCACATTCGAAGAACCAAGATAAAGATGAGAAGAAATCAGAAAAGCAGAAATTGTTTTGCAGGTACTATAAAGGGAATGATCATATGATAAAGAACTGTCCAAAACTGGCTGCAAAAGAGGCAAAGAAAAAGGAGGCTGGAATGCAGAAGCCTCTACACCAAAAACAGAGTCTGCTAATCTTGTGCAGGAAGAAGAATGGGTGTTTACTATTGTTTGTAGTTTTGACCCATATTCTCATGAGCAGTGCATGTCTGCAGTGGACTCAGAAGTTTTGTACTTTGACAGTGGGGCGACCAAACATATTACCTTGTAGCGCAGTTTCTTCTCTTCACTCGAGCCTGCCCCTACGGGGAATACTGTCAGATGCACCAACAACTCCTCTTATCCTGTTATGGGATTTGGTAAGATCATTCTGACTACTGCTGATGATAGTTCTTTCACCTCGTCAGATGCTTTATTTGTGCTAGGGATCAAGAAGAATTTGTTATCAGCTTCTGCATTAGCCAAGATTGGCTTGGTTGTGAAATTCGTTGATGACAGGTGTACAGTTCATGATCTATCAAATGGCGATGTGATTATTGCTTCTGGCATTTTATGTCATGGGCTGTATAAGCTCATAGACTATGAAAGATCTGTGAATGATTCGGCATGTGCAGTTCATGATTCTCAGGCTATGTCAGATGCAAAGCTTTGGCATGCACGCTTTGGTCATCTGAATTTTGCTAGTTTGCTACGCCTACAGAAATCTGATATGGTGTCTTCTTTGCCCAAGCTTGAGGCACCTAGAAAACATGTATGTGAAGGTTGTATTTTGGGCAAAATGCAGCGTTCCTCCTTTCCAAAAGATGGTTCAGTTCGAGCTACGTAGAAATTGCAGCTTGTACATAGTGATGTCTGTGGTCCTATGCAGACACCCTCTTTTGGGAATTACCTTTACTTCGTGACTTTCATTGATGATTTTTCTAGGCATGCATGGGTATATCCACTCAAAGCAAAGTCCGAAGTGTTCATGTGCTTTAAACAGTTTTTGGTTTTGGCTGAAAATTTGTCAGCATGTAAAATGGGCACCCTCCGTTTTGATCGAGGGGGGGAATATATGTCTTCTGATTTTAATGCATTTCTGGCTGAACGTGGGATAAAACACCACTGTACAGTACCGTATACACCTCAACAAAATGGAGTTGCTGAACGAAAGAACAGGTCACTCATGTAGATGGCGAGGTGCATGGTCAAGAGTCAGGCTTTACCACATAGTTTCTGGCTTGAGGCTATCATGTGTGCAGCATATGTACTGAACAGGTGTCCCACTAAAGCGCTGTAGTCTATCACTCCATATGAGGCTTGGCATGACCACAAGCCATCTGTTGCTCATCTG
Organism: Ceratopteris richardii; assembly: GCA_020310875.1. NCBI lineage: Eukaryota > Viridiplantae > Streptophyta > Polypodiopsida > Polypodiales > Pteridaceae > Ceratopteris > Ceratopteris richardii. The sequence goes on along the minus strand of CM035442.1, from coordinate 101,671,324 downwards.
CGTGTTTTTGGTTGTTTGGCATATGCATTAGTGCCTGAAAAACATCGCAGAAAATTGGATGATAAGGCAGTAAAATGTATTTTTGTTGGGTACATTTCTGAAAGTAAAGGCTATTGTCTGTATCATCCACAGACTAAACGCATTCTGGTTAGTCGTGATGTTGTCTTTGTGGAAGATGCTATTCAGCCATTGCTTTCATGTACTAAGGAGACATCTGTTAGCTCCAAAGACATGTATGATACGTTGATGCCTCTTTTACACGTGGAAAGTCTAGTGCTGGTCCTAATGAGGCAACTTCTCAGCCTTTGCAGGTTTCATATGATGATGCAGATCATTCTATTTTTTATGTAGATTTACATGATGCACTTGTTGATGAGAGAGTTGAAATTGAGCAGACAAAAACTATGCCAAAATGGCTGGTGCAAACTTTGCGTGATAGCAAATTAGATGCACCTTTGTCATATCGTACTCGTTCAGGCTCTCATAGTGCCTCCTTTGCATCAGATTGCTATGCTATGACTGCGTCTAGTCTCTGTGATGAGAATGAGCCTGTTTCTTTTGATGAAGCACAGAATTCAGAAAATTGGATGGCTGCCATGCAATTTGAATATGATGCTATAATGAGGAATGGTACATGGTCTTTATGTGACTTGCCTCCTGGCAAGAAGGCCATTGGCACTAAGTGGGTATACAAGCTGAAGCGTAAACCTGATGGTACAGTTGACAAGTATAAGGCTAGGCTTGTTGCAAAGGGTTATGTGTAGGAAAGAGGCATTGACTTTGATGAGACCTTTGCACCTACATGCCGTATGACTACTGTTCGGAGCATTTGTGCACTTGCAGCCCATCATGGTTGGAATGTATATCAGTTGGACATTAAAACAACATTTCTGAATGGTGACTTGCATGAAGAAGTGTATGTTTTTCAGCCTCGTGGCTTTGTGCAGAAAGGGCATGAAAACCAGGTGTGCAGGTTAAAGAAGGCATTATATGGTTTAAAGCAAGCACTGCGTGCTTGGTATGAGAAGATACATGCTTATCTGATTGCACATGGTTTTGTCAACAGTCCAACTGAAAGCACCTTATATGTTAAGCGTGCGAATGATGTGATTCTGATCATTGTTGTCTATGTTGATGACATGCTCCTCATTGGTCCTATTGAGAAGCATATTGCTGATTTCAAGGCTGATTTGCATGCCTCATTTGAGATGTCTGATTTGGGGCATTTGCATCACTATTTGGGCATTCAGTTTATGCAAGTTGATGGTGGAATGGCTTTGTGTCAAACGAAATATATTGACACATTATTGCAGCATTTTGGCCTTGAAGACTGTAAGCCTATTGCCACTCCTATGGAGACAGGTTTACGATTGAGTCTTCATGATGCTGGAGATGCATTTGATGTTGTTCTCTATCAGCAGGCTGTTGGATGCTTGATTTACTTATGCATTACTCGGCCAGATATTCAGTTTGCTGTCTCACAGATGAGCAGGTTTATGCATTGCCCAGGAGTCACACATTGGAAGGTGGTTAAGCGCATCTTTCGCTACTTGAGTGGTACTCGGCTACTTGGGTTGTTTTATCCCAAGGGGGGATCACTACGGCCAAATTTGCATGCTTTTTCTAACTCAGATTGGGCTGGTTGCTATGACACTTGTGTGTCCACCAGTGGTTTTTGCTTCATGCTTGGTAGCTTATGTATATCTTGGTTGAGCAAGAAGCAGCCTACTGTTGCCACTTCCAGTTGTGAGGCTAAGTATAGGGCAGCTTTCACAGCGACTATTGAGTTTGTGTGGCTCAGACGCCTTATGGCTGATTTGGGTGTTGGTCAGTCTTCTGGCACCACCATCTTCACTGACAGTCAGAGCGCATTGGCAGTTGCGAGGAACCCTTTGTTCCATGCTCGCACTAAGCACATTGAGGTGCATTATCACTATGTCAGGGAGAGGTTCGATGCTGGGGAGATCAGCTTGGCATGTGTGCCCACGCAGGAGAACATTGTAGACCTTTTCACGAAGGCTCTGCCTAGGGAGAAGTTTGAAGCTTTCCGCAAAGCTTTGGGCTTACTTCCTTTTGTGGAGTGATTTCCACATAGCTTGGCACTTCCTTATACATGAGTGCGAGCTCCTTGTTCACCGCATCACTCCCAGGGGGGATTTGTTGATATATTTAGGTAGTGATGTGTGTGAACACACTAGGACTGCCGGGGCACTTTTTTCCCTCTTTAGGAGGTTTTTTTCCCCGGCTTGTATATACGCCTATTGCCCTAATGGGCTACTTATCTTTGTACATTCTCTAGTAATACATTCAGTATTGTGTGTTTGTGCTCCAAGCTTCTTCTTCTTTCTTGTGCTGTTCGCGTGCTTCTGCAGACGTCTAACTCCAACAGTTTTTTGCATTCAAGTAAAGGGAAAAATGAATTTTCAGCAAATACAACATCTCGACTCACAATAATTGTGTTCTTTAGTGGATGATACAAAAAATATCCCTTACTTTCAGCACTATAAACAACAAATATACATTTTTTTACCTTATCATCAAGTTTGTGACATTGTTGTGATGGCAGAAGAGAAATTTGCCAAACAACCAAACATGCACATATGAATAACCATAGGCATATGTCCATTCAAAGCCTCATAAGGAGTGATGAATCTCAATGCTTTTGTAGGGCAACGATTCAACACATAGTTTGCACACATGACCGCGTCCATCCAAAACTTATCAGGAAGGTGCTTTCCTTTAACCATACATTGTGCCATTTCAAGTAGAGCTCTATTTTTATGCTCAGCAACACCATTTTGTTGAGGTGTATATGGCACCATACATTGGTGTGAAATACCTCATTCACAAAGAAAAACATTAAACTCATGTGACATTTATTCACCACCACGATCAGTGCATAGAGTCAAAAGCTTTTGTGAAGTAAAATTTTCAGCCATAGCTAAAAATGCTTTGAAGCAAGAAAATACCTCATTCTTTTCTTTCATAGGATACACCCATGTATGGTGAGTAGCATCATCAATATGCATCCCAAAAGATTACGACAAAACGGATGCAGATGATCAACAATAGGATTCAATTGATTCGGACTCTTATTGGATATGGAACATCTTTCTAAAACATGTTTACTATGGATGATAGGAGGTTATATGGGTTAAAGAACTATGATTGGCATAACTTTTTGAAGCACATTTTACCTTTGGTTATGGATGGATGTACAACAAAAGGAGTATGAGATGTGATCTATCTTTTTGGATTGCTTATAAGATAATTACAATTAATATATATGACTATTTGATATCTTTTATTTATGAATTAATTTCTTTATAATTTTTTTAATGATGTGTATAGATGGATTAGATCAAAAGAGATTGACAAAGATTCAATCCCACAAAAAGAAACGTGAATGCAAGGAGCTACTATGTTTGATGGAGAAAGAGCTTCCTACTTCATTTTTTGATATTCAAGTTCATTTATTAGTCCATCTTGTGGATGAAATAGAGATTGCAGGTGTTGTCAACACTCGATGGATGTTTTGGGTCGAGCGATTTATGGGAATATTACAAGGTTATGTGCGGCAAAGAGCAAAACCAGTAGGATCCATGGCAAAGGGTTGGATGCTTGAGGAGTGCATGTACTACGTTAGTGAGTACCTTGAAAGATTTCATGAAGAAGCTCCACGTGCATGGACCAACGAGTCTTCTTCAAAAATAACAGACAAGGTATTATCAGGTAAGGGAGTTCCATTTTCATTTACATTACAAGAAAAAAATGATGTTTCTACTTTTGTAGCATATAATAGCGAATGCATGCAAGCATTGATTAGCGAGTACGAACAAGAACTTGAAAATCTCCAAAGTAAAAGATGAATAAACAAAAGATATAGACATAAACTCAATAATAATGAGATTACAAATATATATTCTTTACAGATTGGCTATATACTCGTTTGCAATGAGCCAATGCAAATAATGAAGAAATCTCAGATGAGTAGAGAGAGTTAATGATAGGTTTCAAACAAAAGGTAATTTTATTTTAATAATATTCTATTTTTTATATATATGTATATTAGTTTCTCTTTACTGATCTAATTTCTTTTGCAGGCTCGAATGTGCACTAATATATGGGCTTTTGGACATCATATTAGAATCAAAGCTATTGCTTCTTTATGTAAAACAGAGGATTCTAGCATTTTTGCTTCTTTCAAGCAAGTATCACGTGCTAGCTCAAAAGACACTAACCTTATAGATGACAAACTTGCTTACGCGGGAACCATTGTTGGTATCTATAAAATATAATTTCATACATTCAAACAAGTGAAAAAGGTTTATCTTTTTTATGATAAGAGTTTATTATTTTTTAAGCACCTAATAATGGTTTTTGTTTTTATATATTTTGATAGGTCATTTTGAAGGTGGACTGGTTTTGGGCCAAGTATAAAGGTAGTAATTCCACATTGAGAAAGGAATTATCTGGGTTTTGAGCAGTTGATTCTTCCAAGGTAATGCGATCTACTAGAGAACCATATATTCTTCCTACGCATATTGAACAAGAATTTTTTTATAAAAACATTGATGCTCATCCTCGGTGGCAAGTCATTCATGTTCAACCTAGAGGTAAGTCATTGTTTGAATAGTTTAGTGTTACAGAGATCGAAGAAAGTCCTCTTGATGATTCACCATCAGATACCAATACATCAGCATCTCAAAGAGAAATTAGAATCGTTGTACATGTCAATGATACTACTCTTCTTTATGAAGAGGACAATACTCTACATGATGATTCTACTGATGATGAAGAGGAATTAACAGAAATTGATATTTGTCTATCAATAGATGATGTCCTTCATGAGAATTTAACAATAGAATAAATAAATGAAATCAATAAGGATAATGAAGATGAGACTATATTGATGTCTTACCAAAATGATGGCAATAATGAAAACATATGAGTAGATTAGATAGTAAATGCTACTCTAGTTATTGATCAATAACTTGAATCATTTGAATGGGTATCAAATAATAGATCTTCCTTTCTTCAACTACAATATCGTTGAATCCCACCAAAGAGATGAAACCGTGTTCTTTCAAGTTAGAACATGAAGCTCGGGAGTATGCCTAAAATTTTATATATAACTTTATTTTTGAGGACAAAATTTTTGACATGTATGTATGCATATGTGTGTGTATTCATGTGTATTATATGTATACATGTGTCAGTATGCACATATGTGTGTTTCATGTATATGTATGTGTGTGCATGTGTGTGATATATGTATACATGTGTTAGTATGCACACGTGTATGTATGCATATGCATTTGTGTAATATATGCAAGTGCGTTTATAATTGTGTATGCATGTATAAGTATACATGTGTGCATGTAGGCATGCATATGTGATGTGTATATATGTATATGTGTAAATGTGTACATGTAAATATTTATGAATGTATATGTATACATGTGTGCATGGAGGCATCTATGTGTGATGTGTATGTATCTACTCCATCATTTTATATATATGTATGTGTCTCTACATGATGTGTATGTATCTTTATATATATTATGGTCCTCGTTGATTCAAGTAGCTATATACAGAGGCATAACGTTATGTGTCTACTGGTTTGTGCATGTCCATCTATATACATGTATGTAACTATGTGTGTGTAAGTATATGCATATGTTTTTGTATAGGTATGCATGTGACCTGATGTGCATATATGTATATGTATGCATATGTATATGTGTGTGTGTATATGTATGTATATGTATATGTGTATGTGTATGCATGTGCATGTGTGTATGCATACGTATGTGTATATGCATGTGTGTATGTATGTGTGTGTATATGCCTGTATGTATATGTAAGTACATATATGTGTGTGTATGTGTATGTAGGTGTATATGTGAAGGTGTATATATGTGTATATGTGTATGTGGGTGTGTATGTGTGTGTATGTATGTATAACAATATATATATATATATATATATATATATATATATATATATATATATATATATATATATATATATATATATATATATATATATATATATATATATATATATATATATATATACATATACATATATACATATACATATATATTTATAACAATATATATATTTATATATTGTTATGAATATATATATACACACACACACACACATATATATATATACACACATATATATCTATATATATAATTTTTTATATTATTTATATGTTTATAATATAAATGTGTCTGTGTCTATATGTGTATGTGTGTATGTGTGTTTATCGTATGGTCGACTTCTCTCTCTCTCTCTCTCTCTCTCTCTCTCTCTCTCTCTGTGTGTGTGTCTCTCTCTCTCTCGTCTCAATCCCGACACATTTCGATTTTTTTTTTTTGAATCTAGAGCATCTCTTATGCGATGCTCGAGTGTCGCAGGCAGTTTGTCAGCATCGCTACCAACATCGATAATTGACAATGCTTATGAATAAAAATAGCATTGCATAAGTGATGCTTCTCATCGCTTCTACGATGCCCATTAATTTTTTATTAAATACAAAAAAGGGTTAGTCGCTTATGCGATGCTCCCGACAAGGAGTGTTGCATAAGGGACGAGGCCCGCTTTTTTTTCAATGGAGGCATCACTATGCCCACCTGTTTCTACTAGTGGTGGCATCAGACATAATACTTCCTCTTTGATCCATAGAGTTAAGCAAACACCCCAAGAGAAAAATAGGTTGGGAGGAGGGAGGTTTAGACAATACATAGATGTCCTATTCTAGAGTTACCTATACCAACCAAGCAAGTGGCATTGTTCTTAGATTGCATGTTAAGTGTGAATTTACAATCATGTATATACGTGAAGGAACCTAGGACCATAGAGCAATGCATGCAAATGTGTATCGACATTGAGGACAACTTGGGAGGAGAGTTAGAACTTTCAAAGATGTACAAGGATTCAAATAGTTCTACTAGTTTCACAATGAAGCCTTGAACATCAATTGATGAATTAGTAGAAAAAGTAGCTCAGAAGTTAGGAGTCTCAAATAGACAAACCCCTAGAATGATCTTAGTGAAAAGATGTTATAATTGCAGAGGAGACCACATGTCCAATGTTTGTCCCATAATGGCTCAGAATCAAGGGAACCCTAATAGCCAGTAGTGCATGATAGAAAGAAAGTATACTAACCACACTACACAAGATTGCTTGTACAACAAGCAAGTGGTTAGGCAAGACTACCAAAAACCATATCAATAGCGAGTTAGATATCCAAACCAATACCAACAACAACCATACATTAGGCCCCAACAACCTTATCAACTGCAAGAAACTGACAATGATGAACACCACATGCTTTAGTACCTTCCACTAGAGTCCAGTAGTGGTTAGTGTACTCGCCACTTGAGTTAAGTATCACTAGACTCAAGTGAACTCATGTTAACTTGAGTTAGAAGGCTCTAGAGATCTTTGGGCAAAACTCTCTCCCCATGCCCCCCATGGGTGTTGAACCGAAGACCTACTCCTTCATAACCTTGAGACTTAACCACTAGGCTAAGTGGATCACTTGTTTAAGAGACGACATGAACTTATGCTTAAGTCTGGACTTGAGGTCTTTGGCCATACAATCGAGTGACCAAACGGTGTCTGATTTTAGTATTGTCTGAATTGTCCAGACCCTTAGATCATAGACTTACTTTATTACATTCTTCCCCTGCTTAGGAAAGATTTTATCCTCGAAAATAAAGCTATACATATAACCATAGACAAACCTCGAGCCTCATGTTCTTAAACTAGAAGAACATGGTCGTGTTCTTAAACTAGAAGAACATCTCTCATCTCTGTGGCTTAAACTAGAAGATCTCTCATCTCTGTGGTGGGATCCCCGCCCAAATGATTCAAAACACTATCTGGCTTTGCACTTTGATAAACTGGTCAAAGTACAAAGTAATGATTGAATTATAAGGGTGGATCTAAAAGCATCCCTTCCCAATCCACTTATGTCTTGATGTGCAATCTAGGCACAAACATGTGAAATGGATGGATTCCAAGTACTATATCATTTATGGGCATCATTGGTGCATGAACATAGTACCTAAGATGGGATTCTTATCCCACAAAAGACTTTGAGAACTCTTGATTCACTTGAATTTGATTTGGAGAATTTGAAGTTTGGTTGATCCAAACATCTAACTTGGATATTTGTATAATGGTTTACTCCCATCCAACAATTACTTGATGTTTTCACCCGATTGGAGGACTACTTTGTCCTAGTGGGCTTGAAAATCCTATGTAAACTGTAGGAGAAAGTTTTCCATTTACTTTGGATCAACCTTACATGATTTTGACCAATTCAAATTCAAAATGAAAATCTTCCATCTTAGGACACTTTTTTCAAAGACTTTTGCTAAAAGTTCTTGGGAATTATCAATCTTATGAGCAATTCCTAACTTCACTATTGTAGAGTGTACTAAACTCTAGAAAGTCATGAGAGTTATGCTAGTAATTGGAAGCAAACTCAAATGAATAAGTCAATCTTGGACTTGCTATCTTTTGAAGATTGAATAAGTTCTTGTACAGAACATCTATCTGAGATGTTTAATTTAGTTATCTAGTTCCAATTAGGTAACCCTAGACTTTTGCTAAAGGAATCATATACCATATCTGAGTCAATTCCAAAAGATTTGAAAAGCAGAAGGAAATAACTAAAACTCTTTATAACTAATTCAAAGTTCTAAGTTATAAACTTGCTATGAGTCAAATACTTGATGGATCAAGACTTTAACTTTTCAAAGATATGTTTCAACAAGGTATTGAAGCATTTTTACTATCTTTAAGAGAAATAAATTGGATTATCAAAAAGATTCAGAACAAATCTAAAACATCATCCAACCACAAGCTACTAGTATGGTATCTAACATCAGTGTTTTGACCCACTTATCTAACATCTGCATTTTGGCCCACTTATCTAACATCTATGTTTTGACCCACTGAGGTTCTATTGATGAGTTTTTTACTAAAATAATGCTTCACTTGAGACTAAGTTTATGCCTATATTCAATCTTTATGACTCGTTACTGGGAATGCAATTCTTGTGCATTGCGTTGAGTCAAAGAGTTGAATATACCGAGTTACACTAGGAACTTGGTGCTTGACTTAGTCAGGCAAATCCTTGATTGAAAATATAAACTCAAAGTCAAAGTCCAACTTCTTCAGAAATTCATGAAATATTTTTCAATCAACAACAGTTTATCTTGAAGTGTTTTAATAAGATCTTGGAAGTTACTTACTTCATATCTTCTTACGTACTTGATCTTGAAGTATCTTGAGATCATACTTTTATCCTCCTTGAATTTAAACTTCACCTTTGAATTTTAAATTCTCTTGAGGATCAAATCTAACTTCAAGATTCAATTCTAGGACTAGAAGGTAATTATCATCCACGACCCGATGTCCCATACCATCTTTCCTACATCAATTTGAGTATAAAGTTTGGTGTCCCATACCATCCTATTTTATATTCATATTAATGTGTGGGTGATACCTATCCTAAAGTCTAAACATATCTTGATAGAGTACCTTCTCACTTCAACTCTTTAAAAGAATTTTGAAGTTTCAGGCATTACCTCTAACTTGATATTCTAGGTTTTCATTCCTTCACACAATCGTTTCACGATCTCGTCCTTTTACCGTGGAAACTTGAAAACCTCCTAATAGAATATCTATTCTTCTTTGCTAGGGTTTTCAATTGAAAACTAATTAGAATTCCAAGTTCTTGAATTTTTCCAATTCAAGTCCAATTGGTTATACTTGACCAATTTGTAGTGACAAGAGTTGTTTATGTTGGAGTTAGACGTCTACGGAAGCACACGAACAACACAACGAAGAAGAAGAAGCTTGGAGCACAACACACAATACTGAATGTATTACAACTAGAAGGTACAAAGATTAGTAGCCCGTTAGGGCAATAGGCATATATACAAGCTGGGGGGAAAAAACCTCCTAAAGAGGGAAAAAAGTGTCCCAGGGGTCCAAGAGTGTTCACACATCACTACATAAATATATCAACAAATCCCCCCTAGGAGTGATGCAGTGAACAAGGAGCTGACACTCATGTATAAGGAAGTGTCAAGCTATGTGGAATCAATCCATAAAAGGATGTAAGCCCAAAGCTTTGTGGAAAGCTTCAAACTTCTCCCTAGGTAGATCCTTTGTAAAAAGGTCTGCAATGTTCTCCTGTGTGGGCACATATGCCAAGCTGATCTCCTCGACAGAGAACCTCTCCCTGTCATAATGATAATGCACCTCAATGTGCTCAGTACGAGCATGGAACATAGGGTTCCTCGCAACTTCCAATGCGCTTTGACTGTCAGTGAAGATGGTGGTAGAAGCCTGACCAACACCCAAATCAACCATAAGGCATCTTAGCCACACACACTCAACAATCGCTGTGAAAGCTGCCCTATACTCAACCTCACAACTGGAAGTGGCCACATGAGGTTGCTTCTTGCTCAACCAAGATATACATGAGCTACCAAGCATGAAGCAAAAACCACTAGTGGACACACGAGTGTCACAACAACCAACCCAATCACTGTAAAAAAAGCATGCAAATCTGGCGATAGTGATCCCCCCTTGGGATAAAACAATCCAAGTAGCCGAGTAACACTCAAGTAGCCAAAAATGAGCTTAATCGCTTGTCAATGCTTGACACCTAGGCAATGCATAAACTTGCTCATCTATGAGGCAACAAACTGAATATCTGGTCGAGTAATGCATAAGTAAATTAGGCATCCAACAGCCTGATGATAGACAACAACATCAAATGCATCTCCAACATCATGAAGACTCAATTGTAAACCTGTCTCCATAGGAGTGGCAATCGGCTTACAATCTTCAAGGCCAAAACACTACAATAATGTGTCAATATATTTTGTTTGACACAAAGCCATTCCACCATCAATGTGCATAAATTGAATGCCCAAACAGTGATGCAAATGCCCCAAATCAGACATCTCGAATGAGGCATACAAATCAGCCTTAAAATCAACAATATGCATTTCATGAGGACTAGTGAGCAGGATGTCATTAACATATACCATAATGATCAAAAGCACATCATTAGCATGCTTAACATATAAGGTGCTTTCATTTGGACTGTTCTCAAGACCATGTGCAATCAAATAGGCATTTATCTTCTCATATCAAGCATGTGGTGCTTGCTTTAAACCATATAATGCCTTTTTTAACCTGCACACCTGGTTTTCATGCCCTTTTTGCACAAAGCCATGTGGCTGAAAAACATACAGTAGTCATTCGACAAGTAGGAGTAACGGTTTCATCAAAATCAATGTGTCTTTCCTCTGCATAAGCCTTTCCAACAAGCCTAGCCTTATACCTATCAACTGTTCCATCAGGTTTATGTTTTATCTTGTATACCCACTTAGTGTCAATGACCTTCTTGCCAGGAGGCAAGCTACATAAAGACCATGTACCATTTTTCATGATAGCATCATATTCAGATTGCATTGCAACCATCCGATGTTATGAATTTTGTGCTTCATCAAACGAAACAGATTCAATCTTATCACAGAGACTAGAGGTAGCCATAACATAGCAATCTGATGCAAAAAAGGCACTATGAGAGCTTGAACAAGTACGATATGATAGAGGTGCATCTAATTTGTTGTCATGCAAAGTCTATACCAGCCATTTTGGCACAGTTTTTGCCTGCTCAATATCAACTCTCTCATCAACAAGTGCATCATGTAAATCTGCATTAGAAATGGAATCATCTGCATCATCACATGAAACCTAGAAAGGCTAAGAAGTTTCCTCATTAGGAACAACACTAGACTACTCACCTGAAAAAGAGGCAGCAAAGTATCATACATGTCTTTGGAGCTAACAGATCTCTCCTTAGTACATGAAAGTAAGGGCTGAATAGAATCTTCCACAACAACTACATCATGGCTATCCAAAATGTGTTTAGTCTGTGGATGATACAAATGATAGCCTTTGCTTTCAAAATTGTACCCAACAAAAATACATTTTACTGCTTTATCATCCAATTTTCTGTGATGTTGTTCAGGCACTAATGCATATGCCAAACAACCAAAAACACGCAGATGAGCAACATATGGCTTGTGACCATGCCAAGCCTCATATGGAGTGATATATTGCAACACTTTAATGGGATACCTATTAAGTATGTATGCTGCACACATGACATCCTCAAGCAAGAAACTATGTGGTAAAGCTTGACTCTTGACCATACACCTCACCATCTCCATGAGTGACCTGTTCTTCCGTTCAACAACCCCATTTTGTTGAGGTGTATATGGCACTATACACTAATGTTTTATCCCATGTTTAGCCATATAAAAGTCAAAAGACATATATCCCCCCCTCCCCTCTGATCAGAATGGAGGGTGCCCATTTTACATGCTTATAGATTTCGGCCAAAACCAAAAACTGTTTGAAGCATATAAACACTTCAGACTTTGCCTTCAATGGATATACCCATGCGTGCTTGGAAAAATCAGTGATGAAAGTCACGAAGTAAAGATAGTTCCTAAAAGAAGGTTTCTATATAGGACCACAAACATCACTATGTACAAGCTGCAATTTCTAAGTAGCCTGAGCTGAACCATCTTTTGGAAAGGAGGAATGCTGCATTTTTCCCAAAACATAGCCTTCACAAACATGTTTTCCGGGTGCCTCAAGTTTGGGCAAAGAGGACACCATTTCATATTTGTGGAGGCATAGCAAACTAGCAAAATTCAAATGACCAAAGTGTGCATGCCAAAGCTTTGCATCTGACATAGCTTGAGAATCATGTACTACACATGCCAAATCATTTATAGATCTTTCATAGTCTATGAGCTTATACAATCCACGACATAAAATGCCATAAGCAATAATGATGTCGCCATTTGACACATCATGAGCTGTACATGTGTCATCAACAAATTTCACAACCAAGACAATCTTGGCTAATGTAGAAACTGATAACAGACTTTTCTTGATCTCTGGCACAAATAAAGCATCTAACAAAGTCAAAGAATTACCATCAGTAGTAGTCAAAATGATCTTACCAACTCCCATAATAGGATAAGAGGAGTTGTTGGTGCATGTAACAGTATTCCCTGTAGGGGCAGGCTTGAGTGAAGAGAAGAAACTATGCTGCGATGTTATATGTTTGGTCACCCCACTATCAAAGTACCAAACATCTGAGTCTACTGCAACCATGCACTGCTCATGAGAAGATGGTTCAAAACTACAAACAGTAGTAAACACCCATTCTTCTTCCTGTGCAATATTAGCAGAATCTATTTTTGGTGTAGAGGCCTCTGCAACAACCATTCTAGCCTCTTTATTCTTTTCCTCTTTAGTAACCAGTTTTGGACAACTCTTAATGACATGATCACTTGCTTTATAGTATTTGCAAAACAATTTTTGCTTTTCTGATTTCTTCTCATCTTTGTCTTCCTTCTTTGAATGTGCAACATTTGCAGATTTCCGCTTACTAATAGAAGAGCTCCATTTACCTTTGCCCTTCCGAGTAGCCAGGAAAAGCTTGATCTGCAAGTGACGCATGATGGACCTGTTCTGCCTAGACTGATCTTCCTGTGATAGAACAAAGACTAACTCCTCAAATGACAAGGCATTTGGAATGCCTTTCATCATCAAACGAAGAGTAGAAGCAAAACTTTGATATGAGTCAAGAAGAACATTCAGAATGGTCTGCACAAGTGAGCTATCTGGTATAACTTCATCAGCAGAAATGAATTGTTCTTTCAAATCCTTGATCTTTGTGAGAAAACTATCCATAGAATCACCTTCATTCATGTGCTCACTCTCCAATTTTTTTCGGAGGTAAGCAACACGAGCCTCATTCCTAGCTTGATACAATGTGGTAAGTGTATCCCAAGCATCCTTAGTTGTTCTACAAGAGTGAATGTGAGGAATAATGGCATGTTTGATAGACAAAGCTATCAATGCATGTGCTTGAGCATCTCTGCCATCCCAACAAATTTGATCTATAGTAGGTGTAACAGAAACAACAACATGAATAGGAATCTGCAAAATATCATCATCTTTGACACCATCTCCATCAGCTTGAGCACTTGTATTTGTAGTACCTGTATTCGCAAGTGTAACAGGATGTCTTTCAACATCCTGCGCAGTATTCCATAGTCCTTTTGCAACCAATACATGACGCATCATATAAGCCCACAATGGGTAATTCATACCATCCAACTTATCCTCAACAACCAACATACAAACTACATCACTTCTTTCAGCCATGACCACTGACTAAAATATCTTGATGTAGAAAAATGATTGTATCTAAAAAAGTTGAACACAACTACCCAAATGAGTTCTGCTAGAATTTTAGCAGACTTCGAGATGCTTATACTGGCGAACCAAAACAAGAATATATCTTTGGCACAAAAAGATGAAATAGCCGGCACAAGCACTACGATAGTGCATTCAGAGGCCGAAATGCTCACATATCACAATTTTGGCACACAGAGCAAAGGTGTTTTGATCTCTGAAACACCTTGAGTATGCTTACCAAGTTTCATGTGATTCTAAGACTGCAACTGGAGAGGTGTAGAAAACACCCTAGATGAAGCGGCTACCTGCTCTGATACCAATTGTTGGAGTTAGACGTCTGCGGAAGCACACGAGCAACACAAAGAAAGAAGAAGAAGAAGAAGAAGAAGCTTGGAGCACAACACACAATACTGAATGTATTACCACTAGAATGTACAAAGATTAGTAGCTCGTTAAGGCAATAGGCATATATACAAGCCGGGGAAAAAACCTCCTAAAGAGGGAAAAAAGTACCCCAACGGGTTTAGAGTGTTCACACACATCAATAACTAAGTATATCAACATTTTACTTCTTGTCTTTAGATTCCTTTCTTATTGCAGCTTTAAATAGCTACCCTGGCCAGGACTTTACAGGAATCTGTAAGGCTAAGCATCCGCTCATGCTTTTTGGATTGTACCAAAATCCCTTTGAGGTTAGGTAAACATTATTTTGTACCTTCCATAGACTTAATTACCATCTTCATGATTGCAGACTACATTCTTGGAATTTCTCACTCTGTTTAGACTTGGAACAACTTACTCTTTTCACAATTTTCCATTGAATTAATGGAACTTGAGTGAAAAATTCCCAAAGGGAATTTGATTGTCAATACTAGGGAAAATTTCAGAGTAGTTCCAATTGCAATTTCTTGGATAATCCTTGCCAAGCTTGATCAAGTCTTGTTGACCTTGCAACAAAAATAAAGACTTATTTTTTATCTTTAAGATCTCTTGAACTATCAAAAGCTTTTTTGCTTACCCTTGGGATTTGAGATATCTTTTCTCAATTCAGGTCCAATCATGTACTAATGCCTTTTAGATTCTAAAGCTAAGAATCTTTGATACACCTCTTGGTGATTCAACCATTGGACTTTAAATACCACTTCAATGTTGGTGCAAATGACCAAGCCTTCACACTTCGCTAGGCATAGAAGAAAATGTGTGCAACCATGATGGATCATATGAATCTGAGCTTGTAATAGTTGGACCATTCACCATTGTAAAGAGTGTTTTACTTGAGAGAATCTTGTAAGTCCATGTATCTCATGGAGTTAGAAGAGGAAGATGCGCTATAAGTGTCAAGATAGAATATCTCCTCATTTAGAGGAATCACTTTTCAAATGGAGCCAAGTTTGAATTTGAAATTCAAACTTAGAATCAAACACTTATAAAATCCTTGTAAAAAAGTTACAGCCATAGTGCCTTATTCTATGTCGTCTCCTTGATCCTTTGTAAGAACTAAGTGCCTTACACCATAGCTCACTTAGATCACTATCATGAGGCATCATTTCCTTGCCAATGATTTTGTACAACGATGTTCTATAATACATATAGATCATTGATGATCTCTCTCTAATTCTATGCTATGACTACTCAGAGCAGTGAACTTTGCATTACCATATCTCAGTGATTTATCAACCATTTTGCATGATCTATATCTTCTTAGAACCAACCCAAAGTCTAATTTATGCTTCTAAATTTTCATTATATTTCCTTTACCCATTTGGGAGAAATCTGCATCCAAGTGCTCTCTGATCAATCATTGCTCAGTTCCTAAAAAGTTGGGGTAAGCATCCGATTGCTAAATTGATTTCTGAGTGTATGGTTTATCATTTTAGATATTCCACTTGTAATCATTAGCTATCTGAGCTCATGAGATACCCTCAAAAGGAATTTAAGCAATTGTTACTGTATTGTGAGCACTGAGCAAAAGATCCAGCAAGTGTCTAAACAAAAATAGCAAGTTTTGTGGCACTTGCAACTCATGGAGTAATCTATTTTGATTCAATTGTTTGAAGAATCATCTCGAAAGTACATAGGTACTTCTTTGGTGTCATTTGGAAGCTAAAAGGGCCTACAACACAACTCTGAGGTTTGATAGGGTAGGTACAAAGTAGGTCTTAGCAGTACCAACTCATTTTTTTGAGGTATCCATCCATCTCTTCCAATAGTGGTCTGTCATGGAGCTTTACATGGACATGCAGATTCTAGATCTTACCACTCTCATGGGACAAGTCTTTACTCATGAAGCCAAGCTCAAAAAAAATGGAGACCCATCAAGAGGTAACAATTCTTCTACCCTATACATAGATAAAGGAAAGTCTAAAGATAAAGGGAAGAGCAAGAAAGTAGAAGATGAAGGTATTACTTCTCAAGCTAAATATGCAAGGAGAGGTAGGAATTCAAGAGGAAGGGGCAAAGGAGGTAAGCAAGGTAGGGGGAGATATTTCAACTCTTCCCCATGCAATATATGTGGAGTGCCTAATCACACTATAGATGAGTGCTATAGGAACTTCAAGAATCAGAGAGGAAGAGGATTTCAAAGAGGTGGCTACTCATAATCAAGAGGAAGATTCAACCATAATCAAAGCTACAACCATGGCTACAACAATAACTACAACAACAATTATCAAGGAGGATACAAATCAAGGAAAGATTTCAGCAATTATACAGAGGATCAAGAAGATTCTCTTCTCATTATGAATATGACTTCAAAACAAGGTATGAATGATGAGCACCTCTTCTATATTGACCCAGATTGTTCAAACCATGTAGCATGCAATGTAGCTCTTCTTTCTAATCTTGAGGAACCCAAGGGAAATCACCAAGTGGAAATAGGTGATGACACCAAGCATTCAGTGATCAAGGTAGAAAATGTCAAAACTTTTGATGGGAATAAAAATCTATTGAGCAGGGTTTGTTATGTACCTACTATCACCAGTAATCTGATGAGTGTTGGACAAATAGTGGAAAAGAGTTTGTAGGTTAGGTTCAACAAATATGGAGCCTTTGTGAAGGATCCCCAACATGGATTCAAGAGAATTGCCAAGGGAGAGAAAACAGGTAGATTATTTACATTTGAGCTTGAGGACACTAGAAACATTGCACTTTATAATTACAAAGATCAAACATTGTCTGAGTTAGAGATTTGGCATAAAAGATTAGGGCACATTGGTGAGAGAACCTTGAAGCAGATATGTAGAGATCAATTTGTGCTTGGGATAACTAATGTATCCAAGCAACATTTGATCTATAAATGTGGTGCTTGTCAATTTCGTAAATCACACAGTTTACCCTTTACAAAGAAAGGCTACATGCATGAAGATTATTTGGAACTTGTCCACATAGATGTGTGGGGACCAAGCAAGGACCCTTCAATTTTAGGCTAAAGGTATTATGTGTCACTCATTGATGATTTCAGTAGGTGGACTATCTTGTACTTTATGAAACATAAAGATGAAGTGTTCACTTGCTTCAAGAAGTATCTTGCACTTGTGGAAAATCAAACAGGAAGAAGTCTAAAGAGGATAAGGTCAGATGGAGGAGGCGAGTAGTTATCCAATGAATTTGATGCATTTTTGCAGGACAGAGGTATCAAAAGGGATATTACTACAAGGTATACCCCTAAGCAAAATGGGGTAGCAGAGAGGAGAAACAGGTTGATTGTGGAAGCAGCTAAATCAATGCTTAATGAAAAGAAATTGCCTACTTTTTTATGGGCAAAAAGTGTATCTACTACCACTATCTTATTAACAGGTTGCCATCCAAATCACTTGATGGGATGACCCCATATGAAGCATGGCATGGTAGGAGACCATCACTTGATCGTTGTAGAATATTTGGATGTGTTGCTTATGTGCATGTTCCATCTCAAATCAAAGGTAAGTTAGACCCTAAGGCAGAGAAGTGTATCTTCATAGGGTATGATTTAAATCAGAAAGGATACAGGTTTTATAATCCATCTAACAAAGGATTTATGATCAGTAGAGATGTTGTGTTTGATGAGAATGACTCTTGGTTTGAAAGTGAATGCAGGAAGGTCAAGTTGCCATATGACTTGGAAGAAGAATTTCCAAGCGTCACCAAGGAGGAGCCAAGCACAATTGAAGACTTCAAATCAGATGATGAGGAAACCATCAACCTAGAAGAGTTCAAAGCATGGAAATCAAAGGGCAAGGGCAAGATGAAGAGGTTGGAGGATTTACTTGAATCATCCAACCAAGCTTTAAGAAGATCACAAAGGGAGAGTAAGAAGCCAATCATATATGGGTATGATACTTCATTAGTTACTAAGCATTCCATTTATCTTGCTAAGGATTCATCACTTGAAGAACCTTCTTCATATGAAGAAGCAAGTACCAAGGTAGAATGGAAGGAAGCTATGGATGAAGAAATAGAAGCACTCCAAGAGAATGATACTTGGGAACTAGTACCCAAGAAGGCATCAATGAAGGTAATTGGTTCTAGATGGATTTAGAAAATCAAGCAAAACTCAGATGGATCCATAAACAGGTATAAAGCTAGACTTGTGGCTAAGGGTTTTGCACAAACCCAAGGATTTGGTTATGAAGAGACATTTTCACCTATGGCTAAAATGCCAACCATCAGAGTATTGGTAAGTGTGGCTACATCTAGGAATTGGAATATGTATCAACTAGATGTGAAGAATGCTTTTCTAAATGGTTGGATTTTAGAGGAGGTTTACATGGCTCAACCTCCTGGTTATGAAGACCCAAACAAGGTAAATTATGTGTGCAAATTGAACAAAGCTCTTTATGGTTTGAAGCAGGCACCTAGGGCATGGAACCATAGGTTAACAACCTACTTCAAGATCAAGGATTCATGATGAGCAAGGCAGATTCTTCTCTATTTGTCAAGAGAAGTAGCTAAAAAATGATATATCTATGTGTGTATGTTGATGACATCATTCTTATAGGTAGTGATGCCAATGGCATCAAACAAATCAAGAACCAAATGATGCAGGAGTTCAGTGACCTAGGCTTTCTTAAGTATTTTCTTGGACTTGAGTTAGTCAAAACTAACTCTGGAATTTATATCACTCAAAGGAAATATGTGCAAGACATGTTGAAGAAGTTCCACTTGGAGAATGCAAAGGTTGCTAGCACTCCTATGGAGGTAAATCATAAATTGAGTGCTCATGAAGGTGATTTGCTTGGAGACATTGCAAGATATCAAAGCATAGTTGGGAGTCTAAACTATGCAACATTAACAAGGATAGATATATCTTATGGAGTAAGTGTTCTAAGTCAATTCATGCATAAATCTAGAGCACCTCACTTGGAAGCAGCCAAAAGGATTTTGAAGTATCTCAAGGGTACTCAAAATCAAGGTCTTTACTTCCTATACACATCAGATTTGGACATTAAGCTATACTCAAATGCAGATTGGGTAGGTTGTAAGGATGACAGAAGGAGTACCTCTGGATATCTTTCTTTTCCATGTGATAAGCCCATTTCATGGTCTTCCAAAAAGCAACCAATTGTTGCTCTATCTTCAACAGAGGCTGAATACAAAGGATTAGCCAATGCTACATAAGAAGCTATTTTGATTAGACTGTGATATTCAGATTTGGCACTTCATACTCATTCACCTATGATCTTTGGTGACAATACAAGTTCTTTGCATCTTGCAACCAACCCTATTTATCATGCAAGAACTTAGCATATAGAAGTAAATTATCACTATGTTAGAGAGAATCTATTAAGCAAAGAGATTCAAATTGTCATATGTAACTACAAATATGCAATGTGCAGATTTGTTAACCAAAGCACTTGATGGCACTAAACTTTGTAGGTTTAAAAGTATGATTGGATTGCATGATATTCAAGAGGATTGATGAAGCTATACAAGCCAAGATGTTTGGCTTGAGGGGGAGCTATTGGCGCAAATGACCAAGCCTTCACACCTGGCTAGGCATAGAAGAAAATGTGTGCAACCATGATGGATCATATGAATCCTAGCTTGTAATAGTTGGACCATTAACCATTGTAAAGAGTGTTTTACTTGAGAGAATCTTGTAAATCCATGTATCTCGTGGATTGTAGTGAATTTCTTGGTTGAAGAATTATAGAACCTGTAACCCATCTAAGTTGAGTCATAGCCAATAAACACTGCCTTTGTTGGCCTTTCATCTAGCTTACCTCTTATTTGTGATCGTACATGAACATAAGCTAAACAACCAAACACCTTGCAATGTTCAAGACTAGGTTTTCTTCCATGCCATTCTTCATAAGGAGTCATACCTTGAAGTGATTTGGATGGTAGTCTATTGACAAGGTACACAATAGCTGAAATAGCTTCTACCCATAGATAATGTGGCAACTTCTTCTCTTCAAGCATTATTTTGGCTGATCCAATTAACGTCTTGTTTCTCCTCTCTCCAATTCCATTCAGTTATGGAGAGTATCTGGTAGTCACTTCCCTTTTGATTCCTTTATCCTGCATGAACTCATCAAACTCTTTGGAGAAGTATTCTCCCCCTCCATCAGATCTAAGCTTCTTGAGTGATCTACGTGTATGATTCTCCACATGTGCTAGATACTTTTTGAAGCAATCAAACACTTCATTCTTACTTTTGATGAAGTATAGTATAGTCCATCTACTATGGTCTTGGTGAGGCTAGTCTAGCAAGAAAAAGAAGCATGGAGCAAGAGGCTCAGGACTATGCCTTAGAAGGAGATAACCATACTGAAGAGGCAAAGATGGTTACTTAAGATTGTGCGTTCATGAATTAGACTATTTGAAAATCTTAGAAACTGCACACAGTGGTGTTGCCGGTGGACACTTTGGGCCTGACCAAGTAATTAAGACCATTCTATTCTCAAGGCTTTGGTGGCCCATTCTTCATATGAATGCACGTACCTATGTGAAGAAATGTGACACATGCCAATGTGCACAATATCTGATTAGAAAAGACAAGATGCCCTTGAGGCTAATGATGGGAGGATGTGCATTTTCGAAGTGGGGCATAGACTTTGTAGGTCATATGAACCCCCCAGCTAGAAACTCCCATGCAGAGTACATTAATGTAGCCATAGATTAGCTTACAAAGTGGGTTGAAGTAAAAGCCACGACAAAAAATGATGCTCAAACTATGGCTAAGTTCTTATTTGAGAATGTGTTCACAAGATACGAGTTACCAATAGAGTTAGTCAGTAATAGAGGTACGCACTTCTTGAACGAAGTCATTGAAAATCTCCTTCAAGTATTCATGGTGATACATAAGAAGTATGCCTCCTATCATCCACAAGCTAACGGACAAGCCGAGAGCACAAATAAGATCCTATGTAATGTATTGGCAAAATTGGTAAATAATAAATGCTCTTGTTGGGATAAATAGCTTCATCGAGCTATTTGGGCTTATTGAGTTGCCTACAAAATGGTACTCAATGCCACCCCATTTCAGATGGTCTTCGGACATAATGTTGTGCTACCTTTGGACTTCCTAATCCCGGCATTAAAAGTAGCACAAGAGCATGAGTGGAATGGACATGAGTTGTCCTCTAGGATCTTTGATCTAGAATGTTTAGGTGAGACGAGGCTACAAGCAGCAACAGGCATCTATGCTGCAAAGAAAAGACAAAAGGCATACTTTGATGCACATATCAAGGATAAAGGATTGAAAGAGGGAGATCTAGTGTTGGTTTATACACTAAAGCAGCATGCTTGTAAATTGGAAAAAAGAGGATATGGACCCATGATCATTAATAGAATTTCACTAGCGGTGCGGTTCAATTGGCCACCCTAGAAGGTGACATCTTGCCAAGCTATATTAGTGGATGCTGAGTCAAGCTATATCAAGAACTTCTTACAGAGGATATGCTCAAGAGACTTAACACTGCTAAGAAGCAAAAAGAAGAAGAGTTAAGGGTTAGAGAAGAAGCATAGGCAGAGGCTAGAGAGAGCATTAGACTAAATAAGTTAAGGCAACTAGGTCTAGATGTCAATCTTGAAGCCCCAAGATACCACATGACCATGTGCCAAACATCAGGTGTAATTGCTTCTCGAATAATTGACCGAGATCCCTTTGTGACCATAGAGGGAGGACAAGGAAAGAAGGTAAAAACTATCAGAGCATTGATTGACTCAGGTGCAACAACTAGTGCAGTTAGATTTTCATAATGTCAAGACCTGCAATTGAACATCAATCCCGTAGAAGCCTATCTCATAGGATTGGGAGGTGTGCAAACCCCTTGTTTGGGCAAGGTGGAGCTTCCAGTCTACCTTCAAGATGTTCCAATGACAGTCAAAATGCTAGTGTGTGAAGATGAGGACCTTACATAACCACTTGTATTGGGTCAAGAAGGCTGGATCTATGACCATGTAGTCAACATAAACCTAAGAAGTCAACTTCTTCAAGTTTGGGTACGTGAACAATGCATTACATTAGAATTAGACAACAACATGCTCATAGATCATGGTGCCACACATTCTCTTAGTTCTTCTAAGCCTAATCTTCACAATAAAGATGTTGTATGTGTCAAAAGCTCTATGATCCAAAAGAACTCAATCATGGAAGAACAATCTCAAAGGCAAGCAGTTCTCTCTTCATTTTCAAAGACTAATGCAGCCACAGTAGTTCAACCATAGAGGCAAGCACAACAACACAGGAATGTTATATCCAATAGAGAAACAACATTCAAGAAGAAAGTAGTTCCGGGCATGAAGCATATATGGGTATGAAAAGGAGAGCAACCATTAGCGTTGCCACAACAATTCCCATCCAAGTAGGCCAACCATGGCAAAAGAAGAATCATGCAACTAGGACAAGCTCAACCGCAAAGTATCTGACAAATTTGGGTGCCTAAGAAATTAGCTGAATCTCAACAAGGGAAATTACATATGTGGGTATCCAAGAAGCTCCTACATACACAACAACCTATGCTCTCCCTCACAAGAAAAGTCTCAACAAAGAGGCCAAGGAAAAGCAAGAGTCAAAAGCAAGCAGAAAGATCAAAAGAAGATCCACTCACCTCTTTGAGAATAGTACGAAGAAAAGCATCAAGGGTATGGTTTTGGAAGCCAAAAGCACTAGTAGCCCCTATTGATACTAACCGCCTTCTTCTTGTTTTATGTCATTGTTCCTAAAAAAAAAGAAGAAGAAAGAAAGAGCATAAGAAGGGATAGGACCATGTGTTTGAAGAATCGCATCAATGAATGATCAACAAGGACATCTATCAACAATGAAAGAGAAGCCAATGGTCAAGAACCATGATGGGAGTTCAACACAGAGAGATGAACATCGACGGACCTTTCACCATGGTAAGATGCCTCCTTTGGCAACACCATAACCATGATATATTAGGAAACCTCTTCGTCAACATACCTTTGAGCAATTAGCTCAAGACCCAATTTCTTGTGCCATGCTTCTTCCAATGCATTCCCCAAGTATGCATGCATAGGGCCACATTACAAGGCCGTGTACAAGGCACATATTTTCTTCAACCCATGCACTAACACACTTACCCATCATTCATTATGGGTCACGAGTACTTGGCATGAAAACTATGAAAGCCATCTTCAAAAGCACCAGAGGACATCAAGGTGACAACAACAAGAGAAAGGAAGCAATCCGCCGCTGAGAGCTGCTCACAATCAACATTGACAACCTCTTTTGAGGAGCTCACAATTTTTGAAAGCTTACAAAGACACCATCAAGCTGGAATACAAGGAAGAAGTACATACAAAGGGACTACAACTTGCAAAGGATAGTAGAGACAAAATGAAGAACAGAACAATAGACCCTACTACATGGACACTACCTCTCAAGTACTACATGGAACAACCACTCCAACAAGGGTCTATCAAGGATGACAGACTCAAGAGGGGGGGAGTGTTGAAACTCAAGGACAAGCACAAAGCATGGAAGCGCATCAAAGAAGTGGACACACAAGAGGATGGAGCATGTAGGGAGATCCAAGAAGCACATGTCAAATTTTTAGCAAAAATCCCTATAAAAATAGTGATTTTCATCACTAAAAACCATTGTAAATATCATTTCACATTTTTGCAACTCCATTTTGTTCAAGCCAAGGAGTCCTTGAGCTTGAGGAGTATTAGAAGTATCATCCTACCAATTTTCATAACCTTTAGACTCCATTTGAGCCCTCAAATAAAGCATGCAACCTATTTTTTACTAGGTCAAACACTAGGTTTGGACATGGCCAAAACCACTCAAAAAAACTATAAAAAAGAACCAGAGAGATCATTTTTGAGGTTAGATTGTTGTAGATTTGAGCTTTGTGAGAGAGTTCTTTTGTAATCAAAGGCCTTTCATTGTTCCACTCTTTGCTCTTGTCTTGTGTGCGCATGTGTGTGTATGTGTGTGCATGCTTGTGTGCTTTCACTCACGCACTTGTGCCTTCACTTGCTCACGGTCTTCATACCAGTCCTCACGTCTCTGCGGATTGACATTTATGAGGTGAATCTCCTCACGTTGGTACTTCCCATTGTGCTAGAGTGGCAAGGGGTCACCTTCCCCCGTTGCTTGGCAAGGATCTAATCTTCCTCATCCCTAAGGGGGGCATTTGGATGATATGCAGCACCAGCATCCAATCATGCTTCTCAACTTAGATTATAAAATTCCTACAAAGGATCTAAGTTTGAGATTGCAGCCATACTTGAGCCATTGATTCAGCTGATGCAGATTGGGTTTGTTAAAGGTCATAGTTGTTGATGACATAATTGCTCCTACATCATCTACATTTTGTATCCAAATAGTGCATTTGGAGGTCTTGGTGGTGCGTTTGGCAGTCATTTGGTGGTGGTGCTTGAGCTCTGGTGGTTTGCTTTCTCCTTATTGAGAGAAGAGTTTGCCATCAATTTTGCTCTTTAGGGTATCATTCTGCCCATTTGCCCACCCTCCCACCCTTTCTTCCATCATTTTTATACCCCTCTTTACCCCTTTTCCCACCTTCCTACCCTTTCTTTTGACGATATTTTATGATCGTTTTTAGTGGTCATTTCCTATAACTTTGATCTTACACTTCAAGTATTTCTGAGTGTTTCTAACACTAGGTCACAACCTTGGGTGGCAGTGATATACTATCACTGATTTTGCTAAGTGCATCATAATATTTCTTGGATATTTTATTTTTTTTGGCCATTTTATCGTTTATTGCTGGAGTTTTTCTCTGTAAAATCTATATGCTCAAGCTACGAATATTCATTACTTGCTGAGCTCCAATTGTATAGTCACGTTATGAATGTTCCATACGCACTTTTAATGAAGTAGTGGCAGTATACGTCTGACCATTTCATTGTTTGTTGGTAAAGCTTTTCATTGTGAATACACACAATCTTGTTCAATATTGCAAGAACCATATTTCCCCTCTTTTGTGATCTCAATAGGTAGTGTGAGCATTCTGCTATAGAGTTCCTTGCTTGTGCAGTGATCAACACCATCAAACCAACATGGAGAACTTGTAGCAGGCAAACCAGACCAAGGAGCCATAGTCAATGTCTACTACAGCCTCCACAAGGGAAGACACTGATTGAACCTTCCTTTGCAAAGTTATTCTCTCCACCGGAGCTTATAGTATAGTTGCAATCTCAGAGAAAGGTTCTATCGGCATTGGATGAGTTGGATGGTCAAAAGGAAAATGAGATAGGAAGACATCGAGGTCACGTCATTATTGTGAGTAGCAGATAGAACACACACAAGAATGTAACAGAGAGATAGAGAGGTGCCAAACTACAAAGATGAGCACATCTCTTTACTTGGGCATTCATTAGCTTCAGACACAGATTGAAAGAGGTCAGACTCTCAATATTTTGACTGAGAAGACACAATAGTTGTTTAGTAGTTCTAGTACCAATCTCCCTGTGGCCTGTTGTACTTCTCTTCAACACCTAAAATGCTTCATTACTAGGAGCATCAAGACCTTAGCTTTTTGGAGAATAGAGAGTTAAAGAGAGAGTCAGTGAGAGAGAGAGAGAGAAATCGCAGATAGAGCGAGTGAGAGCCATCCTCTACTCTACGCATTGCAGCTCTGTACTATTCCTAATGTGGACGGGTTCTAGATCTGCTCCCGTCTTGCACCTCTGGCTAGAAGCAATCACCACAAAGAGAGCATGCAATTACATCTCTACTTTGGCGCCCAGATCCAACTCACAACAATGAGAGAGAGAGTGCATATGTGCAATTTTTGCCAGGTACTCAAAGTAGCTTTAGCCATGCAATATCTGGCAAATGTGGCTATAGTCAAATTAGGTATTAGATACATTGGATCATAATATCATCTTATGCACCGATGCCGACTAAATATAATCATTCTGTAAGGGGTTCACATGATACCTTTTCCACACACGAATGAAGCCATGTTCTCTTTATCTAGAAAATGGCACTCCTGATGACATTTACTACAATAACACAAGATTTTGTTAAGCTAAATTAGTGGATCTCCTTTCTTTTGATGTGTTAAATTCATCCGAATCATATGAGATGACATCACAAATCTGATCGAGTTTGGCATAGGGCATTTGCACACATCATTTGAAGTTTTTTATTGGGCTTTATTCAAAGAAGATCGAGAGTGAAGGTTCTAGCACTCACCTTTTAAGGAGGTGTATGCATTTTGGTACACCAGATCTTAAGGAGTTATACTGTACTTTTCAAGGATACTTTATCATTTTTTCTAAGCATTCACCTTAGTACTTGCCACTCTTTGGAATTACTTGCCCGGAACTTTGTAAACAATCGAGTGCTTGTTGTTTCACTATTTGAATCTTGTAAGGATACCCGCACTCCACTTTTTCAGTCCATTTGGCATCCTTAAAGGGTTTCTCCAACATCATGAAGACTAACTTGTAAACTTGTTTCCATGGGAGTGGCAATAGTTTGCAATATTCAAGGTTAAAATGTTATAATAATCTATCAATGTTTTTTTTACTCAACATTTTTCCCCAATCAACTTGCATAAAATGGATGCCCAAACAATGATGCAAATGCCCCAAATCTGACATCTCAGAAGAGCCATGCAAATTAGCCTTAAATTCAGTGATATGGTTCTCATTAGGTCCAATGAGCAACATAGGATCAACATATATGACAATGATCAGAGGTACATCATCTGCATGCTTAACATATAAGGTGCTCTCAGGACCGTTCTCAAAACCATGTGCAATCAAGTAGGCATGTATCTCCTCATACCAAGCACGTGGTGCTCGCTTCAAACCATATAATGCCTTTTTCAACTTGAAAACTTTTTTTTTGTTCCCTTTCTGCACAAAACCACGTAGCTGAAAAACATATACTTCTTCATGTAAAGGACCATTCCAAAATGTAATTTTTAATATCCAATTGATGTACATTCCAACCATGATGAGTTACAAGTGTACAAAATGCTATGAACTATGGTCATTCAGCATGTAGGAGCAAAGGCCTCATCAAAATCAATGCCTCTCTCTTGAACATAACTTTTGGCAACAAGTCTATTCTTATACACATCAATTGTTCCATCATGCTTATGTTTCAACTTGTATACCCATTTAGTGCCAATGGCCTTTTTGGTGGCGGCAAATCACATCAAGACCAAGTACCATTCTTCATAATAGCATCATGTTTTGATTGCATAACAACGATCCAATTTTTTGGATTATGTGTTTCATCAAGAGAAACAGTCTCATTCTCATCACAAAGACTAGAGGCAGCCACTACATAACAATATGATGCATAGGAAGCACTCTGAGAGCCCAAATGAGTACGATCTGAAAAATCTGCATCCAATTTGTTGTCTCTCAAAGCCTGTGCCAATCATTTAGGCATAGTTTTAGCCTCTTCTATTTTAGCCTCTCATCAACAAGTGCATCATGTAAATTTCATAAAAAATGGAATGATCTGGATCATCATTTGGAACCTTCAAAGGTTGATAGATTGCCTCATTTGCATGATAACTTGACTGTCCATTTGAAAAAAGAAGCACCAAAGTGTCATACACATCCTTTGAGCTAATAGATGTCTCCTTAGTACATGAAACTAAGGGTTGAAATGCATCTTCCACAAAAACAACATCATCGCTAACCAGAATACATTTATTATGTGGATGATAAAGATAATATCCTTTGCACCCACAAAAATACATTTCATTGCTTGTTTGCCTAGTTTTCCACATTGTTGTTCAGGCACTAATGCATATTCCAGACAACAAAGACATGCAGATGAGCAATATATGTCTCACGGCCATGCCAAGCTTCATATGGAGTCATATATTGAGGTCCTTTGGTGGGACACTTGTTAAGTATATGTGTTGCACACATAAGAACCTCAAGTCAGTAGCTATGTGGTAAAGCTTGCCTTTTGACCATAGAACTTGCCATTTCCATGAGAGACTTGTTCTTTCTTTAAGAAAATCCATTTTGTTGAGGTGTATATGAAGCTATATAGTGATATGTTATCCCATGCTCCGTCATAAATGCATTAAACTTAGAAGACATGTATTTCCCCCTTGATCGGAATGGAGGGTGCTCATCTTATATTCTAACAAATTTTCAACCATAACCAAGAATTGTTTAAAGCACATAGATATTGCTTTCAATGGATACACCCATGCATGCCTATAAAAATCATTAATAAAAGTCAAGAAGTATAGATAGCTCTCAAATGAAGGTGTCTGCATAGGACCACAAACATCACTATGAACAAGCTTCAATTTATGAGGATCTCTAACTGAACCATCTTATATGAAGAAGGTACACTCCATTTTTTTCATTATAGCCTTTAGAGACATGTTTAGAAGGTGCCTCAAGTTTGGGCAGAGAGGACACCATTTTAGATTTCTGTAGGTGTAGCAAACTAGTGAAATTTAGAAGACCAAATTGTGCATGCCAAAGCTTTGCACGTTAGATAGCATGAGAATCATGAACTACTTATGTTGAATCATTCACAAATTTTTCATAGTCTATGAGCTTCTACAAGCCACAACATAAAATTCAATAAGCAATAATAACATCACCATTTGATAGATAATGAATTATACATCTATCATCAGAAAATCTGACAACCAAGCCAATCTTGGTTAATGTTGAAATTGATAGTAGATTCTTCTCAATCCCTGCATGTATAAGAGATTGGACAATGTGAACGAACTGTCATTAGTAGTATTCAAAATGTTTTTTCCAATTCCCACAAGGATAAGAGTTGTTAGCACATGTGATAGTACTCCGTATAGGAGTAGGCTCAAGTGAAGTAAAGAGACTATGCTATGAGGTAATATATTTGGTTGCACCACTATCAAAGTGCCAAACATTTGAGTCTAATACAAACATACAATGTTCATGACAAGATGGGTCATAGCTGCAAAAAAACATTAAATACCCATTATTCATTCTAAGCAAAACTTAGAGACTCTAGTTTAGGTCTAGAGTCCTCTGCAAGAACCATTCTAGCCTCTTTCTTCTTTTCCTCTTTTGCAACTAGTTTAGGAAAACTCTTTATGACATAATCATTTGTCTTATAATACTTGCAAAATTGTTTCTACTTTTCTGATTTCTTTTTCATCTTTTTCTTCCTTCTTTGACTGTGTAGCATTAGCAAATTTATGCTTACTAGTAGATGAGCTCCATTTACCTTTTTCCTAATAACTAGCTAAGAAAGCTTGATCTGCAACATGCATAATTGAATTGTTTTGCATGAAGTGATATTCCTGCAACAAAATAGAGACTAACTTCTCAAATGTTAAGGCATGTGGATTGCCTTTCATCATCAAATGAAGAGTAGAAGCAAAACTTTGATATGAATTTGAACATTAAGAACAATCTACACAAATGAACTATCTGGCAAGATTTAATTAGTAAAAATTTCTTGTAAAAATGTTGTGGTAGTGCATCAGAGGCCAAAATGAGCTGAACCCAAAATTTTGTTCCAAGTATGCTCACCAATTTTCATGCGATTCTGAAACTATGACCGGAGGGGTGTCAACAACACACTAGATGAAGTGGCGATCTAATCTGATACTGGATTGTTAGATTTAGAGACTAAAAAGCACACAAGCAACACAATGAAGAAAAAGAAACTTGGAGAACAACACAATACCCAATGTATTACCAAGTGAATGTAAAAAGATAAGTAACCCATTAGGGTTATAGGCGTATATACAAGCTAAGGGAAGAAACCTTCTAAAGAGGGAAAAGTTCCCCATTAGCCTTACGTGTTTTTGACATATCACTACCAAAATATATCAACACAAGGATCATAATGAAGTTGACATAATGAGGCAAAAGATCATAATAAAGTTGATGTAATGAAACAAAAGATCAAGATGAAGAGAAAGGAAGCATCTAGACTAGAGTTTTGCATTCAAGTGCATGTGTAATATGGGCTAGAGTGATTCGGGAAAAAGGCTTATTTTGAAACCAACAAGATTTTGAGTGATGCTATGGGCTAAATTTGTGTGCTTGAGGTAAGATTTTTGTGTTAAATTTCAAGTCAACTTAGGGTTCTTTGTAAAACATGGAAGGACATTTATGTGTATTGCAAGAAGTTTAAAGTTTAAAAATTATTATTTGCTTGTGGCTTCACTAATTTAGATTCATTACCAATTACTAGAAGGTATGAATAATCAAATCTATTATGAGTCTAAGGAGATAAATATGTCAAGAATTAGATATAACTCCTTTCTTGTTCCCTTTCAAACCCAAGAGTCTCCACAAAAACAAAGAATTTCAAGTCTTTTGCTATATGTTTGCCACATCCTTGCGTGTGTGTTTATGTTTGCCTCATGCCATGGTGTGTGTTAAAAAAATAAAAAGAGAGCAAAAAAATTCAACTACTTAGGGGGAAGTGGCAAGAGGAGCAACTAGGCTTGTGATGTCTAAATATGTTGTGGGGATCTTCTCTTGAGAATGACTCCTAATAGGCTTGACTAGACCTTTGAACTAATATTTAATAGACAACTTATACCGGCATAGATGTGTAAGGGACCTCGACTCTATGGTGAGAGTTGCATAACAATATAACCACCTTACACGCACCTTAGATGACGAGTTCAAGGAGGAGGAGTGTGGAGGATTATGGGAAATCCAAAGAAAAAGAGGATACCCTATTTTTAGATAATGAGATTGGATATAGGAAGGGTATAACTTCAACTAGGTTTTATCATCTTCATCATGATAAATATTCCGATGGAGATAGCATGGTGACCATTCTAGAAAGTGGTCGTTGCACCTTGCAACAAAATTTCACGAGATTAGAATGCATGATTCTCCCCATCACTTGAATATTTCTCTCTCATGAACCTTGCAAAGATCACCCATGATTGAGTAAGCTTAGATTTTACAATTTGAGTATGTTTTACCACTTGTCATACCACTCCTTTGTTGAAGTTTATTAAAGAGTAATATGGGGAAGATATGTTGCATTTTTTTTCAAAACAAGAGGATGAAATGGTTGTATCTTGCTAAAATTATATTTTGTCAAAGGCAAGGCTGAAAGAACCTTCTTGTCTTTGGAAACTAAGTTGGAAGATGATGGTCATGATCAAGAAGAGAGACTTCCTCATGTAGTGATACGTGGAGAGGTTACATTCTAGGCTTCAAACAAAGGTGATGATTATCATTTGGAATCTCAAAAACACTCTCTTATTAGAGTGATGCCAATGGTAGAGCCGAGAAGAAGAGAGCACCCCTTCCTAGTAACACCTATTTTTGTTCGTTTGGACAATATAGTTAAAAAACATGTTTAATTTGATGCTTGGATTCTAGGACAAGGATTAAGCACATAAGAGGATTCTAGTTTATTATCCCCAAATGTTATAGAACACTTTTCAAGACTTCATATTACAACCAAATATGTTAGTTAATAAATGCATCATTAAAATGAATGGCATCAATCATAAGGCTCTTTGGATAGATAGCATATGAAGTGATGTATGTGGAAAGAATAGATAAAAATTGCTAGGCCCCATCAATTGGTGGATATTTCTTGGCCATAATCAAGCCCAAGCATGCCATGTCTTGCATATTTTGGTAAAGTAAAATTTATGCTTATAAGATTGCAAGAACCTTCCTTTTCTCCATGTTGTTTCTACTCCTTCAATGTCATAGGTGATATAACCATCTTATTGGAAATTGAACTCACAACCTTTGAGCTAGGAGTATGATGGGCTAACCACTTGCCTCAAAATCCATGGTTGAGGATTAATTCCTTATTCTCTCTCTTAAGGTGTGGCTGATCCACCTCATTCTAGGATTATGTGACATTCTTTCTCCCTTAGATTGAGCATAGTCCTCAGTGCTCACTTATGGATGCTCTCTCTAGCAATAACTTAAACAGTAAGCCAAAGAAGAAAAAGTGCACTAGTAGACACTATTATTAGAGAACAAGGTTCATGCCATCAAGGATTATAGAAATATGCAAGTTGACAAGAGAAATGGCACTGTAAAATCCACATGAAAGAATAAGGAATCTACCAAAGACATAGATAGTAAATTATCGGTTGTTATAGAAGAAATACGTACACCTTCCCAAGCTCATGCTTGTTGATGTATGAAACATCACAAGAATTGAATTAATGTGACACTAGACAACCTCTATGGTCACCATTAACTCAATGCTTCTCCAAACTTTGAGAAATGATTGCTTAAACTAAGAACTTTGCTTCTATAGAAATTTATAGTCACTAAAATGACATACCTTCAATGTTTTGCTTATTTCTCTTAGCACAAATATTATTTTGACAAGATCTTTTGGTGGATGAAAAGTTCTAGTCAGTAAAATGACATACCTTCAATGTTTTACTTATTTCTCTTGGCACAAATATTATTTTGACAAGATCTTTTGGTGGATGAAAGTAGAAGAGAAGAGCTTTCCAAAAAGCTATTATTTGCTAAAAACTCTGCACTACACACCAAGTTATGGCCTTCACAAGATGACCCTGATGAGCTGCCAAAACTGGAAATCTTCTTTGTTTTAGTAAAAGCTCCTGCCTAAAAATAAAAGTTTTCAAGTTAGCATCGATTGAAGCAAGAATTCGATGCGAGATATCAAATTGGTGTGGTTTTTCCCACTTTTTCAGCACATGAAATACCCCGTGAACCACAGGTATGAAGAAAAACATGAGGCATCAACTTTACACTAAAATTCGATGTTAGGCATGGAGTTGCTTCAGAAACATCATGTTTTCAAGGAGATTCAACAATAGTTAGAACTCAGAGAATGAAATTAGAACTCATTAGCTCAAACTCGATGCCAAGCATCGAGTTGCTTGGAAAACTTGAACTTTTGAACTCATTACCACAATAGGAAAAGCATGAAGATGGAGGAGAGTTTCTCATACACAGAACTTCTATTATTTCTTCTGATAACTATGGAAACTCAAAAACTTTACAGGTGCTTTCTCACTCAGAGAAGCGACTATTTCTCAGTCATACAAAATCTCTCTTTCTTTCTCTCTCAATCTCTCTCTGAATCTATCTGCGTTTGTTGATACAAACTAACTTATATAGATTTTATCAATCTCATGACTTTTGAAAATTCTAGAACTAAATTTAAGTCTAACTTTACAAATATAGTACATATGTGAAAATGTCCCTTCACAAAGGCATGTGCTTTTCTTCTTAGACTTTGACCTTCAAATTTATGTTCAGTTTGTGATTGATTCTCCAACAGCTCCCCCTTAATCACTAATTGACATTCTCTGTTTCTTCATATCATCTTCTTTTCTTTTTACTCCTGCCATGCTTTTGAATCTGCTGGTCTTTACACCATCCAAGCTCTTTGTCATTATATCTGCTATCTAATCCTTTGTAGAAATGTACTCCACTTCAATTACTTTTTCCATTATCTTTTCTCTCAGAAAATGATATTGTATCTCTATATGTTTTGTTCTTGCATGAAATACTAGATTTGCTACAAGATAAAGTGAACTCATGTTATCTCCATGTATTGTAGGTATACCTTGATTAATGCCCAAGCTTTTGAATAATGTCTGCATCCATATGACCTCCTTAGCTGCTTCTACAAGTCCTTTGTACTCAACTTCATTTGATGATAATGCTACTGTATGTTGTTTCTTTGAACACCAACTTACAAGCTTATCACCAATGTATATCATGTAGCCATGAGTTGATCTTATGTCATCTTGATTACCTGCCCAATCTGAGTCACTATGGGCTCTTAACTTCAAATATGAACTAAAAGGATAATATAGTCCTTCCTTTATAGTTCCTTTGATATATGTGAGAACTCTTTGACCTGCAATCCAATGTGGATCCTTTGGACAATGCATGAATTGTGATAGAACTCCCACTGCGTAACTAAGATCAGGTCTTGTTAGTGTAGCATAAATCAAACTACCCACAAGAGATTGATACTTCCTCATATCTTTGTATTTTGCACCATCATATTTATTGAGCTTGTGATTAACTTCAAGTGGAGTCAAAGCTTCTCTGCAATTTTCCATACCAAAATTCTTCAATAGGTTCAGAAGATACCTTTCTTGTGATATATATATATATATACATACATACATACATACACACACACACACACACACACACACACACATATATATATATATATATATATATATATATATATATATATATATATATATATATATATATATATATATATATATATATATATATATATATATATATATATATATATATATATATATATGCCATGTTGTGTATAAGTGACTTCGATACCAAGAAAGTATGATACCTTTCCTAGATCACTGATCTTGAATTCTTTCTCAAGTGATCTCTTTACCTCCTTGATTCCTTCATCTGAAGTACCTGTGATTATAATGCCATCTACATAAATACAAATGTAGATTGTACCTTCCTCTGTTCTTTTGATTAGTAGACTTGGATCTGCTTTTGAAGTTTCATATCCAAGATCATTCAGATACTTCACCAGTCTATAGTTCCATGCTCTTGGAGCTTGCTTCAATCCATAGAGTGCTCTTCTCAATCTACAAACAAAATTTGGATACCTAGAATCTATAAAACCTTGATGTTGTTCCATGTATACCTCATCTGATATGTATCCATTCAAGAATGCATTCTTTATATCTAGTTGACTCAGAGTCCATCCTTTTCAAGTTGCAATAGCAATGATTGTCCTTATAGTTTACATCTTAGCTATAGGACTGAATGTCTCATCATAATCTATGCCATAAGTTTGGGCATAGCCTTTCACCACCAGTCTAGCTTTGTATCTGGCTATACTTCCATCTGCAAGCTTCTTCACATTATGAACCCATTTATTTCCAATTACCTTCTTACCATTTGGTATAGGAACAAGTTCCCATGTCTTGTTCTCCTCTAGTGCATTGAATTCTTCCTTCATTGCTATCTTCCCATTGCTTCTTACCTTTTGCTTCATCATAGTTATGAGGTTCTTCATCATCTTTGACCATATATGCATAGTTCTCTTTAGTTTTGTAAGAATTATCATAAGAATACCTTTTTGGTTGCCTTCTTGTCCTACTTGACCTCCTTGGTTCATATTGTTCATGTGTGTCTAGATACACCTCTTCATCAAATATAGGAGCTTCTTCATTTCTTCTTGTTAATCCACTTTTGGATGTACTTGCTTGCATATACTCTTCATCTCTATTCACGTGCACAATTGATTTTCCTTTCTCATATCTTCTTACCTCTTCTTCAAATTCTTCAACTGTATGACTTTGATCTGCATACCAACTTTTTTGTTCATCAAATGTAACATCTCTAGAAACAAGAAATTGTTTGGTTAGAGGATTCCACAACCTGTAACCCATCTGCTTTTCATCATAACCAATGAACACATGTCTTTTTGCCTTTGGTTCAAGTTTATGTCTAAGTTGTGATGGCAAATAAGCATATGCAATTGATCCAAACACTTTACAATGATCTAGTGTTGGTTTCTTACCCCACCAAGCTTCATATGGAGTCATTCCTTTTAGAGTTGTACATGGTAATCTATTGACAAGGTATGTAGCTATATTTATAGCCTCGGCCCAAAGATAATTTGGACAATTCTTCTCCTTCAACATAGCTCTAGCAAACTCAACCAAAGTCCTGTTTCTTCTTTTTGCTACACCATTTTGTTGTGGTGTATACCTGCAGGTTACTTCTCTCTTAATACCTGCAACTCTTGGGAGAAGTATTCTCCCCCTCCATCAGACCTAAGTCTCTTAAGCTTTTGACTTGTGACTCTCTATGCATATGCATGAAAATGCTTGAAAGCTCCAAACACGTCTGATCTTTCCTTCAAAACATACAAAGTTATCCATCTTGTAGCATCATCAATGAAAAGAACATAATACCTTGAGCCACTAATAGATCCTTCTTTTGTTGGTCCCCATACATCTATATGAATGAGCTCTAGTACTCCATCATGTTTGAATCCTTTCTTCTGAAATGGTAACCTATGCGCTTTTCCCATCTGACATGCTTCACATTTATAAATCATATGTTGGCTCCTCGCATTTGGTAGTCCTAGTACAGACTAATTTGCAACCATATATTTAATTCCTTTTTCATTGAAATGACCTAATCTCTTATGCCAAAGATCAAGTTTTGTAATCACTCCTTCACCATGTGTGAGCAAAGCTTGACCAATGTTCCCTTGCACTCTTAACGTCTTTATTACCACAAATAATCTGATTATATCCATTCTCTAGATCTTCAACAAATACTCCTTCATTTGTAAACCTGACTTGAAACCTTTTTCAACTATTTGTTCCACACTTATCAAGTTTTTAGGTATTGTGGGAAGATACAAAGCATTGGTTATCAAAGCTACTCCACTCTTGCATTTCACTTTTCCAATTGAATGTACACTATGTTTTGTATTATCACCTATTTGAACTGTATGACTAGAAAAGCCTTTTTCCAATTCTAACATCAATTCTATGTTTCCTGACAAATGATTAGAACGTCCAGAGTCAATGTACAATACCTTTAGATATTCTTTATGTGATGTGCTGATTGAATTCATCATCAATGATGTATGACTTTCATTCTGTGTGTCATTTGCATAATTGTAGTAGGTGGTGTTGTAGGATTGATTCTATCCCCAACTTCTTCCTCCACCTCTATCATAGCCTCCTCTTTGATTTTGTCTACCTCTTTGAGAATAACTTTGATATCTTCCACCTTTGCCTCTACTATTGTTATACTGATTTTGATTTGATCCTTGTTGATTATGCCAACAATCATGAACCAAATGATTACTCAATCCACAGATCCATCAAGCCTTCTTATTGTTATTTTGATTACTTCTTCCTCTTCCAAAACCTCTTTCTCTTCCTCTGCCAGTGCTTCTACCTCTTGCATAATAAACTTGAGAACTCGATTATTCTTCATCCTTTGCTTTACCTTTATCTCCTTTCTTCTTGTTCTTCATGTACATTGTAGTACTTTGTCCTTTATATCCATCTCCCTTCAAGTCTTTCTCAAATGTGAGCATCAAACCAAGTAATTGAAAAAAATCTGGAACATAATGATTCAAAGAAAGTTTTGTTGACAAGACAAAATGTTTCCACCTTTCATCTCCTCTCAAACCTGCAAGCAATTGAGCAATCAATATGTGATCTTCAATATCTTCATCTATGGATCCAAGACTATCTCCTAGATCCTTCATCTTAGTGACATAATCACTAATACTTTGACTTGGCTTCTTCTTGAATGTTGTAAACTCTGACCATAGACTTGCTTTCCTTGCTTTGGTAGTACTTTGTAAATGATATTCCATCCATACATCTTTAGCTGATTCCAATCCTCTGATGTGTGGAAGCAAATGATATGAAATTGTATTATAGATGTAGGCCATTGCACTTGCATCCTTCTTCTACCAATGCTTTATAGCATCCAATTCCTCTTTCTTTGGTCATCTTTCATCTTCAAATACTAGCTTCTCTTCTTCACCTGTTATGTACACCATGAGATCCTTACTCATAAGTAAGGCTTCCATTCTCATTACCCATGCAGGATAATTATATCTGTCCAGTTTCTCAATGGAGATATGATCTTCCATAATTCTTTGCTTCTGCTTCAACCTGTGAATTTAAAGGATAAAGAATAATACCTTTTGGAGTTCTTTGTCTATGAATATACTTTTGAATTAATCTTTTAATGCCTTTGTGTCTTTGAATACTTCAACTTTCAAACTTTAATGAAAACTTTCCAAAACTTTTCTTACCGTTGATGCCTTCTGCTCTCTAGAATCTTTTTGCTCTGATACCACTTGTTGATGTATGAAACAAGAAATGAATTAATGTGACACTATACAACCTTTATGGTCACCATTAACTCAATGCTTCTCCAAACTTGAGAAATGATTGCTTAAACTAATGAACTTTGCTTCTATAGATATTCCTAGTCATTGAAATGACATACCTTCAATGTTTTTGCTTATTTCTCTTAGCACAAATATTATTTTTCCCTTTTGCTGGATAAGAGTAGACAAGAAGAGCTTTCCAACAAGCTATTACTTGCTAAAAACTTCACACTACACACCAAGTTATGGCCTTCACAAGATGACCCTGTATGCGCTGCCAAAACTCAAAATCCTCCCCGTTTTAGTAAAAGCGTCTGTCTAAAAATAAAAGTTTTCAGCTTAGCATCGACTTGCAGCAAGAATTCGATGCTAGGCATCGAATTGGTGTGTTTTTGGCCATTTTTTCAGCACCTGAAATACCCCATGAACCACATCTAGGAAGAAAACCACTTTTATGTGGGAATTCGATGCTAGGCATCAACTTTATGCTGAAATTCAATGCCAAGCATCGAGTTTCTTTAGAAACATCATGTTTTAAAGGAGATTCAACAATAGTTAGAACTTAGAGAATGAAATTAGAACTTATCAGCTCAAACTCGATGCCAAGCATCGAGTTGCTTGGAAAACTTGAACTTTTGAACTCATTACCACAATAAGCAAAGCATGAAGATGGAGGAGAGTGTTTCATACATAGAACTTCTATTATTTCTTTTGATAACTATGGAAACTCAAAAACTTTACAGGTGCTTTCTCACTCAGAGATGCCCGACTATTTCTCAGTCATACAAAATCTCTCTTTCTCTCTCTCTCTCTCTCAATCTCTCTTTGAATCTATCCGCGTTTGTTGATACAAACTAACTTATATAGGTTTTCTCAATCTCGTGACTTTTGAAAATTCTAGAATGAAAGTTAAGTCTAACTTTACAAATATAGTACATATGTGAAATTGTCCCTTCACATAGGCATGTACTTTTCTTCTTAGACTTTGACCTTCAAAATTTATGTCCAATTTGTGATTGATTCTCCAACAATGGCAATGACCCATATGATCGATATTGAAATTTGGGACAATTTCTTAATACCTCTACAAGAATCCATTAATGTAGTGGTGGGAGATTGTCCAAATGTCCAACCAAAAGGACACAATTTCAACAATCCTTTAATGAATAGACATAGTGCATTCTTAAGAGGACTCACAAAACTCCCCATATCTAGTAACGGAGAAGATACCAAATTTGGTGTATG
Organism: Ceratopteris richardii; assembly: GCA_020310875.1. Taxonomy (NCBI): domain Eukaryota; kingdom Viridiplantae; phylum Streptophyta; class Polypodiopsida; order Polypodiales; family Pteridaceae; genus Ceratopteris; species Ceratopteris richardii. The sequence goes on along the minus strand of CM035442.1, from coordinate 101,631,477 downwards.
ATCTAGAGGACTGATAACTCGAGTAAGATCCCATGTGCTAAAGACTTCTTCCATAATACTACTAATATATATATATATATATATATATATATATATATATATATATATATATATATATATATATATATATATAAACAATCATATGAAATTTCCATTTATTGCATTTACAATTGAAAACTCAATATAGAATAGTCTAAAAGACCAACAACTCGATTAATTTGTTGTGCACTAAAGACTATTTCGTAAGACTTAACATTGGTAATTTTAATCACGATATGAAGAATTTAATTATTGAATAAGGAGCTAGAAAAAGGAGACATTTGAAAGACCAAAACTCAACCAATACACTCTCCACTAAAAAGATTTCAACAAATATAGTACTACTCATTCTAATAATCATATAATTTTTATTTATTGAATTTGTGGTTGAAAAATACAAAAACTCAACCAATACACAATACACTGAAGAATACTTTATTAGAACAATATGGAAATTTTATTTTTTGAAGGAGGATTTGAAAATCTACTTCTTAAGATAGACGTAACACAATGGAGCTTCCCCTCTCTTCGTTGGAAATTGAGTTGAGAATTGGGCCATGGAAGGGCTCTTTAACGATTTACTTCGGAATTGCTTGGCAGAGGAACGAGGAGGCGAATTCTTATCATGCAAACGGCCATCGACTCTTATCACGCCAACGATCATCGGACAGCTGAGGAAGCAGGTGTTCGATATCTATGGCTGCTGCGATAACAGGCGCGTGCTCGCTCCGCGGTTCCTTTTCTGCCTTCCCCAACAGGGACATTTCACTGCGTCAGATTCATCAGCTCAGGTGCCACGGCCTCTCGTTGCGGAAGAGGCGCGTCAGGGTCAGTGCAGGTACTGATGCCGAAGACGAGGATTTGCAAGCGCGGATCCAACAAGCAGATTGGAGGGCTTTTCGAGCTCGTCTCGTTCAGAAAAGTGCGTGTCTTGATGATGTACCAGCTGTCGCTGCAGCTGATGCCACGATCTCTGCAGATTCTGTAACTCCTGAACTGTGGGCTCACTCTATTCCCAGACCCGAGACTGGATGCTTAGTAATTGCTAATCCCACCGAGTTTAGCGTGCACCAGCAATACTTCAACCAAGCAGTCATCTTTCTATTTGCTCACACGTATGCCTTGTTCTCTTCTTTGCATTTTATAAAATCTTTTTCGTTTCCCGTACTCCTCAGTAATGTTAAACATTCATGTGCTTGATTAAACGCAACGACGTTGAAATATTCACAACAAGGACTTGAAAATCCCACCTTAATCTCAGTTCCTCAGTGTAGAACCGATTGAATTGGGTAAATCATTTTACTTAGTTGGTATCACTTACTCAGTCTTTGAAACTCTAAAACTGTACAATATGTTATGACAATGATTCCTTGATAAATAGATTGATCGAGCCAAAATCATGAGCAAGCTAATGCCATTAGAATTTGGCA
>CM035442.1:101325008-101620008 GCA_020310875.1 Ceratopteris richardii | reverse complement strand
GATAAACTTTAAGCTGTTTCTCACCTTGAAGATGTTGAAATTGTTGGAAACAATGTCAGAATAGCATAAAACCCTAATTTTTTGGAACTTAGCCGAATTTCAGTCACAAAAAGTCAAAGTTTATTATGAGCTAGTCAGATAGTACTTCATGAGAGCTTTCATTGATGTAATCTTTTTGAGATCTAGCTTTATGCTTTTTGTAGTTATTTTTTGTGGTTCAGCCTTGAGGCCTTTATAAAGAAGCCTTAGGGGTCACTCAAGGCATCACTTGAGCATCAAACTTAAGGATCAGTTAGTCTTGGAACTTTTGGAGAAGCCATGCTCTCAGTTCTGCAGTATTGGAGGAGAATTTTGGCAGCCAACCACCATCAGCTCTTACAGAATTTTGTGAGTAGCAAGTTCTATATTCTGTCCTCTTCTTTTGGTGTTGCTGATGCTAGGCTTCATGCCTTCTACATCAACATAAGGAGGAGTTTCCCTTGTTCAGTTAGGGTTTGCTGTACAAACAGTTCTCAACTGTCTCTATTCACTTCAGGTTCACATACACACACTCTTCATACCTCTTAGGCTCTTTATGAACAAACTCTTGTATCTAGTTCTAGAAATTCTGCCTAGATTCAGATTTTGTATCTACATTCAGCACACATTCAATTATGTAGTCATATACACATTTTGTGATTTGATAGTCAATATTAAGGTAGTGTAGGTAAGCATTCAGCTTACTATTACACTTTGAGAAGTTGTATTTTCTCTGTACTTCTCATTCATTTAATTTTGAGTCTCAAGGTGTGTATGCTAATGTTCATTTGTTGGAAGATCTTGTAAATGTGTAATTTTTGTTATTAAGGTCCACCCCATTTCCAACAGACGAAAACATAATTCCACACTCCAAGTGAAGATAGGCACTCCTCCCAAGTCCTTGGTTTTCTCCCTCCAAGAAGTGATGAACTAGATAATGTGTCTTTATATAGTTTTGGCTTCCCAAGATAAAGCACATAAAAAGAAGCAAGAAAAGCTAGTTTTCAGAAATCATGGTGTGAAATTTTGGAATTGGGATATATATATATATATATATATATATATATATATATATATATATATATATATATATATATGATTGAAAAGCTGCTTTATTATGTGTTTAATCTATATCCAATCATAATTTGACAGCTAGCATTTGATTTGACTTGACTTTGACCTCTTTTTGACTTTCGGCCAGAAACTAGGGTTAGGGTTTTGACCTCCAGAACTTGTCTAATTGCAAAGTGTCATATATCAAATGATCGCTCTTGAAGAGTACTATCCATATCTGCTATGAGTTTTGAGGTGCATATTTTGACCATTGTTTACCATATCTTTGATGAAAGTTGACCATACTTGACTTTTTCAAATATAAGCGTACATTTTATGTTATTAAGAATCAGCTGAAGTCAATCTTTTCGATGGAAGATTTATCTCAAGAAAAGTACTTTGAAAGGGTATTTGAATATTCTAATATGATTGATGCAAAAACACTTGCAATGCCATTAGACCAGAGGATGCACATACGACTCATAAAATGAAGGCTGTATTATATATTTCAATTTGGGGATCTTTGATGAAAGCGTGTTGGAAATATGAGCAACCTTCCACTAGCGAGCTCTAGATGCAGAGAATGTCTAAGGGAAGACATGCGAGGCCTAGGAAAGCTTCCATCCTACCAAGGATTTCCTAAATTGCAAGCAACTTAGATTGGTTGCATTTTTGGTAATGGGGACACTCTTTTCGTATATGAAATTAATGTAAGGTCGGCCATTGTTTCGGCTCCCATTTTCATAGGAAGAGAATAAAATAAGTAATCAAAGGTCTTTTGGAAGAGCTGTTGGAGGGTACAAGTATGGAAGGGATCAAACATAAGAGTACAATGTATATAAAGCGGGAACTTAGAGATCTTTTCCCCCAATATGGGTCTCTTCTTTTTTGGTGGTTGTAGGTCTAGGGTTGTCTCTAGTTACATAGTCCACAAGTCTTTGGCAACCAAGAAGTTTTTGACCATATAGCTCCATATAGAGGGTAGTGAGAGCTTGCCACAGACTTGTCCTCTTGAGTAAGGATAGCCAACACATTGGATTGATCTTTAGTTCTCAACATGGTAGAGTTATATGTTTGAAGATGTTTATGGATTGCAGGTGGGTTTAGCTCTGAGCTTCACTTGACTTGCTTTTTGAACAATTAGATTTATATGTAATGAGGAAGAATAGGGAGAGAAGCAATGGGCAAATCCAAGGGGGCTAAGAATTTGTACTCAAAACAATGGATATATATTGACTTTCAGGGAGGCCCAAGAGGAATTTGAAGTTCTATTCGAAGTATAGAATGTACACTGACCTTAAGAGTAGCACCTAAATCCTTTGTAACCAGTTGTACTTTGTGCTTGAACAGCAACTGCAGTTGACCAAACGGATCAGTTTGGCCAGATTTGGTCTGCTTGAACAAATTGTGCAAGTTGGACCAGAGTTAACTGGACTTGTGTAAGTTTGACTAGGGCTGACCAGGTGTCTGTATGACATTTTGCTTCTGCTTGGCTTTCTGTCCTGAAGAAACTATCATTCTTTTGTATCCATAATGAAAAATCTAGCTTGCTCTAATATCTTATGTACTCGTACCATAGATTTATTTCGTATATGAATCATACAAGTTTGCAGAGTATCTTTTAGATCCTGTGCGAATCTTTTTAAGATATCATGCTTACAGCCGAATTTTACATAAAATTCTAACCTATGGAGACCAGGGTTTTCCCATTCAATTATCTTTAGTTTTGGTGCTAGAATTGGAGATTTGGACAGAAAGGTTGAAAATAGAGGAGCTGTCAGTGATCATGGGCTTGCTGTAAAATGCTTTCAATATGATAATGCTGAATGTCTACATTCCTTCCTAGTAGGAGTGTACCCCATTTTTAGAAAGATAAAATGATTTATATATTTCAAAAAGAATTATGGTCTTGATTGGTAGATTCTACTGCACATTGAGGGATCTTTTCTTGATAACTCTACTCAGTTTCCAAACAAAGCATTTGACTATGGAGGGTTATTGAATGTGAGAATACATTCCTACCTCTGGGCAAACCATCAAAGGTTGTTATTCGTATAAGAAAGAGATCCTTTTTCCAACTCATACAAATATCTATAGAAAGAGGGGGTGGGTTGGGAATGTACAGCACTATTTCTTCTCTCTTATATCAGATTACAAAATTTGTGTTGGATCTCTACAGTCGGAGGATTTTCTTGCAGTCTTCAGGCTTTCTAATTTTAGTAAATAAATTTTAGCTGTTTATCAAGCTTCTTGCTTTGGTGAACACGCTTATTCACTTAACTGAGTTGGATTTGTTTGTGCAGCATTGAAGGCAGTGCAGGTCTCATTCTCAACAGGTTAGAGAGTTTCACTGTTTTGTTCATGATATTTGCAAAATGCCTTGAGGTTAGATGAGTAAGTTCTAATTTTCTCACCGCACGCTATGTTAGAATGCAGACCCACAGAGTATAATCTAGGTCAACTTGCAGGCTTTGAGGAGTTGCTGCCAGATTTTGCAAACTGTGCCCTGTATATGGGTGGTGATGTTGGTGTGAATGCACTACATGTTGTGCATGGCGTTCAGGGCTTGGAAGATTCAGTGGAAATCATTCCGGGTGTATACATGGGAGGACTCAAGGCTATGAAGGAAAGTGTTCAGAGAGGGGAGAGTAAACCTGAACAGTACCGTTGGTTTGCACGCTATGCAGGTCAGTGTTTGTATAACTGACTCAAGATCTATTGTCTGGTCATAACCCACACAGATTTGTCTTTTTGTTCATAGGATGGGGACCTGGTCAGTTAGAGCGTGAAGTCTCACACGGTGTTTGGTATCTTGCCTCGTGTTCCAAGGATATTATAATGAAGCCATGTTTGAATTTGCCAAAACCTTTGTGGAGAGAGGTTTTAGAATACATGGGTAATCCTTATATTGATATATCGAGACGAACTTATGGGGAGATCTGAACCAGCTCTTTGATGAGGGTTTGGAGCAAAGATTTTTCTTCACCATTACTAGAACTTTCGATTGTTTAGCCTAAATTTGAGGCAATATACCCAGAGAAAAAGGATCAATAGTTTATGAAGTTGTCTATGAGCATTTACTGACATGGTGCTGGTGAAATTATTTGTATATATCTGATCATCAACAGGAGAATATCAAATTCTCTTTCTAATTGAGGATATGTGTCAGGAGCATTTTCTATGTACAAACTTGATGATGGCATGTATTTTATTTCAAGGAAAGCTCAGTTACTTTTATACATCTAGACAGTCGGAAGCATTCTGATAGTGCTGCCTTATGCCTCATTAGGGAGCATTTCCTGGATGAAGTATGGATTGAGCCTTGTTGCTTTGAAAGAAAAAAATTTAAGAAAGGAAAAACATATCAATTCCATGTTAAAATCTAGAAAGAAATCCAGGAGGTTCATTCTCATCTGTAAGTGACAGCAGTATCTTTTATTGACCCTGTATTTTTGGAGAGCATTTGAGGTGAAAGTATCAGTGTGATGTCGAGGGGCTGTGGCCCAGTGGGTAAAACCATGAGCTGGCTGGGGAGAAGTCCCAGGTTCAATCCCCCTTGGGCTGAACATGTCTATTTGGAACTATTTAGCGGTCCACCCATCCCTTCATAGTGGGCACTTTCCGATTCCTTGTAACTTCACAAAGAAAACAATTATCAGTGTGATCATCTATGGCTGTGCTTTAGATCTATGTTCTTTCTTAAATGATTCTTCGTAGCAGTCTTTTGTTTTGCGAAGGAAGTCACTCAGTATTGTTAGAGACAGCAAGATATTTAGCCCTTTTTTTGTGTGAACGTACAATGAATGAAAGACACACGTAAGCTAGAGGCACCCATACATTTGGGTATGCCCAAAGGCTGAACATGTCCAGTGAGTGGGACTTGAACCCAGGCACTCTGCCCCATGGCACTCAAGGCTTACTGCTACACCACACCTGTTTGGACGATTAGCCTTGATTGTTTTTCTTTTGTGAAGGGTTCAGACGCTTATTCTTAATCGTCTTTCGACACAACAGTATTTTAATCCATAGAGTTCCAGAACCATATGTTTTTGCTGATCTTTAAGGTCATATGCTCTGCGACATTCCATATTTATGCCTGATAGAGTGGACAGAACAGTTGATGGAATAATTGATGATTGTATATGACACAATACGTTAATCAATAACGCATACCTAGCAGAGCTGCTGTGCATGAGTATAACAAAGTTTTGGAATTTTCATTGGATCCTTCGCTTCTCCTTTTGTCGGGAAAGTCATCCAAGTTGATGAGTCGATATTAGCTGTAAGATATTGGTTTACCTGTCAATGGACTGCCAAATAACAGCTGTGTTTTGATAAATTTCACTATTGATAGAAATTGAATTCCTGTTCTAGGGGTATAAATATTGGAGTGTATGGTTGACATTGTGGATGAGGGACACTTAGCTATATGGAGATCCATTACCGCTCGGCTAGTTTCATTCCCTTAGCAGAACACTGTTGAAACAAAAGAGCATACTTCCTGTTAATTTTTTGGATAGCATCCAAGAGTTTATGTCATGAGATCATTAAAGAATGTCATGAAAACGATGACAGAAAGTGTGAGCACACAATCATACTTGGTGTAATGCTTCTCGTGTTCTTCACGTTTAAGGTTAACATAGAGTAGATAAAGCGTACTAGAGAAAGATAAATATCTCTAGAAGGCTTCTTAGCCTCATATTGCATTACCTTTCAAATTATGCTTTTATTTTGTGAGAAATTTTTTAATATGAGTATGTAGTATTCGTTTTGGTTCATAATGTAGGTCAAACAAATGCTACATGATCTCACCATCTCGAACGAGATTGTTCGAATCATCCAACTTTCTATCTACTAGGTGCCCCGTCAGGTTCGTGATTATTCTCCTACGTGCTGAAGGTCAGAGTCGCCGCCAGATTCTCCTCTCACGATGTATTCAATTGTTTGCTAATCATTGCAGGGGCTTGCGACGCACCTCTTGGCTATTCTAACCCTCTCCAATGATTGCGCTAATAATCATAGAATCTTCTCGGGAATTCTGCGGCACGAGGGAAACCCTAGGCGCTCATCATGGCAGCATAAGCAGATTGCACCTACTTACGTGACGCACATGGGCCACGAACGACAATCATTTAATCATTCAGACCCCAACAGGAGGGGGATTCCCAAAATCAAATGGGAAACTTGCATTAGCCCTAAAGACTCAGGGGGCTTGGGAATTTTGGATATTGTTGGGTTGGCTAACAAGTTGGCAGCTAAGTGGCTTATCAAGGCTTGGAGCAATAGGGAGTCCTCTTGGGCTAAATTGATCTTCAGAAACAAGGAAGACCTTACCTTAGTTGGCCACCCTGGTTGGAAGGACTTAGGGATTCTCACGCTTTTGTTCTCCCCCCACCCCGTCTTCCCTATAGGCTCTAGCCTCGTGTGTTCCTTATGGAAGAATTGGAACAAGGCCAAACAGTTCATCAGAATCAGTGATGAGTGGAAGTGGGCGGCTGGCATAAGACAAAATGACTCTATTTGGTTCCCGATCAGTGGCATTCGGGGGGTGGAGTCTTGGAACCTCCAAACTGCAAGGCGGCTATGGAACAAGGGTTTCAAACAGTGGAAACAACTCTGGAAACAAGAGACCAGCCAGTGGATTAGGTTCGAAGAATTGGATCCGAGACTTAGAGTTATCTTTGATGGGACTGCTCAACTACCCGCCTTCTCTGCGGTCAGGATCTTCCTTGCTTGGAGGGCCTCAAATGGAGCAATGGTAAGAAGCTATCCAGAATCCCCAACTTCAAAGAGGATTTAGATGTTCACCACACCCTTAACAAGAGATGGTTCCTTTCTTGGACCAAACTTCGGTGGGAGCTAAAATTCATGTCTATTTGGCACCCCCTAATTGAGGTCAAAAAGTCCGTTCTCATGTGGCAGATCTTGCATAAAGGTATCTGGACCAACGCAAGGGCTAACAAAATCTGTGGTGTGCCGCCATGGTGCAAGCGTTGCCTTCGGTGCATCAAAGATTTAGCTCACCTGTTCTTCGACTGCCCCAAGTCCCGTGTTATCTGGCATCACGTGACCCGAGTATTGAGACTCACGAGTCAAATCAACTGGCAACAAGTGATGTTGGGTGAGGCGATCGGCTGCTCATCGAGGCTGTGGAATGCCATCAGAGGTGAGGCTCTCTGGAAGATTTGGAGGGAGCGTTGTGCTGTCAATTTTGGCCAAACTCCTAAGGAATGGTCGATCGAGAAATCCTTGTTTCTCCTAGGCAAAAGAATCTCCCGAGTCAAGAGATCGCCCGTGTTTAGACATCACTGTATTTATCTCCTCGAAAACAAGTTGAAACCCAAATCGGTCCCACATGAGGGTGATGATAATTTTATCCGCCTCATTTGTAATGCACTGTAGCTTGCCATACTCCTCCCCTGCATTGTGGGATTTGGGGGGTCCCATGGGCACTAGTCCCACTCACTTGTAACTTTTTCTCTTTATTATAATTAAAGTCCGGGAGATTAGGCTAAGGCTGAACTTCCTTTATTTAAAAAAAAAAAAAAAAAAAAAACTATCGATGCAGCAACGGTCTCATGGCTCACGCGTACCCGATGGGCGATGAGTCAACATCTGCAGCAATCAAGGAGCTGAATGTCCGCTTCTAAGCATTGTTCACTTTCGTGTTGAAGCTGAGGATCATTAGTCCCCGATATTCACGCCTGAATTTGCGCCTATCGTCCCAAGTATCCGGGAAACGAGCCAAGTGCTTCAAGTTTAATGGACCAATAACAATACCATTACTCTCTCTCTCTCTCACTCTCTCTCTCTCTACAGTGCCTGCTGCCAATATTGAACAGTTTGATGCCCCTGCAAGCCTGATTCAGACTAGGCGGAGCCCCTTCTTCAACGAAGGCCTGCTGCAATGAAAATTTGACATGTGGAAGTAGTCATTCACACAGCGCGGAGTCCCAACATTTGATGGCTGCCACATCACGGAAAGGTTCTGACCCTCCCCCTCCGCCCCAAGCCATTTCCACCTGCGAAGTCAGATTCGTAGTTCAATTTTATCGCTCCTGTTCCGGACTCTATGTGAAGAGTCGTGCGGAGGACTCCGACTCTTGAAGCCTTCTAACTCTTCTAGGTGGAACAAAGCTATTTCATTTGTTGCTCCCGGAGCCCCTGCCTACGCTCTACCACAAAATCTTACTATCCTTGTCCCTTTGAATACCAAGGATAGTAAAAGGTTAAAGTGCAAATAGTGACATCCTTGGCCCTTTGAACGCCCAAAGACATCGCTTTTTGCTTTCGGAAATCCTAGCTCATGAAAGTCGAAGTTTGTCAACTTGACTTTCTCTTCAGTTTTTCTTTGCCAATGGATGTTTGAGTTTGAGGTATGTGGAAGCACACGAACAATTGAGGGAAGAACAAGAAAGTTGGAGAACAGCACAATACATAATGTATTACCAAGTGAATGTACAAAGATAAGTGACCCAGTAATAAAAAATAAGTTTTCGATGCCTCAAGTTGATGAATAATTTGATCAATTGAAACGAGCATCTATCTCTTTAGAGTTAGATATTTACAAAGGATATCACCATATAAGAATGCCTTTTGAACAAGGCACGAGCATTTTGAGATAATATTATGACTTTTTTGTTAAGAAATGCCTTGAAAACCATCATGGCTTTGATGAATACAATTTTGCATCCATACTCTGTCAAATTTGTAGTTGATTTCTTACATAATATCCTAGTGTATAGCCAAAGCAAAGAAAAAGAGTCGATCCATCTTCAAAAAGTGTTTGAAGTGTTATGTGCCAATAAGTTATATGATGAAGAATCAAAGCGTGAAGTCTTTACCAAACAGATAAAGTATCTTTGTCATATAATATCTAAAAACCATATTAAACTAGATCATAACAAGGTTCAACTCATAAAAGATTGTCTTCATCCCAAGTCAAAGAAGGAGCTCTAAAGTTTTCTAGGATTAGTGGAATACTATCATAAGTTTCTTCATAATTATGCCAAGATTGGAGTACCTTTAGTTGAACAATTTAAGGGAAAGTCCAAACTTTTGAGTTGAGGTGGAGAACAAAGTCAAAGTATGAAACCATTTAAACAAGTATTGCCATGGCCTCTTTTGTAAAAATAGTAGAACCCAATTAACCATTCATCCTTGAAACCTGATGCAAAAGGTTTTATAATAGGAGTTGTATTGATTCAAAATGGTTGGCTAATTTCTTTTGAAAGTAAAAAACTGAATCTTAGTCAAGTGAGCTACTTTGCCTATGAAAGAGAAATGTTTTCAATTATTCATGCTCTTAAAAAGTGGCATCATTACTTATAAGGATCCAAAGTAACTATTGTTTTTAATCAAGAGAACATTAATTGGTTTGCTAATCAACCCGATTTAAGAGGCAAAAAGCTTGATGGGTAGAGTTCCTTCAAGAATTCAATCTCAAAATTCGGTATAGAAAAGGTAAATTCAAAGTGGTAGCTGACACCTTGAGTTGCATTCCAATGTTGAATACTCCAAGTTTTGTTCTAGTCAAGAATGAAGTAGTTAAAAACCTTAAAGAATAGTATACATTAGATCCAAGCTATCAAAAAGCTTGGGAAGGGATTCAATAGTCCTTGAGGTGGTCATGAAGATCTTTTTCAACCATATGCTAGTAGACTCCTTCTGTCCTAAGATTTGTCAATGTAGGTGTTAGAGAGTGGTCATGTGATAAGATGCTTATGTGGAATTTTCTAACTAGCTATGACTTCTCTACATCATCTACATATTTACTTGCAATGATTTTGTGATGTGGTCCATATATAAGTAGTGGGACTACCTTTTTGGCCCACCTAAGGACTACTTGAAAGCTAAACTAGTTATTGTTTAGTAGATCATCAACTATGCCAATAGGTGGCTCATCATTGGTTGCTCAAGAGAAGTGATCTGCTCATATGTGTGTGTTCCCTTTATTCACTAATATGTAAAAATCAAATTCCATAAGTAGTGGGAAACAACACACTAACCATCAAGTGGCACAAGGATTCTTCACTAGATAAAGAAATGCTTGCTATTCTACAAAGAACTTGAACTTGTTGGCCAAAAGATAATGATCTGCTCATATGTGTGTGTTCCCTTTCTTCACTAATATGTAAAAATCAAATTCCATAAGTAGTGGGAAACAAGAGAAGTGATCTGCTCATATGTGCGTGTTCCCTTTCTTCACTAATATGTAAAAATCAAATTCCATAAGTAGTGGGAAACAACACACTAACCATCAAGTGGCACAAGGATTCTTCACTAGATAAAGAAATGCTTGCTATTCTACAAAGAACTTGAACTTGTTGGCCAAAAGATAATGATCTGCTCATATGTGTGTGTTCCCTTTCTTCACTAACATGTAAAAATCAAATTCCATAAGTAGTGGGAAACAAGAGAAGTGATCTGCTCATATGCGTGTGTTCCCTTTCTTCACTAATATGTAAAAATCAAACTCCATAAGTAGTGGGAAACAACACACTAACCATCAAGTGGCACAAGGATTCTTCACTAGATAAAGAAATGCTTGCTATTCTACAAAGAACTTGAACTTGTTGGCCAAAAGATAATGATAAAATTTCTTGATAACGTAAATCGTTTCTAACCCTTTATGTGATGTGATGCTGTAATTCCTTTCTATCACATAAAATTGTCTTCTCGCAAAAGCAATTGAAAAATCCATATTTCTCTCTAGTGCAAGTTGTGTAAGATTACATTCTATTGCATAATTTGAGGCATCCACATGAAGTGGAATGATTGATTCAAGTCATGCTTTCAAGATGGGAGTAGTGCTCAACTTTTTCTTGAGTTCTAGTAATCATTCTTTGCATTCTTCCATCCACTCAAAGAGTATGAGAAATCAAGGAAGTGTTTTAGTAATAGTTGCATACATGTTGATAAAACATCTGTAATATCCACAATGCCCCATGAAGGATGTAACCTCCTTGGCACTCTTAGGAGGCAATCACTTTGATTTTGTCTTCATCAGTCGAGAATCCATTCTTGGATATTAGATGACCAAGAATTTTAACCATGGCTAACCATGAAAAAACACTTTTTAGTATTTATGCAAACTCGATAGGCTTTGCATTTCGCAAAGATAATTTTCACAATGAATATATATTGGATTCACTGTTCAAATATAAGCATAGATCATCTACACACACTTCCATGCATTTTTGTAAGAATTCCTTGAAAACATGACACATTAATCTCTAAGTGGGAGCATTGTTGGACCCAAAGGGCATGACATGGAATGCATAGATCCCCCACTCTGTGGAAAATGCCCTCTTGTGCTAGTCTTCTAGCATGATGGCCACTTGGTTATATATAGAAAAACCATCAATTAAACTATGTACTTCCTTGCCAGCAATGTGTTCCAATCGATTATTAAAAACTGTAAGTGGGTAGCTATCTTTGATGGTTGCAACATTCAACTTTTCGAGATTTATGAAAGATCTTAGTTTTTTTTTCTCTTCTTTGAGACCATGAAAATGGCTGACACCTATTAAATGTGTGTTTTGTTGGGTGTGTGTAGAAGTGAGAGAGACACACGAGAAGCACACACAAGCAGCACAAACATAGCAAGACACACGAAGAAGATGGATGGCTGGAATAGCTCTCTCTATTGACGATGAACTGAATTGCAGTAACAACAGAATAATATCCCTAAGTACAAAGTACCACCACATATGAGTGAATCATGTATGTGGTAACATGGGGAAAAAACCTCTAGCCAGCATGAGTAAAAAGTGCCCATGTATAGGGAAAAGGTTCACATCAAAGCTACTCGAGGAACACATAAGTGTAACAAACCCCCCTGGAGCGAATGATGTGAACACATACAGGGAGTGACAAATCAACCCCCATAAGGTAGTAAGCCTAAAACTTTGCGAAAAGCTTCAAAATTTTTTCTTGGAGGAGCTTTGGTGAATAGTCTGCCACATTATCTTGTGTAGGCACATATACCAAATCAATATCTCCTGCATGAAGGTGCTCTCTCACATAGTGATAATGCACCTCAATATGTTTGGTCCGTACATGAAACACTGGGTTTCGTGCAATAGCCAAAGCACTCTGACTATTAGTGAGAATATGCATAGAAGCATCAATCTCCATGCAAAGATCCATCAATAGACATCTTAACCATATACACTCCACTGTAGCTGTGAAAACTGCCCTGTACTCAGCTTCACAACTCGATGTTGCCACTGTAGGTTGCTTCTTACTCAACCAAGCTATGCATGAGTCTCCAAGGAAAAAGCAATTACCACTAGTGGACACACGAGTATCTAACAACCAGCCCAATCACTATCTGTAAAAGCATGCAAGCATGGCTGAATATCTCTTCCATAAAAGAGACCTAAGCTCAAAGTGCCTTTGAGATATCTAAACACATGTTTCACTGCTTGCCAATGCTTAGTGCTAGGATTATGCATGAATCGAATCAGCTGGGAAACTGCATATTGTAGATCCGGCCTTGTGTTACATGCATATATAAGACATCCCACGACTTGTTGATAAAGAGAAGTGTCAAATGCATCACTAGAATCCAAAACTAAGAACCTGAATCTTGTCTCAACTAGTGTGGAAACTAGCTTGCAATCTCAAAGTCAAAATGTTGCAGTAGTTTTTCAACATACTTTGCTTGATGCATAACAATTCCCCCCTCAACGGATACAAACTGGATGCCAAGATAGTAGCTCAAAAGACCAAGATAAGTGACATCAAAACTATGCTGTAAGTCAGCAATAAGAATGTCAAGTTTTGCATCACATGACCCAGTCAATAGTATGTCATTGACATAAAGAACAAGCACTGTAAGATCAGCCTCATTTTTGCGTACATAGAGTGTGCTTTCAATTGAACTACATATGAAGCCAAGAGCAACCAAATGCTTATGTATTTTGTCATACCATGCACATGGAGCTTGCTTGAGACCATACAAGGCTTTATGCAAGCGGCAAACCATATGCTCTTGCCGTTTCATGGCAAATTGTACTCTGCAAGAAGAGGTCTATGTGAAGTCACCTCTTGGATTTGCCATCAAAGGTCAAGAGCATATGGTTTTCCACTTGCATAAGACTTTGTATGGACTTAAGAGAGCTCCATGTGCATGGTATGAAAAGATACATAACCACTTGATTGCTCTTGATTTTACATGGTCCAATCGTAAGCCCACTTTATGTGCACAAAGATGTGGTTGGTCTTGTAGTGTTTGTTATTTGTGTTGATGACATTCTCTTAACTAGATACCTTTTCTTGAATCGTACTTTGCAAGAAGAGGTCTATGTGAAGTAACCTCTTGGATTTTCCATCAAAGTCAAGAGCATATGGTTTTCCACTTGCATAAGACTTTGTATGGACTTAAGAAAGATCCATGTGCATGGTATGAAAAGATACATAACCACTTGATTGCTCTTGATTTTACATGGTCCAATCGAAAGCCCACTTTATGTACACAAAGATGTGGCTGATCTTGTAGTGCTTGTTATTTGTGTTGATGACATTCTCTTAACTAGGTCATGTGATGAGTAAATTAGCATGTTTATGCCTAATTTCCAGCATATTTTTGATGTCACATATCTTGGTCTTTTGGAGTATTATCTTGGCATCCAGTTTGTATCCTTTGATGGGGGAATCATTGTGCATCGAGCAAAGTATATTGAGAAGCTACTTGTTTGGTTTTGAGGATTGCAAGCCTATATCAAAACCAATGGAAATAGGACATTCTCAGTTGAGGATGCAGGTGATGCATTTGATACTTCTCTTTATCAGCAAGTTGTGGGATGTTTGATCTATGCATGTAACACAAAGTCAGGCATACAGTATGCAATTTCCCAATTGAGTCAATTTATGCCTAGTCCTAGCACTAAGCATTGCAAAGTAGTAAAACATGTGTTTATATATCTCAAAGGCACTTTGAGTTTTAGGTCTCTTTCATGCTAGAGATGCTCAATCATATTTGGATGCTTTTTGCTTGAGTAACAAGAAACCTACTATGGACACATTGAGTTGTGAAGTTGAGTATAGGATAGTACTCACAACCATAGTAGAGTCCATATGGTTGAGATGCCTATAGATGGATCTATGCATGGAGGTTGAGACACCTACCCATATTCTCACTCATAGTCCGAGTGCATTGGTGGTTGCAAGAAATCTAGTGTTTCATGCACACACAAAGCACATTGGGGTTCACTATCATTATGTTAGAAATGTTGGAGTTTGAGGTTTTCTAAAGCACATGAACAACACAAGGAAGAAGAAGAAGCTTGGAGCAAAACACACAATATTAAATGTATTATCAAATGCATGCACAAAGATAAGTGACCCGTTAGGGTTATAGGCATATATACAAGACAAGGGAAAAAACCTCCTAAAGAGGGAAAAAGTGCCTCGAGGGTCCTAGTGTGTTCATATACATCACTATCAAAATATGCCAATAAATCTCCCTTGGAAGTGATGTGATGAACAAGGAGCTAGCACTCATGTGTAAGGAAGTGCCAAGCTACGTGGAAAGAGATCAATCCACAAAGATCAGAATGGAGGATGCCCAATTTAAATGCTTATAGATTTTTATCCAAAACCAAAAACTATTTGAAGCACATAAACACTTTGGAATTTTCTTTCAATGGATATTCCCATGCATACCCAAAAAAATAATCAATAAAAGTTGCGACGTAAAGGTAGTTCCCAAAAGATGGTGTCTGCATAGGACCACAGATATCACTGTGAACAGGTTGCAATTTCTTAGTAGCTCTACCTAAACCATCTTTTGGGAAGGAGGAACGTTGCACTTTGCCCAAAGTACAACCTTCAAGGACATGTTTACTAGGTGCCTCAAGTTTGGGATTCATATGCTCACTGTCCAACTGTTTTCGGAGGTAAGTAACATGAGCCTCATTTCTTGCTTGGTATAAAGTTGTAAGTGTATCCCAAGCATCCTTTGCTATTTTCCAAGAGCAAATGTGAGGGATAATAGAACATTTGACATACAAAGCTATTAATGCATGTGCTTGAGCATCTCTGTCATCCCATTGAAGTTTCTATGCAGTAGGTGTGGTAGCAATCGCAGGACAAATAGGAATTTGAAGATCATCATCTTCAAGGCCATCTGCATCACCTTCAATAATTGTATTTGCATGTGTAGTAGGTCGTTTTTCAACACCCCGCATAATATTCCATAGTCCTTTTTCCACCACTACATTACACATCATATATGCCCATAACAAGTAATTAGTGCTATCCAATTTATCCTCAATAGACAACATACAAAATACATCATTGGTTTCAACCATGGCCACTCACTAAAATGCACTGATGCAGATAAATGATTGTATCTCAAAAGGTTGACCATAACTACCTTGTCTAGCTCTGCTAAACCTGTAGTAGACTTCAAGGTGCTTGTATTGGTGAAACGAAACATGTATTTATGTTTGGCACAAAAAGATAAAATCACATGCATATTTGCTGCAATACTGCATTTCAAAGGCCAAAACAAGCTTAGATCAAAATTTTGGCACCACATAGAGAAGCGTTTGTGAACTCCTAATCACCCTGAGTATGCTCACCAATTTTCGTGTGATTCTGAGACTGTGACTGGAGGGGTGTTGATGATGCCCTAGATGAAGTGATGAATTGCTCTGATACCAAGTGTTAGTGTTTGAGGTATACTAAAGCATGCAAAAAACACGAGGAAGAAGAGGAACTTGCAGCGCAACACAAAATACTAAATGTATTATCAAGTGAATGCACATAGATAAGTGACCCATTAGGGTTATAGGAATATATACAAACTGAGAGAAAAAACCTCCTAAAGTAGGAAAAAAGTGCCCCGGAGGCGCTAGTGTGTTCACACACATCACTACCAAAATACATCAATAAGAAAGTTCCTTCGCGTTGGAGATATTGATTTGATATATGTGCCATCTAATTTTTAAGTTTCCAACTTTTCTTTTTCAATTTAGAATAAAAAAATATTATAATTCCACTAATATTGAAAATAGGAGCTTTTAGGTTACTATCATGCTATCTATTGTGTCGATCTTGCATGTGTAGTAATAGAAAACTTTCATACCTATTAGCTTCCTAATTATGTAGAGTTTCTAGAAAAGGTCCCAAAGGTTTTTCGGGTAGAAGTCAATGTTGTACTACTACTTAAAAACTAGGGGCTGTGAATTCCAATGGTAAAATTGCTTCAAGTCAGAATGCTAATTTAAATGGAGTAAATCTTATTGCCACCATATATGTGGTTTAGTAAAGCCAGAGCATTGCAAGTAAATATTGATCCTAATCTACAAAATGTTCTATGATCAATTTATGCAAGATGCATATTAAAACTTTATTATTACTTTTTGAAAGACCATTAACTCTTGGATGATATGGGAGCTAAATTTCTGCTGAATTTTGCAATGAGCTATAATATTTTGGATTCATGAAATGTGTCCCTTGCTTATTCTAAGGGAAATCCAAAGTGAAAAAAGATTTCCTTAGTTAGAAGTTGCAATATTGCCAATGCCTTTGATCTTTTAAGGGGTCAATCTTCCACCCATTTAATAGCATAATCGGTACATGTAAATATATATACAAAGTCCCAATACTAATAGCCAGAGATGGTTCCAATAACATATAATCCCCATTTCTAGAAAGGTTCTAATTGTTGTATGGGTTGTAGTGGAAATAGATGTTGTGGTAGAGGCTCTCAAGTCTCTAACAAGTATCATAAGTAGAAATGTAATGTCAAAGTTCCTTATGAAGGGTAGGCCACTATGCGCTAGATTGCATAATTCTCTTATTGGTTAACTAGGCTCCGAAGTGTCCTATCGTAGGGTGGTTATGAGCTTTAGTAATTAGAACCAATTCCTCATGAGGCTTCACACAATGAAGCAAGGATCTAATGATATCTGAATAATACAATTGACCCAATAGAATTCAAAACCAATAACTACGTAGATCTAATCTTTTCCTTGTAGTGTTAGTAAATTTCAAATGCATTATCCCATTACATAGAACTGGATGTTATGCTATTGCAATTAAGTCTACATTTGAGAAAGTATCTTCTATTCCTTTTGATGGTTCTCTGGAATTATTTCAGGATAGGTAATTATCTATAGTATGTGATGCACCAAGAAAGACGTGGATCTCAAAATCAAATTCCTATAGGAATAGTACCCACACTAATGCTTGTTGTTGGACTAGATAAAGTAGGGAAGAGTGATCTACATGGAAAGTAAATTTTAGCAACTAATAGATAATACCGGAACTTTTTAATTGAATAGATTAAACCCAAGAATTCTCATTCAGTAATTGAGTAATTATGCTATGCCACTGCTAACCATCAACTTGCACAATAAAGAGGCTGATCCCATCTTGTATCTTCAATTTGCATTAGTACACATCCTATTGCTAATTCAAAAGCATCTACAAAACATGGAAAGGTTGTTCCCAATTCGGTGCTTGCAAGACTAGCGCTTGTGTAAAGACTTTTTCCAATCAACCGAAAGTGATTGTGCATTCTTTAGTCCATTTGATTTAAATTGGAGGAATATATGCTAATCGATTGGGGGACTACAACATGGGCCAAATGTTGTAAGTTTTTGCAATGACACCTAATTTGTCTGAGGAACCTTTGCATTTCCTTAGGTGTAGTGAGTTGGGGCTTCTTGTATGGATTTCACCTTGTCTTGATCTATTAGCGCTCCATCCTTAGAAATCACATGACCTTACAAAAATAGACTTAACAAGATTTAAATAGAGTTGAACAACCCAAAAACATTCAAAATAGAGTTACAATTGATGCAATGTAACTTTATATATCCCCAAATAGAGAAATCATCAAGAAAAATCCTTTAAAAATATGTAAGGTATGGAGAGAAGATTTCCTACAGACACCTTTGGAAGGTACTTGGTGCATTTCTAAATCGAGATCACATGATGTTACAAGCACATACTCCCCATTGTAATGAAAGTCATTTTAGGATATCACATTCTACCATTTATACCTAGTTATAGCCACTAAAGCTATTTATAAATAAATACATCTCTTGGCTAGCAACTTCATCTAGCATACTATCTAAAAAAGGCATTGGGAAAGGGTCGAGAAAAGTAGCAGCCTTGAACTTCCAGGAGTCAACATAGATGCTAAGTTGTTTGTTTTTCTTTGGCACAATGACAATTGTTGATAACTATCCAACATTTTTAATCCAACTTTTGATAAATTGTCTTGTTTAATCAATTTAGAATTCGGATTTGTTTGATACCAAGGGGATGACATCGGGATTTAGCAAAATGTGGTGTTGATAAAATCTAGGATGAAATCCTTGCATATTTTTGTAATACTAGGAAAAAACATCCTAGAAATTCATGAGTTTTAACAATTGAGTCCAAAGAGGTTCTAGTAAGTCTGTAGGGATTTGAATAGGCCATGTATTTGTTAATGTCCCAAAATTGCAGATTTCTATTTGATCTTTGGTAATACAGATTCAATTGGATAATCCTTTAGGAGCACTCCTTGATACCTAGAATTTGGACTGATCCTACTTCTATGGTTTTAGCAAGCCGAAGTTCTGGTTGTGTTTCTAGATACTCGATAGTGATCGAATAAATAGTAATGATGTGTAGGGTAAGCAAATCTTAATTGGCCTTGAGGAGTGCTTCCTCCTCATCTTCTAATAGTCCTTCTAATAGATAAACATGTTTGGCAAATTTGAAAGTGTGGGACTAATGATATTTACTAACTTCATCCCAGGGAATCATATACTTGAGGTTAGCTTGGAAAAATGTGATCCAATTACTATACTTGTCTTGTTTTACTTTAGCTTGTTTAAACCAGAGGTGCCCAATCAATAAGCTATATTATGCTTCTTATCTCTTAATATCCAAGACCACAAAAGTTATCTTAAAATTCATGTCCCTAATAATATCTAAAGGTTGCATTTAGAATTGGTGAACCATCCAAACAAAGAAGGGTTTTGGCTTCACAGTCATCCAGCCTAATTGGTTACACATATTAAGGGTATCATTATTTACACACGGTACATTATCAATGAGTACTTTGTTAAGTAATTTTTTTTCATTATTAGATTGTGATTAGTGGTATGTTTTTATTGAAAAGTTGAATTCTATGTGAGTTAGATTGTTCATCGGGGTCAAGGAAATATTTTCTTCTAACTAGCATAGTAGTTCTCGACTGAAGACTAGACATAGAGACAATAATTCACCTAGAGGAATCTGAATATTTACTTACAATGTAGTATTAACCATCCTTGAAACCAATTCATGTTTAGTCTAGGGAGCTTTGGTACAGTTTGAGGTGATCTATGGTTGAAATTTGGTATCCTTGGGAGTAGGCTCTGGGAACCTTTGGTATGGTTTGGAATAGAAAATACTTGGACTTTGGGGTTGTTCGAAACAAGCTTTCGTGTTACTTCGGGGTTGGCCATTTCTAGAGTTTTAGAGATTGCTTTTTCACTATGTGTCTGCCTTTTGTCAGATGCTTTGATTTAGCTCCAATGTCCTATAAGTAAATTATAGGAACTCATTCTGCAACCACTTTGTCACCTTATTCCTAAATTCTTCTTTCTCTTATAGTGATGGTAAAAGTTGTTCTTCCACAAGTTGCACCATCTTATGCGACCAAGTCTCTACCACTATGAATCCAGGTTTCACATAAGTCAAGTTTACTATATTGAAAGTAGAGGCATGTTGTTATCTTCTCTTATCAAATTCTTGAGCATGTTGGCAATTAGCACAAACATGGCCTTCTTCTAAATAGAAATTACACTACAAATGTTGCGTAAATTGTGGTTGATGGTTGAGTGGTTCTTCTATACATTAGAAGTCTTGATTGCTATGATTTTGATAGTAAGAATTGGGAGAATTTTCGCTTTGTCTAGGTGGAAGTTGTTGGTTCCATTGGGCTTGTTGTGGTCGTTTAAACAGTTGGGAAGCATATTGTGGAGTAGAATGGTTCTCTTGGATGGGTGGGTATGGTTGTTGAAGTGTAAGCTGAACATATGGTTGGGGATGGTACAGAGGATTAGGCCCTTAAGGTCAAGTATATTGTTGGGAGGTGCCTTGGGGGTCTTGAAGTATTGCAAGCTGAGGGGGTGGGAAGGTTGCATGAGGTGGATAGGGTGGAAATCACACAAACACATCTATTTCAAGGTGCAGGAATTGGTTGAGTGTCATGCATTTCTGCAACAAGCTAAACACACCTACTTTAAAGGTTAGATCCTAATGCTAGAAAGCTACCTTTCCTTTAGGTCCAAGTATTTTGTAAATTAGTTCACTAATTTCTCCCTTACCTGAGGTCAATTCTAATTGCTCTCTGATTTTAAAGTAATGGGGATGACATCAAGTGAGATTGATCCAACCCCATAATTCCACATAACATCGTGCAATTGAGAAGAAAGACCATTGATGAACTAGCCCACGGTTGACTATCTGTTGGAAATTTCTTATATGTGCTTCTGAATTCTCTAGTATATGTGTGAATAGTTTAGTGTGGTTGTTGTATAAGATTTTTCAAAATATCAGAAATTAAGAATTTGAATTCAGCTACCTAAACCTGATTAGAAATAATCCTTGCTTTCCAATTTCAACATAATAGGATGACATCATTTTATGAAATTTCTTTGACTCCATGAATTCACATGATAGCGCATAATTTGGTCAAAAGGTCATTAATGAACTAGCTAGCCACTACATCATGCAAATGGTAGCTATCAATTGGGAACTACATATAGGTGCTTCTAGACTCAGTCACATTACTCTACATATGTTGATCGGGTTGTCACCTAAGGGCCTACAATGTATCCCACAATATAGAGGTTTATTTATTCTATCTAAACCAATCTAAGAATTTCCTCTTTAGGACCACATAGTCCCTCGATTGAGGAAGATCAAATTCTGTTAACCATTCCACCCCCTCTTTTGTAAAAGTGGCTAGGAAAACTATGCACTTGTGGACAAGACCTTTGTTTCCATCTAGAATGTTGTAATGATTCTCAAACATTATAATATGCACATTACAATCATCAGTTTAATGACTTGTGAATTTTGTATAATGTAGTTTATTATGCGACTTTGTGGGGGCTCTTTGTGGTTATCGATGTCATTTCCTTTTGCAACATTATTTCCCCCTAAGGATGCCATTCAATGTCTTTTAACATTGAGATTCATGAAGTTTGTTAAAGTTCAATGTGCATTAGATTGTTGAAATGTGAAGTTTGTATAGATGAGACCCCACTCGGCTAGCTTTTAAAGTAGAGGATTAGTAGCCTCTTGAAAATTATCAAAAGATTTTGCAGAGGAGTCTTCCGAATCATTGCCAAAGTTGCGGCTCTTGAAAATTCAAGGAGTGATAGGAAGAGCTCGATGGAGAGCAATATCAAGGTTGATTTTTGATAAAGTAATAGCCAGGTCGAGTACTAAATATATAGAGTGTTCACCATGCCTAGCTTTAGAGTATGGTGGGTTTTCGTCTAGCTCCAGTGAAATGTGGGGTGAACTTAGTGGACTTTGGTATGGGATTTTCAAAGTGAAGTCATTGAATAGCATGAAAGATTTGTCACTCGACAGAAAGTAGAACCCCTTCTTTTGCTCCTAATAAAAAATAAAAAATTAAAGATGAGCTACCTTTTACTGGGGATATAAGCTGCATAACTTCCTTGTCTGCTCTTCTTTTCTCTTTATTTGAGATATTGGTCTCTCCTATCATGCATAGTGAATACATCAAGTCCGAACATCATGGGCTTCTTGCAACCTCCATCAAGATCTCCCTATCCTATTGTCTCACATAATCCTTGCTAGATGTCGCTTTCTCAGTTTTTACATGCTAGTATTCCACATTACTTTTTTTTACAAGATGCATCCCATCATGACCACCATTTATATTTTCAAGTTTCGTATTTGTGAAAACTTAGGAGGTAGATAAGGGTGGCACTCTCATAGGCTGATTCGATTGTTGTTGCACTAAAGATTAGGTTGCGCACCAATCTTTTGGCCAATAAATTGATAATTTCTTCTATAGTTGGTTTCTTGAAGTGAAACTAGGAGAGAAATTCGATCTAGTAGACATCTTTGGTAGCTCCAAATCCTTAGTTAAGTTGACTCCAAGATATTTACACCCTTTCAGGCACGTGTCAATGGTTTGCAATATCCTTATGTATACTAGAGCTCTTCATTCTACACTAATCAATCTATCATGAAACAAAGAAATCAATTTCTCTTAAGAATAAATCTCCATCTTGGACATCAATCCACATAACATTTGAAATTTCTAGCACTTCATCTCACTATCTCATTGCTAGCTTTTTTTAAGACTATGGATAAGAGAAGAGGTATCATGTGAGTCACCCTTTTAAGAGAATTCATCTATGAAATCCTCTAATTGTTGGTCAATTGACACAACATTGGCTCCCTCAAGTGGTTGGAACTACACATGGTTTCCCTAAAAAAATCAATATATTGAGTGAATGGTTCATCAACTTCCTCTACTCGTAGACCTTGCTTAAATCTAGTTGCATGATCATAAAGATCACATGAACCATTGTAGTCATTGTTCATGTATGTAGTGATTTGTGATGTATGTATTCATCTACCTCCATCTAATCTCGTCCGTGTAGTAACCTCCTTCAAACTTTACAATTGGTCTAGCAATCACAATGCTTCCCTGTGCTGATCTCAACTTGATAACTAAATGCTCGAGTCCACTTAAGTAGACAAAATTCCCAATCATGTTGATAAAAAAAACAAGAGATAAGTGTGATACTTGCATTCTTATAGTGTTAATCACTTCCTCACTCAAACTAGGCTTATGCATCTCCTCTGATCAATTTATCTCTTCTGAATCTAACTCAAAATCACTCAATAAATCCAAGTAACTTGAGTGCACACTCCTCTGAATCACACTTTTGTTTGATGGAATTCGACTCTGTAACCTTCAACAACTCTTCTTGATATCCAATGCATATAAGCATGTATTTATCTTCCTTTGTTCTCTTTCACTTACGTAAAGGTTTGTATTTTATGCGTATTGGTTTTTTTGGGGGTTCGTTTCTTCTAGTACTTAGGTGTTTCAAATCGAAATGGTGCTAAATGAGAGAAAAACTCACGAAATGTTTGAGATCCAAGAATACTTGGACCTCAAATGCGTTTAGTTCTCACTAGATCTAGCTCTATGTCTTTATATGATATTTTGTGAAAGATCCACAAGTTTGAAGCACTAGTCTTTGCTTTTTTCCACACACTTTGAAGCTATGGACGTATAGAAGATATGCCCATATTAGCTCAAACAATTAGAATCATAAAATCCCAAAAAAAATTGCAAGAAAAATCCCACAATTTCCCATTTTGTATCTAGGCAACAGTCATGGATTTCCCTATCTAGAATGACCCAAAATAGAAGCAACCATGATGTCTCTATGAGCAATCATGATGTCCTAAAAAATGATTTTCCAAAGTGAGGAAAATTGCAATGTCTTTGTCAATGATACCCTAAATGATCCTAAAACTTTAAGGAATCATGATGTCTAATGCAATGATTTCTTTGCAATCGTGATGGGTTGATGTGCAATGATGATGTCCCCAAGTATGATGCCCCTAGACATAAACTAACCATGATGAACAAGGAAATCAATTATCTCTTGCTAGCAAGGGAAATCATGGTGCTCTAAGTTATGAATCCCTTGAGCAATCGTGGTGATCTAGGGCAATCGTGATGTTCCCAAATTTGAATTCGGGCAATCACAATGCCCTTGCAATTCAAATGGGCAATCATGATGTCTCCTACCATGGTGGCCTCAAACTATGAGCCATTTCAATGTGTCCTATGTGTATGTAGGACTTTTTTTTTTGTAATTTTGATGAGTGCAATGAGGTTAGCCTAGTGATGCCTTTTTACGCACTGCAAAAAACACCCATAATTTCCCTAAAAAAAGACCACTCAAAATATTACATTGCATATATCTCACTATCCAAACCTCCATTACATGTATACTATATATCAACAAAATAATCTTATTGAGTACTAGAAGCATGCAAAAGATTGTGGCTATTCAATGGTCATGGACAAAGATATGAGCATTCAAAGATTTGACCTCCCTCACCCTCATAGACACACACATATGGAAATTCTAGCCAAGAATTGAACTTTTGACAATCTACACATTCCCAAACGCACTCAACTCCATGTAATTGATTGAGCACGCATGGGGAATAGAAAATGCTTGTCTATTCACACACAAATCTCAAGAATCTATCCCAATATGAGAATGCTATCTATCCCAAAATGGATCTATAATGCAAAAATGGTGTTGATCATGATATAGGTTCTTAAAACTAACAAAGTGATGATGAAATCTAAAAAATGATACTTTTATGTATGTCTTCCTTGTATGAAAGTGCAAGCCTCAAACCTTAATCACTTGAAAACCATCTCACGAGTATGAACATGTGGATTGATCCCTAACAACAACGCCAAAATTACATGAAGACCCACATGCTATGGGGGAGTTTGTTGGGACCAAGTGGTGTTTCTAACGCAATCAAATCATCAAACCAACGTAGAACCGGTTAGATACACACAAGTGCAACCCTTAAGACGATTATGCATGCAAAAATGAAGAAAAATTCATGATCACAAGTGAGAAAAATAGGTTGGACTAATTAGAGGATATTTTCTCCTAATCCACTAAGTCAAGAGCCCTCATCTCATGTATCTACATGATTCCTACCATGTTTCACAAAAATGAACCAAAAATTCCTCACAAGCTAAGAGAAATCCCGCTTGGTGTAATATGGTAGATCCCCATGTACTCACTCGGATCAATATGACAATGATTAATAGCAATGAGGCTCAAGGGAGATTCTCTACTAGACAACACGTTGGGACACTCTTTGTCAAATATACATCCATAAGAATGGGAGAAATCAAGCTTCAAAAATAGCTCACGAGGAGAGTAACAAATGTTTAACTATACTTGCAAAAACGAATGAGCTCAATTGAAAAGAGAGCTCACTGTTATTTATACATGGACAATGAACCCTTTTCAAACACAAAATATGTCCAAGTTCTAAAATCTAAGGATTCCACCAAGCAAAAGATAATAGAATCTCTACTTAACAACCTTGTAAGGTCAATGAATCTTTTAATTACACAAAATTGGGGTTTCTTCAAAAATTAATATATACAAATGGATTTAATCCTTTCTAGTATACAAAAGTTGACCAAAAAAGGTTTATGGTTTTTTTTTGGAAGGACGTATCCAAGATGCTTTTAGTGCTAGATTTTCAATGTAGCTCCATAATTTGTAAAAAAATTCATCCCATCTCCATGATTTATCTCTTTTGTCATAGATTCCTCCAATGAGTCTAAGACAACATGATAAACACAATTAGAATATCTACAATTATTCAATTGCATGGCATGTTGGAGTTTAAGGTCTACAAAAGCACATGAACGACACAAGGAAGAAGAAGAATCTTGGAGCACAACACAACACTCAATGAATTACCAAGTGAATGTACAAATATAAGTAACCCGATAGGGTCATAGGTGCATATACAAGCCAAGGGGAAAAAACCTTCTAAAGAGGGAAAAAGTGTTGTGGTGGTACTAAGTGTGTTCACACACATCATTACCAAAATATATCAACAAATCCCCTTGGGAGTGATGCGATGAACAAGCAATTGGCACTCATGTATAGGAAAGTGCCAAGGTATGTGGAAAGAGATCAATCCACAAAATGAAGTAAGTTCAAATCTTTGCAAAAACCTTCAAATTTCTCACTAGGTAGAACCTTTGTGAAAAGGTCTACAACATTCTCCTATGTGCCACATATGCCAAACGGATCTCTCCAATAGAGAACCTCTCCCTGACATAATGATAGTGCACCTCAATGTGCTTTTTGCAAGCACAGAACACAAGGTCCCTCACAACTACGAATGCATTCTGACTGCCATTGAAGATGGTGGTGACAGAAGGTTGACCAACACCTAAATCAACCAAAAGTTGTCTGAGCCACAATGAGCTACTTCTTCCTCAACCAAGATATTCATGATCTACCAAGCATGAAGAAAAAACCACTAGTAGACACATGAGTTTCATAACAACCATTCCACTCTGAGTTAAAAAAATCATGTAAATCTAGCAATAATGATACCCCCTTGGGATAAAGTAGTCCAAGTATCCAAGTACCACTCAAGTATCAAAAGATGCACTTAACTACATGCCAATGCTTGACACCTGAGCAATGCATAAATCTATTCATCTAAGAGATAGCTAACTGAATATCAAGCCAAGTTATGCATAAGTAAATCAAGCATCCAATAGCCTGCTGATAGAGAATAACATCAAATGCATCTCTAGCATCATCAAGACTCAACCATAAATGTGTTTCCATAGGAGTGGCAATAACTTTGCAATATTCAAGGCCAAATCACTCCAATAATATGTTAATATATTTTCTTTGACACAAAGATATTCCCCCATCAACTTGCATAAATTGAATGCCCAAATAATGGTGCAAATACCCCAAATCTGACATCTCAAAAGACGCATATAAATCATCCTTAAATTCATCTACATGCTTCTCATTAGGACCATTGAGCAGCATCTCATCAACATAAACAACAAATGATCAGAAGTACATCATTTTCATGCTTAACATACGAGGTGCTCTCAGTTGGACTATTCTCAAAACCATATGAAATGAAGTAGGCATGTATCTTTTCATGCCAAGCACATGGTGCTTGCATCAAGCCATATAATTTTTTTTTCAACCTGCACATTTTGTTTTCATGCCCTTTCTGCAAAAAACCATGGGGCTGAAATATATACACTTCTTCATGTAAGTCACCATTCAAAAATGTAGTTTTTAGTGTCCAATTGATGTACATTCCAACCATCATGAGCTGCAATTACACAAATGCTATGAGCAATGGTCATTTGGCATCTAGGTGCAAAGGTCTCATCAAAATCAATGCCTCTCTCTTGTGCATAACCTTTTGCAACAAGCCTAGCCTTATACCTATCAATTGTTCCATCAGGCTTATGTTTCAGCTTGATACCTATTTAGTGCCAATGGCCTTTTTTCCTGCAGGTAAATCACATAAAGACCAAGTACCATTCTTCATAATAGCATCATATTCTCATTCCATAGCAACCATCCAATTTTTTACATTTTGTGCTTCACCAAAAGCAATAGGCTCATTCTGATCATAAAGTCTAGAGGCAGCCATTGCATAGCAATCTGATGCAAAGGAAGCAAGCCTCATATGGAGTGACAAATTGAGTGCTTTGGTGGGACACTTGTTAAGTACATATGCTGCACACATAACATGCCAAAAGCTATGTGGTAAAGCTTGACTTTTGACCATACACCTTGCCACTCCATGAGACACCTCTTCTTTCTTTCAGCAATTCCATTTTGTTGGGTGTATATGGAATTGTAAAATGATGTTTTATCCCATGCTCACTCAGAAATGCATTAAAACTAGAAGACATGTATTCTCCCCATCGATCAGAATGGAGGGTGCCCAGTTTGCATGCTGATAGATTTTCAGGCATAGCCACAAATTGTTTGAGGCACATAAACACCTCAGACTTTGTTTTCAATGGATACACCCATGCATGAATGGAGAAATCATTAATAAAGTCACAACATAAAGGTAGTTCTTGAAAGGAGGTGTTTGCATAGGACCACATACATAACTATGATCAATTGCAATTTATGAGCAACTCGAACTGAACCATCTTTTGGGAAGGATGGGTGCTGCATTTTTCCCAAAATAGAGACCACAAACATTTTTACTAGGTTTCTCAAGTTTGGAGAGGACACCATTTCATATTTCTACAAGTGTAGTAAACTACCAAAATCCAGATGACCAAAGCATGCATGCCAAAGTTTTGCATCTGAGATAGTCTCTGAATCTTGAGCTGCACATGTTGAATCATTCACACATTTTCCATAGTCTATGAACTTATATAGCCTAAGATAGAAAATGCCAGAAGCAATAATAACATTGTCATTTGAGAGATCATGAGTTTTATATCTATTATCAACAATATTTAACACCCAAGCCAGTCTTGGCTAACTCTAAAACTGACAACACATTTTTCTTGATCCCTAGAACATACAAAGCATCTGACAATGTGAAAGAACTACCATTAATAGTAGTCAAAATGATCTTACCAACTCCCATTATAAGATAAGAGGAGTTGTTAGACCATGTGATAATATTCTCTATAGGGGTAGGCTCAAGTGAATTGAAGAAATTGCATTGCAAGGGAATATGTTTGGTTACCCCAATATCAAAGTACCAAACATCTGAGTCTACTGTAGACGTGCTCATGAGAAGATGGATCATAGCTGCATATCATAGTAAATGTCCATTCTTCATTCTAAACAACATTAGCATACTTTGTTTTAGGTTTAGAGGCTTCTGCAACAACCATTCCAACCTCTTTCTTCTTTGCCTCTTTTGCATCTAGTTTTGTACAACTCTTTATGACATGATCATTTCCCTTATCGTATTTGAAAAATATTTTTGCTTTTCTATTTTCTTCTCATCTTTGTGTTCCTTCTTCCATTGTGTGGCATTAGTAGATTTTTGCTTACTAGTAGATTAGGTCCATTTACCTTTGCCCTTTTGATTAGCTAGGAAAGATTGATCTAAAACACACATAATTGACCTGTTCTACTTGGACTGATCTTCCTACAACAAAATAGAGATTAACTCTAAAATGCAAAGGCATTTGGATTGCCTTTCATCATCAATCAAAGAGTAGAGGTAAAACTCTAATATGAATATGGAAGACCATTAAGAACAATCTCTACAAGTGAACTATCGGGCAAGGCTTCATCGACAAAAATCAATTGCTCTTTCAAATCTTTGATATTTGTCAGAAAACTATGCATAGAATATCCTTCCTTTGTATGATCACTCTCCAATTGTTTTCGGAGGTAAGCAATGGGAGCCTCATTTCTTGCCTCATATAAAATGGTAAGTGTATCCCAAGCATTCTTTGATGTTTTGTAGGAGGGAATGTGAGGGATAATGGCATGTTTGGTAGATAAATCTATCAGTGCATGTGCTTGAGCACCTCTGCCATCCCAACAAATTTGCTCTACAATAGGTGGAGCAAGAACCAAAGCATGAGTAGGAATTTGAAGATCATCGTCTTCTACACCATCTACATCACCTTCAATAATTGTATTTGCAGGTTTAGTAAGATGCTTTTCAACACCTTGCACAATATTCCTTAGACCTTTTGCTACCAATACATGATGCATCATATATGCCCACAATGGGTAATTAGTATCATCCAACCTATCCTTAATAGCCAACATACAAAATACACCATTGCTTTAAGCCATGGCCACTGACTAAATATCGTGATGTAGAAAAATGATTATATCCCCAAAAGTTGAACAAAACCACCATATCAAGCTTAGCTAAACTTGTAGCAGACTTCGAGCTTCTTGTGTTGGTGAATTGAAACCTGTATGTATGTTTCACACAAAGGATGGAATTTCCTACACAAGCATTGTGATAGTGAATTCGGAGGCCAAAATGAGCTGAGATCAAAATTTCAATGCCACACAGTGAAGTTGTTTTGAGCTTCTAGTCACCCTAAGTATGCTCATCAATTTTTGTGAGATTCTAAAACTATGATCGGAGGGGTGTTGACAATGCCCTAGATGAAGCGACGGCCTAGTCAAATACCAATTGTTGGAGTTTGAGGTCTTGGAAAGTACACAAATAACACAAGGAAGAAGAAGAAGCTTGGAGCACATCACAACACTAAATGAATTACCACATGAATCTACAAGGATAAGTAACCCATTAGGGTTATAGGCATATATACAAGATGAGGAAAAAAGGGTATGTATTTCAACCCCATGGTTTTGTGCAAAAAGGGCATGAAAGAAAAGTGTGTAGGTTAAAAAAGGTATTATATGTCTTGAATCAAGCACCATGTGCTTGGTATGAAAAGATACATGCCTACTTGATTGCACATGGTTTTGAATGCAGCTCACTGGTCCTAATGAGAAGAGTATTGGTGAATTTAAGGCTGATTTTCCTACCTCTTTTGAGATGTCAAATTTGGGGCATTTGCATCATTATTCGGGCATTTAATTTATGCAAGTTGATGGGGGAATAGTTTTGTGTTAAACAAAATATATTGACACATTATTGTAGGTTTTTGGCTTTGAAGATTGCAAACATATTGCTAGTCTTATGGAAACAGGCTTACGATTGAGTCTTCATGTTGTTGGAGTTGAATTTGGTGTTGTTGTCTATCACCAAGTTGTTGGATGCTTGATTTACTTATGCATAACTCGGTATGATATTCCGTTTGTTGTCTCTCATATGAGTAGATTTATGCATTGCCCAAGTGTCAAGCATTGGCAGACAAAGAAGAAGGAATCAAGGAAACAAAGAGTAGGATACGATCAGAATTTAAGATATCATGCTTAGGAGAGCTATGGTACTTATTCGGTATTGAAGTTGTGTATAAATCAAATGGCACTTGGTTGATGCAAAGAAAATACAAATGTGTTGGAAAGATTTGGTATCGCAAGTTGCAAGCCATTGATGCATCCTATGGAAAGTCAATGTCAAGCTTAGATCAATGGAAGGAGATGAAGTGCAAGCCGTTACAATTTATAAGTCCATCCATCATTGGTTCATTGATATATGCATTAAAAGATCGGACTTATCAGATGTAGTGGGAGTCCTCTCTCAATTCATGCAAGCTCCTAGAGTGCCACATCTTCTTGTAGCTAAAATGCTGCTAAGATATCTCAAAGGTGTTATTAATCCAGGTCTATATTATCCTTTTGAGAGTAGTTTGCAAGTCAAAGGACTATCTTGTGCTTATTAGTTTGGCTCAAAGTATGATAAGAGAAGCACAAGTGTCTATATGGCCATGCAAGAGAAGAAGCTCATCTCATGGAGCTCAAAGTAGCAACCCACAATTGTTTCGTCATCAATCAAAGTTAAGTAGAGATATTTGGCTCAAGTTACATGTGAAGTCATGTGGCTAAATAAGCTATTTGAATACTTAAAGATGTAGTTCAAGGAGATACCTATCTATTTTGATAATATGAGTAGTGTATACCTAGCCACATACCCCATGTTTCATGCTAGGAGCAAACACATTCAAGTTTGCCATCATTTTGTGAGGAGAAAATGCAAGCAAAAGAATTACAAGTCCATCATATTGGTACCAATGATCAATGTGCATATATGTTCAGTAAAGCATTGGGTTTTACAAATCTTACAAAAGAATCATCACAATGATAGAGCTTGGATGAAGCAGTTAAAGCTTGACGGGGAGTGTTGAAAATCAAGCTCCGTCCTTAAGATCACTTTGGAGTAATTTCATTGGCTAAAATTGGAGAGCTTTGGCTACATCTCATTGGAGAAAATTGGAGCACTAAAGGGCAGGGAATTCCACGAGATTCATTCACCAAAAAGTTGTTCAGACCCCCCTTGTTCATCTTATCTATTTCCAAACACATAGGTGTGATTCTTGATGTTTAGGAAAAGAGCATCTCACTTTTTGACTTGTATATACATATCATTTTGGTTCCAAATGAGCAATCTTGTGTGGTTTGTAGATTAGATAAGTGTGCCTCTTAGTGTGTTGGAGTGTTAGCAAGCAAACCCTTGGCTTAAGCTAGCCCCTTGCTTGCTCATTTTTTGCTTTTGAGTAGGAATATCTCTATGTGTGTGCAAGCAATGTTGGAACTATCTACCCTTCGGGCTTTCAACACTGTTTCTCCTTAATTAGGAATCCATTTTATGTAATCTTTGAGTAATTAAATAGCTAATACAATCTATTTTGTGCTCACCAAGTATGGGGTTCATTCAGTGAGTAAGCTCTCATAAACATGCAAAATAGTGAATTGTGTTCATTCATATATCTCTCTCTCTACTATGTGTAGGCATTAGTAGAGCTATCTAGATTTGAGTTGTAAGCACCCATTCTACTTCCATATTTATCCATTTGCTATGATTTTGGTGTCATTGGGTAGAAAGTACAATGATCGAAAGTGGGGTCAAGTTTGAGCTTCATTATATGGTTACTCTTGGAGAAAAATAGAGTGAAGTGTGGTCACTGTGTGACTAGCTCTTGCATACAATCGACTAGCCTATGTTGCAAAAAGATGCTTCATTGTTGCATAGGGGTTGAGATATTTCCCTGACCATTCTTGATTTTTTTGTCCTTTGTTGAATAATTGAAAATCTTGATTCCTCATTGATTTTTGTATGAGTATTTTATGGGTAAAACATTTAAGAGTCGAGAAGAGGAAAATACATGCAAAAAAATTTTGAACTTTGGGCATGTGAATCCTATCCCGATGGGAGGCAAGAGCAAGAATGGAGGTGGAACCTCTTGCCATCAAGAGAAAGAGTCCTAATTTACAAGTAAAATTTGCGAGCACTGAATTTTTTTTTTGAAAAGAAGCATACTTGCAAGGTCTTAATCCATCATGCAAGTTACTTGTACATACTTGCTTCTTCCTCAACAACAACCCCAAAAAGTGTCACTCTTGTAGTATGAGGGCACACTCGTGCATATTTAATTAATCAATCCACAAATATTATTAATCCACTTATAGTAAGATATTAAAAGAAAACGCAATGGAAGGTCATTTAACAAAGTCTTAATGATCAACCACAAAGACACATGATCAGTGATCTTTGTCTGTGATCACCTCACATGATCTTTATACTTGATCATCTCACACAATCTTCGCACTTGATCACCTCATGTGATCATTTCTCAAGGTCATCACAATGGTCTTTGCAATATATCACCTCATAAAGTCTTTGCAAAAGATTACCTCACACAATCTTTGCAAAATATCACTTCATGTGAACTTTGCAAAAGATCACCTTAGACAATCCTTTCTGAAGATCAACTTACACAATCTTTGCATAATATCATCCCACATTATCAGCGTTGAAACATCATCACTTCATGTGAAAAGAATAATTTTGTCACCACTGTCTGCTTATTCATAGAGATTTTTCCTTTTTTTGTGAGAAAGATTATTAGAGCCTTAACTTCTCTCTATCTCTATATTGTGTGCATAAGTTTTGTCTCATTGTTGAAAGAAGTCTCTATCAAAATATTGAATTTGGATACTAATAAGCATTGAGATACTTCTTTTGCAGTACACAATAGATACTCGAATCTAGGTGCAGCCTACTCTCTCACAAAGAGAGAGAAACAGTCATGCAGAACTCTCTCTCTCTCTCTAACAAAAGAGAGAGACTTCAACGGAACAGAGCAATAGATGAGGAAATCAAAGCTTGGCAAATAAGCAGATCAAAACTTGAGGATGGAGCTAACTTATACTCTGTGATCGAGAGGCTATCTCATCCTCTCTCTATAATAGTGCATGGAGCACAACATACAGAGTCACAGATCATTCTCTTCTTTACTTCTTGAGAAGGAAGCTATAGCAATCATGTCAAAATCACATTGGTGATAGCAGGATTCATCAGAGATTTGGTCAATGGTTGGACTCGTTGAGGTAATCCATTGAGTAGCGAGGGGCGATCATTCTCTAATGACTAACTAATAGTAGTAGTGACTACTTTAGCCACCATAATCTAAGAGAAAGAGAGAGAGACTGTGTGCATCAAGAAGCTACCCCCGCCATCAATCTATGCACAGGAATATTCTGTAGCTCCATCACTTGCCCTCAACTTGACATACAACAGACAAAGAGCATTGCGAAAACAACACTCTTTATTCGGGTTTCCATTAGCACACCTACTATAGCTAACTATGTGATAGGCACACATAGCACATAGCAACCAAGGGATAAAAAAGTTCTCATGGCTCGATGCTCAAAAAGAAGCTCACAGCCAAGGACTTAACCTGTGGAGATTTCTAGGGCATCATTTACACCACGAGAGGACACTAAAAATTTTCCTAGCTTTATCATTGGTCCATATTCTCGTGTGGAGAATTAGCCACATAAGTATTGCTTTCTTATTCTGGACAAGGAGGTGCCATATGTCCTTGAATTTGAATTCCCGTCTAATCCAAAAACTAGTTCAAGCACTTCTTGTTCAGTGAGTGATGAAAGTACTTTTTTCTTTAAATTCTCAAAGCAAGCTCCATTTTTTTACCATTCTACCACCTCAAACCTTCCAAGTGGGGGGTCCTTGGACAAGGAGTTAGATCTTCAAGTCATCCCAAGTGTTGATTCAATGCCTTACAAGGAGCCATTCTTTGATTTCAACTCTATGATTCGAATCAATGTCATCATATGTGAACCAATATCTTCTATCTTGGTTCTAGAGATGCTTCCACATTCAAAAATGTTTGTTCAAGAGCCTCCTAGCTCTTTGAAAGTTCTCAAACTCCACTCTCATGATATCGACAATCAAGAACCAAATAAACTCATGTCTTTTAATGCCAAAATCTCACTTCCAATCATTAGTAATGGTGCAAAACCCTTGCAGATGGACACAAAAAATCCAAACCCTTAGGAACAATCAAGAATCGAGAGAACAAGAACATAATCAAATAGAGGTTTTTCCACCTAGGGATCTCGGCAAACGAAAGGATGTCATTGTTTTTGAAAATAAGCTTGGACCAAGAAGCTTTGTCATTACTCCAAACTTTAATCATCAATTTGGCCACCATCTTATTGCCAACTCTTCCACCTCCAAAATACCCAATCCAACCATATTCCTCAAGTTACAGTTGATTTCTCATTTGATCTTGGGCACACCTTTGCTGTTGAGATCTCCCGTCCAAAAGGAAATTTCTACAAATACTTTCCGGGTTTAACATCTCTTTGTTGCACAACCTCCAACAAGCCAAGAAGTAAATGGTAGAGGAGATAAGGAACATGTTGACCACCATCATGTACCTTACCACATTAAATTGACCACATTAAGATGCCTTGGATTTTTATCTACCTATCTCCCTCTCATTTATGATATATCTCACGCATGTTGAGATCCATAGATGAATATATGAAGGTATGTCAATATGAAAACCTATTTTTGTATATATTGTTTTAATGCATGCACTGTTTTTTAATTAAAGATCATAGATTTACAAGGATCCCTTTTCCACCTTTCTAATGGCTTATCATTTTTTAGTCTTGAGGTCATGATTAGGAAGTTATGTCATTTTTAGTGTTTCGAGCCATGAAAACAGGTTTGAGAGAGTACTTGTGCATGAAGTTGAAAGGGAGATGTTTGTCAAAGAAATAAGTACTAAACTTCCACAACCATTGCCCTAGGGCTACACCTCCACGCACTAACTCAACCATTGCTTCGGATTGCTAATTTAAGGGATTCATCAATCCACCACTATAATGGCACCTAGGCTTTTGATATTGGGGCATCTAATCTTTTGAGTTTAGGTAGACATAAGACGAGCTCTTGGATGGAGACAACTCCATGACAAGAACCATTAAAACCTTGCATAGAGAGATTCTATTGGCCTAATATATAACAATATGTCAAATAATTTATTCAAACTTGTGAGACATGACTATATCATGTGACAATTGTACTAGAGTGGAGTAAGCCAATAATGAAATTATAAAAGAATTGGAAATGTCCTTAACAGATCAAACTTACAAGAAGGCAAGTCCTAGAGGGGGAATTGAGAGACTATGCTCTTATCAGAGACCAATTGTATAAAAGGAGAATATATAATTTCTTATGGTTGTGCATGCATAAGAAATAATACCCTTTTTTCTTAGAAGTTGCACATGTTGGACTTGCAAGTGTTCATTTTTTGGTAGGAAGGATTCTAAAAATGGTCCTATTTGAAAGATCATAGTGGGCAACACTCCACAAGGATGCTAAGGCTTATGTAAAAAGATGTGAAGTATGAAAAAGGACAAAGTGTCTAGTGTGAAGAAACTGAATTCCCTTACAACCCATGATTGGGCAAGAATTTGCAGAGTGGGGCATTAAGCTTCATAGGACCTATTAGTCCTCCAACAAAATGATCTCATGCTGAATATATCATAGTGGCTATGGATTATCTTACGAGATGGATGGGTTTCATAGATACCACTAGATTTAATGCTTAAACAACAACAAAGTTCTTGTTTGAGAATATATCTACACATCTTCAACTTCCCTTTGATGTATAATTTTTTTTACTTTTATAAAATCCCAATTCATTCTATAATGTCCTTTTTAGAACCCTACCATGTACTAACAAATCATTTAACTCTACAAAGTATAGATAAGGCCATTTTGCTAGCAGAAGAAGAATACCCTAGTGCATTTGGAAGTACAACTTGAAGAACAATTATGGTTTTTGATAACATGAGTTAACAACCCAGGGATACATTAGTTGGTAGGAGTTACTAAAGAAGTTTATAAAAGAAGTGGTAGAGACACATTTTTGAGCAGCCATACATGTATATGTGCTCATAGGAGCAAAGAAGGGTTAGGATTGTGTCTCTCGAAGTAATGTAGTCTAAAATGTAGATTGTTCTCAACGTGAGGAATCCCCATGTATTTACAGTTCTCTATTGTAAGGTAGTTTCTCTGGAATTCTATTATGCAATAAGTAATATAACACTAGTTTTTTTTCATATGGTTGCATACTTTTTTATTTCCTTGCAATTGGATTAATAAGTTATTGTTCATATTGGTAGTGATTTGTAGTTTAGGAGAAATGATTATGGGTGGTTATATGATTATTCTAGGAATGTGATGACTTATAATCCTTAAAAGACTTTTGGGTAAATAAGAGATCAAATTATGCTCCATAGGATCATAAATTCAACGTAAGTCCCACAGGATTGGTTTGAAGTATTGTTAGTAAGCTTACATCTTGGATAACATAAGGTCGCTTGCTAGAAGGTCAATTAATTGAAGCATCCATAGAGGTGAGGTCCTACTTTGAAGAAATGTATAAGAAACATTAATATAACATTGAAGGTAGTACTCAATAATATGGAACAAAATTGTATATGCTTGAAAATTGTCAACTTCAAGGGAAGGAAGTAAGAACAAAGCTTGTAGCATCATATACTTGAATTTGACTATAGAATTGTAATATTTTCTTTCAATCAATATGTCTGAGTGTTTTCTATAATCCTAAACTTATAGAAAAAAATTGTATATGCCTGAAAATTGTCAGCTTCAAGGGAAGGAAGTCAGAACAAATCTTGTAGCATCATATATTTGAATTTAACTATAGAATTGTAGCGTTTTCTTTCAATCGATATGTCTCAGTGTGTTCTATAGAGAGTAAGGAAGATAATATGTGTGTGTGTGT
Source organism: Ceratopteris richardii (assembly GCA_020310875.1). NCBI lineage: Eukaryota > Viridiplantae > Streptophyta > Polypodiopsida > Polypodiales > Pteridaceae > Ceratopteris > Ceratopteris richardii. The sequence continues at coordinate 101,582,624 of CM035442.1, read as the reverse complement.
GAGTGAGAGTGAGGAAGAGCATGTTTGTGAGTGCCAATGAAGAGATGCATGGGCAAGTGAAGAATAGTGTATGCATGTGTATGAGAGGGAGTTAGTGTAATAAGGGATGTGTATGTGTGTGAAAGAGAATGAATGTGTGATTGTGTGAGTGTGTAATCATGAGAGAGAGGGAGATTCTACATGGGCATGGGAGAGGGAGTGTCAGTAGGTATGCATGAGTATGTGTGCGAGAGATGGAATGAGGCAAATGGAGAAATATATTCCCAAACCCAAATGTATATCCCAGTCTGTAGTTCCACATGCCTCAAAGAAGGCAATTGGTGCTAGTTGTACATTGGTGGTAGAGCACTAATTTTTCACACTCTCATACATGAAGTTTTGTAGATGAAAAGAGTTGTACATAGTTGTGGAATAGTATTCTTGTAAGAGAGAAGAGTCTTCCCTCAAAAAAATTGTGAGAGAGGAGCTATTTTAGAGTAGGTTATTTTATTTTTCTATGACTTTTGAAATAGAAAGGGATTGTTCTTGAGGGATCCACTATAAAACGGCCAAGATCCTCATTTGTAAAAGAATTTTGACAAGTGAAGTTGTGAGCTCTCTCTTCTTGGAAATGTGTGTTTTGTTTTTTCCATGCAATTATAGTGTGTTGATTTCTTGTTTTTGGGTGTGTGATACAATTTTTAACTGTGTTGAAGTATTATTTATTATGTTTGAAGCATTTTTCCATGATTAAGAACTTGCTTAGGTGATTAAATCAAGTGAAGGAGGATTTTCCATAGTTTTATGAGCTTTGTATAGTGCTCTCAGACCACTTATTTTGCAATTTTTCATATTGCACTCTAGGAATCATTGAGACTCTTGATAAAAATCCATGGCACATGCAAAATGGATCGATAACAAGGGAGATAGAAACACTTTTTTGATCTATCCATGTTACTCTATTGCAAAAGGATGTACCACTTTATCATTTGAGCTTGTCCCTAATATATTGCAAAAGAATGTGCTTGAAACTATTGAAAAGGCGTTTGCTTGAATCTATCATGGAAGGAAATGCTATCTATGGCTGGGAGGATTTATCTTCAGTGATATTGTTAACTTTCTACTTGGCCATTAACAACCATCTTGATGTACAACTTGACTACCTCATCACTTGTGATGGTGTGGACTTGATTGTTCCTTGATAGCCTTCTTGATCATTTATCATGTGAGGATTATTGTTGTATAAATCATGGGTTAGAATATGATGTATATTAGTCTTAGTTTAGACCTTGATTTACTCTTGGCACATGCTTGAACCTTTGGGTTGAACCCTTTGAGTATTGATTCATATGAGCTCCTAATTGAATGGTCATGATCCTTAGTCTTTATTTATCCTAAGGTGTGGGAACCTCAATTTTGGGAGAGTCTTGCCTAAGTGTCACCTTGAAATGGATGTGAAAGAAGAATCCTCATTTGATTTAGAAGGCCTATAATAACCCTTAGAAAATGAGAAGGCATGTGATGACCCTTGGGAAAGTGTCCACATGAGGAACACTTGGCTGGACATTGAATGACCCCAAAGGCATGCACCCCCTTATCCTAGAGGTATATATATGGGTGGAGTTGGATGGGTGGATACATACTCTCTCTTCCACTCTTGTGGTCTTGTTAGGAGGGGATTTGATGTTAGGAGGGTTAGTTAATAAGTTGGGTATTTTATGTTACATTAGTACCACGATCTAGTTAGGTTCTTACTTTTTCATCTCCTCTGGGGAAGTATTATGTGGGCCTTGAATGAATTTCCCCACCAAGAAGTGTTGTATTTCCATCACTTTAGAAGACCATAAAATTAGCTTTATGCAACCCCCCATTAGGGATGGCCAACCACCCATCAAGCCCTCTTGAGTCATTGTGAGAGTACACCTAAGCTCATATCTCGCCACGGAGAGCCAGGTAGGCAGCCAACCTGCCTAGAGAACATCCATAGCCCAAAAGAGGTAAGAGAAGCACCCAAAAATTGCTTTCTCCTTCATGTCTTCATTATGGATATACTACTTGCATATTTGGCTTATATAGTCCCTTTGGTAGATGAAGACTTCATATATGGGATTTTGTGAGTCTTCTTTTGAGCATTTCATTACGTGCACAACTCTTCTCCCTCTTCCTCCATCAATCTCACTTCATTTCTCTACATAAGATAGATGAATGGCCCAATTTAGAGGATAAAAACTATGCAAAGAAAGGGAAAACATCTTGTTTCTTCTCTTCTCCTTCATTTGGATCACATCATCCATTTTTTATCCTTTGCACCTCCTCAGATTCAAGAGTTTTTGAAACTATTGGATCAAGTCTTAAAGCCAAAACTTCAAGCTTTTAATGTAATATCTTGAAGTTTTTCACATAAAGCTTTAAAGTAAGAAGCAGAGAGTTTTTCTTCAAGAGTTTGGCAAGCATAGAATGCCAAAGAGAGGATACCTTCTTCATTATCAACCTCAACAAGATGTGGATGCCCGTGAACGGATGAACTTCATTGAGTACATTGAGTAAATAACTTTTATTTCTTGCCTACTTTATTTTTTTCATTGTATGAGTGAATGCATTAAATAACATGGATAGCTCAAAAATAAGAAATCATAAAATGGAAGGAAGGTTCATATGCTTTAACTTGGTAATAGGAACAAAAGCATTAGAAGACTTATGGCATACATTGAATATGCACTCAATTCATCTCATATGTGATGTGGCAAACATAAATGTGTTTCATATATGAGTGCAAATATGCATTTTGGAATCCCTAAACTTTTAAAAGTAAATGTATAATTGAGCATATGAGTAAGTATGTAAATGCATGAGGAAGGACTATGGGATTTTGGAATAGTAATGATGGTCCAAGCATCCAACAGTGAATATGGAATATCCAAATGGAAACAATGGATGAATGTATCTATGATGAATGTAAGTACTATTTGCTCATTTTTATTTGATCGTTTCTCATGCTAGAGTGATGCATGAAAGAATGCAGCTTAAATGGATTAGGTGAGGCCCATATGTACCTAGAATGATGCATGAAGTTAATCATCTAGGTGATCAATGCAAAGCATAAATAAATAAGGAAAATATTTTAGCTTTAAATGGACTCACCACACAATGATGGTTAGAGAGAGATTGAACATAATATGTTCATTACAGCACAGTATGAACATGAATGGAGATCGTACAAAAATGTGGAATGAAAATTTATGCATAAAATGGAGTTCTATGATGGAATTCCATGCATGCTTTAAGGAGGGGTTCAATTTTTGGAACTTGTGTAGGTTAAGCATCTTCCAAAAGAGATGTATATGATTATAGAATACATTATGTGTATGCATATAAATGAATTTTATGACATATTTATGGGTTCATGTGTTGGAAATTGAACTCATAACCTCCCAATTAGGACTGTGATGGGCTAACTTTGTGAAATGGCGGGTAGCAATGACTTGTTTGGCATGCTTCAAGTTGAAGATAAGCTTGATGGGACCAACTATCCTATGTGGTCTTACATGATGAAGCATGTTCTTGTTGCAAAAAAGCTTTGGAACATAGTGGCAGATGTAGATCGAAGACCCACAGGTTCTTCTACTTCACAATCTACTCTCACAGATGGAGCTTCTTCTTCGAGTATAGTGGTTTCTCCTTCTCCACCTACATAGGATCAACTTAGATGGGATGGGAAAGATGCTCAAGTTCATGCTTTGATTGCACTTTTTGTGAAGGGTCATATAGTTCCACACATTCGGTCATGTTCTACATCACGACAAGCATGGGACACTCTTGCTTCTTTATATGCCGTGCATAATGAAGCACGTGTTGCATACTTGAGGAAGCAACTTGAGGATGTATGTATGGTTGAAAATGAGTCAGTGGATGTGTATGTGACATGCATCAAGGACTTGAAAGAGCAATTGGCAAACATAGATGAGATTATACTGGATGCATCACTCATTTCTACATTGTTGAAAGGATTATCGGAATCTTTTCAAAGCTTTGCTACTACACTCCGTTTGGTTGCAAAAGGAAATCCTAATATGTATGCATTTGATGGGGTTGTGTCTCTTCTTTTGCAAGAAGAGAAATCTAGAGTGAATAGGAGTGGTTTGATTGCGGGAACAAAAGCACTTGCTATCTCTCAAAAGGGGAAAAGCAAGTATGGTTCAGCTTTGGGTTCATCCAAACCAAAGCCTCAACCTTCCTCTTCCACTCATTCCTCTAATGATGGTGATTTGCAAAAGAAGAAGAAATGCAAATACTATCGAAAGGTTGGTCATACTATTAATGAGTGTAGAAAGCTTGCTAAATGCAATGAAAAGAAGAAGGAATCTGGCATGTCTATTGCTAAAAATTCAGCAAATGTAAAGAATGATGAAGCTAACATGGCTCAAGATTTTTGGGCATGTGTTGTTACATGTCATTATGATGCTTCTTTGCATTCTAAATGTATGGTTGTAAGTGAGGCTGATTCGGATTAGTTCTTTGATAGTGGTGCTTCAAAGCACATAACATCATGCAAAAGATTTTTTGCCTCTTTGAAAGATGCATCCAAAGGAGGACATGTGGTGTGTGCAAACAATGCCTCTTATCCTATCATTGGAGTAGGAGAAATTGAACTTATGGCTGCAAATGGAGGTGTGATTCTCTTGAAAAATGCATTGTATGTGCCTAATATAAAGAAGAACTTAATTTCAGTTCCGTTGATTGCCAGAGCTAGACTTCATGTACACTTTGTTGATGATAAGTGTATGGTTCATGATTTCAGTAATGGTGATGTTATCGTGATGTCCGGTACATTATGTAATGGTTTGTATCGCATGGATACATACAAGAGGGCTGCCTCGAATGCCTTGGTTGCTCATACTTCTTCCATGGCTGAAATGGAGCTTTGGCATGCTCGTTTTGGTCACTTGAACTTCAATAGTTTGCTTTACTTGCAAAAGAAGGACATGGTTATTGGTTTGCCTACACTTGAGTCCATTGAAAAGCATGCATGTGAAGGTTTCATTCTTGGAAAAATGCATCGTGCTTCTTTTCCAAAAGATAGTCATACACACACTATAAGAAAATTGCAGCTTGTTCATAGTGATGTATGTGGTCCCGTCAATACTCCATCTTTTGGGGAGCATGTATATTTTGTTACCTTTATTGATGATGCTACTCGCCATACATGGGTGTATCCTATGAAAGCAAAGAATGAGGTATTTTCTTGCTTCAAAGCATTTTTAGCTATGGCTGAAAATTTTTCTTCACAAAAGCTTTTGACTCTATGCATGGATCATGGTGGTGAATACATGTCGCATGAGTTTAATGCTTTTCTTCGTGAAAGAGGTATTTCACGCCAATGTACGGTGCCATATACACCTCAGCAAAATGGTGTTGTCGAGGATAAAAATAGAACTCTACTTGAAATGGCACGATGTATGGTTAAAGAAAAGCATCTTCCTGATAAGTTTTGGATGGAAGCAGTCATATGTGCAAACTATGTGTTGAATCGCTACCCTACAAAATCATTGAGATTCATGACTCCTTATGAGGCTTGGAATGGTCATAAGCCTATGGTTAATCATATGTGTGTGTTTGGTTGTTTGGCATATGCTCTTGTGCCATCACAACAACGTCACAAACTTGATGACAAGGCAAAGAAATGTATATTTGTTGGTTATAGTGCTGAAAGTAAGGGATATCGATTGTATCATCCATTGATGAACACAATTATTGTGAGTCGAGGTGTGGTATTTGCTGAAAATTCAGTTTTCCCTCTACTTGAATGCGAAAAACAGCCAACAGTTAGCTCACAAGATGTGCTCGATACACTCATGCCTTTGTTCCAAAATGGTGTGGTTGACTATGGCCATGTAGGCCAGCCAAGTGAGGTTGAAAGGGCTGAAAAATTCCAGCAAAATAGTGCTGAAAATGCAGAGAATTTCCAGCCAAACATGGCTGAAAATTTTCAGCCAAAAATTATCAAAACTGCTGGAAATTTCCAGCCACATATGGCTGAACATTTGCATCAAAATATGGCTGAAAATGAGCATGAAATTTGGCCCATGCATGATGTACATATAGAAGATATTTTACATAATGAATGCATGTCTATCAAGAGTGCACAAACTATGCCAAAGTGGTTGAAACAAAGTTTGCAGGATAGCAAATTGAGTGCATCTTTACTTGTTAGAACAAGATCAAGCTCTCACCATGTATCAAGTAATTTTGTGGATTATTCTCTTATTGCTACAACATGTAATGAAGAGCCACTTTCTTTTGAAGATGCATGTGACGATCCACAATGGATGAGTGCTATGCAATCAGAAATGGATTCCATACATAGGAATGGTACTTGGGAGTTTTGTGAATTGCCAAAAGGAAAGAATGCCATTGGTACAAAGTGTGTTTATAAGATTAAGAGAAAATTTGATGGTAGCATTGATCGCTACAAAGTTAGATTGGTTGCCAAAGGATATGTGCAACAATATGGAATTGATTATGAGGAAACATTTGCACCTACTTCACGCATGACTACCATTCGTACCATGGTTGCATTGAATGCCATCGAGGTTGGAAAGTGCATCAGTTGGACATAAAAAAGCCTTCACTACAGGGGGGTTTGTTACACTTATGTGTTCCTCAAGTAGCTTTGATGTGAACCTTTTTCCCTATACATGGGCACTTTTTACTCTAGTGCTGGCTAGAGGTTTTTTCCCCATGTTACCATATACATGATTCACTCATATGTGGTGGTACTTTGCACTTAGGGATATATTCACCTCTTACTTTAGTTCAGTTCATCATCAATAGAGAGAGCTATTCTAGCCATCATCTTCTCCATGTGTCTTGCTGCATTTGTGCTCCTTGTCTGTGCTTGTCGTGTGTGTCTCGCACTTCTACACACACCCAACACGGGTGTGGTCTTGATAGCTCATCCTTGCTCCTCCCTTGTGCATATTCTTGGAGAACCGATCACGAATTGGAAATAAGTTTGAAGGTCAAAGTCTAAGAAGAAAAGCACATGCTCATGTGAAGGAACAATTTCACACATGTATTATATTTAAAAGGTTAGATACTTTAGTTCTAGAATTTTTAAAAAGCCACGAGATTGAGAAAAACTATATAAGTTAGTTTGTATCAACTGACGCAATGAGTAAGAGAGAATGAAGAGAATGGTAGTTGAGAATAACCGGGCTTCTTTACATGAGAAAGTATTTGTAAAGTTTTGAGTCTTCATAGCCATCAAAAGATTTAAGAGAAGTTCTGTGTATAAGTCTTCTTCTTCCATCTCCAGGTTTTGTCTTCTGTGTAATGATTTGAAAAGTTGAAGTTTTCCAAGCAAGTCGATGCCTGGCATTGAATGTATAAAGAAAGGTTGAGGTTTTATGCAGGAAGTTGATGCCTGGCATCAAATCTAAGCTGATAAGTCCTTGTTTTCAGATCTAACTTTTATCTACTGATAAAGCTTTCTAAAACATGAGGTTTGTGGAGCAAGCTAATGCCTGGCATCGAGTTTATGCATGAAGTCGATGCTTGGCATCGAATTCCATCGTAAAAGTGATTTTCTTTATATCTGTGTTGATGGGGGTATTTCAAGTGTTCAAAAAGTGGCTAAAAAAGCACCAAGTCGATGCCTGGCATCGACTTTGGTTGCAACGCGATGCTAGGCATCGAATTTGCATTTTTAGATAGTCAGTTTTACTAAAACATGCAATATTTCTAATTTTGGCAGTTTGACATAGTCACCTTGTGAAGGCCATAAGTTGAGTTGTAGAGATCCATTTATTGGAAATAATAGCTTGTTGGAAAGCTCTAATGTTATAATTTTATCCTCCAAAAGATCTTAGCAAAATAATCTTTGTGATAAGAGAAATAAGTAAGATACTGAAGGTATGTCATTTTAATGGCTGGAAATTTTTGAAGAAGTAAGATTTTTGGTTTTGGCTATCATTTTTCAAAGTTTGGAGTAGCAATGAGTTAATGGTGACCATAGAGGTTGTTTGGTGTCACATTAATTCATTTCTTGTGATGTTTCACACATCAACAAGTGGTATCAGAGCAGAAAGGTTCTAGAGAGCAGAAGGCATCAAAAGTACGAGAAGTTTTTGAAAAGTTTTCATTATAGTTTGAAAGTTGAAGCATTCAAAGGTAAAAGGCATCAAGAGATTACTTCAAAAGTATATTCACACACAAAGAACTCCAAAAGGTATTATTCTTTAGCCTTTAAACTCACAGGTTGAAGCATAAGCAAATAATAATGGCAAATCATATCTCCATTGATAAATTAGACATAGATAATTATCCTACATGGGTAATGAGAATGGAAGCCTTACTTATGAGTAAGGATCTCATGGTGTACATAACAGATGAAGAAGGTAAGCCAGTATTTGAAGATGAAAGCCGACCAAAGAAAGAGGAACTGGATGCTTTAAAAGATTGGCAGAAGAAGGATACAAGTGCAAAAGCTTATATCTACAATACAATCTGAGATCATTTGCTACCACACATCAGAGGATTGGAAGTAGCTAAAAATATATGGAATGCATTTGTCCAAATTACTACCAAAGCAAGGAAAGCAAGTCTATGGTCAGATTTTACTACATTCAAGAAGAAGCCATGTCAAAGTATTAGTGATTATGTTAGTCTTGGATCCATAGATGAAGATGTTGAAGATCACAGATTGATTGCTCAACTGCTTGCAGCTTTGAGAGGAGATGAAAGGTGGAAACCTTTTGTCTTGTGAATAAAACTCTCTTTGAATCATTATGTTCTAGATTTGAATCAATTGCTTGGTTTGATGCTCACATTTGAGCAAGACTTGAAGGGAGATGGAGATAAAGGACAAAGGTCTGCAATGTACATGAAGAACAAGAAGAAAGGAGATAAAGGTAAAGCAAAGGATGAAGAGGAATGGACTTCTCAAGTTTATTATGCATGAGGTAAAATCATGGGCAGAGGAAGAGCAAGAAGTTTTGGAAGAGGGAGAGGTAATCAGAATAACAATAAGAAGGCTTGTTGGATATGTGGATTGAATAATCATTTGGCTCATGGCTGTTGGCACAATCAGCAAGGATCAAATCAAAATCAAAATAACAATAGCAGAGGTAGAGGTGGAAGATATCAAAGTAATTTTCAAAGAGGTAGACAAAGTCAAAGAGGAGGCTATGGTCGAGGTGGAGGAAGAAGTTGGGGATAGAATCAATCCTACAACACCACCTACTACAATCATGCAAATTGTACACACAATGAAGGTCATACATCATTGATGATGAACTCAATCAGCACATCAGATAAATAAGATCTAAAGGTATTTTACATTGACTCTGGATGCTCTAACCATTTGTCAAGAAACATAGAATTAATGTCAGAATTGGGAAAAGGCATTTCTAGTCATACATGTCAAATAGGTGATAATACAAGACATAGTGTACATTCACTTGGAAAAGTGAAATGCAAGGGTGGAGCAGATTTGCTAACCAATCTTTTGTATGTTCCCACAATACCTAAAAACTTGATTAGTGTGGAACAGATAGTTGAAAAAGGTTTTCAAGTCAGGTTTACAAATGATAGAGTATTTGTTGAAGATCCAGAGAATGGATATAATCAGATTGTTTGTGGTAAGAAAGAAGGTATCCTCTTTACTTTAAGAGTTCAAGGAAACATTGGTCAAGCTTTGCTCACACATGGTGAAGGAGTGATTACAAAATTTGATCTATGGCATAAGAGATTAGGTCATTTCAATGAAAAAGGAATTAAAGCTATGGTTGCAAATTAGTCTATACTAGGACTACCAAATGTGCAGAGTCAACATATGATTTATAAATGTGAAGCATGTCAGATGGGAAAAGCACACGTTTTACCATTTCAAAAGAAGGGATTCAAACATGACGGATTACTAGAGCTCATTCATACAGATGTATGGGGACCAACAAAAGAAGGATCTATCAGTGGCTCAAGGTATTATGTTCTTTTCATTGATGATGCTGCAAGATGGATAACTTTATATGTTTTGAAGGAAAGATCAGAAGTGTTTGGAGCCTTCAAGAATTTTCATGTATATGCAGAGAGAGTCACAAGTCAAAAGCTTAAGGGATTGAGGTTTGATGGAGGAGGAGAATACTTCTCCCAAGAATTCAATGATTTTCTTTGGAATGCAGGTATTAAGAGAGAAATAACCTGCAGGTATACACAACAACAAAATGGTGTAGCAGAAAGAAGAAATAGGACTTTGGTTGAGTTTGCTAGAGCTATGTTGAAGGAGAAGAATTGTCCAAATTATCTTTGGGCTGAGGCTGTAAATACAGGTACATATCTGAACCAACACTGGATCATTGTAAAGTGTTTGGATCAATTTCATATGCTTATGTGCCATCACAACTTAGACATAAACTTGAACCAAAGGTAGAAAAATATGTGTTCATTGGTTATGAGGAAAAGCAGATGGGTTATAGGTTGTGGAATCCTCTAACCAAACAATTTCTTGTTTCTAGAGATGTTACATTTGATGAACAAAAAAGTTGGTATGCAGTTCAAAGTCATACAGTTGAAGAATTTGAAGAAGAGGTAAGAAGATGTGACAAAGGAAAATCAATTGTGCTAGTGAATGAAGATGAAGACTATATGCAAGCAAGTACATCCAGAAGTAGATTAACAAGAAGAAATGAAGAAGCTCCTATATTTGATGAAGAGGTGTATCTAGACACATATGAAGAATGTGAACCAAGGAGGTCAAGTAGGACAAGAGGGAAACCAGAAAGGTATTCTTATGATACTTCTTACATAACTCAAAAGAATTATGCATATATGGTTAAAGATGATGAAGAACCTCAAAACTATGATGAAGCAAAAAGGTAAGAAGCAATGAAGGAAGAATTCAATGCACTAGAGGAGAACAAGACTTGGGAACTTGTTCCTAAACCAAATGGTAAGAAGGTAATTGGAAATAAATGGTTTTATAAAGTAAAGAAGCTTGCAGATGGAAGTATAGCCAGATACAAGCTAGATTGGTGGTGAAAGGCTATGCCCAAACCTATGGCATAGATTATGATGAGACATTTAGTCCTGTAGCTAAGATGTCAACTATAAGGACAATCATTGCTATTGCAACTTCAAAAGGATGGACTTTGAGTCAATTGGATACAAATAATGCATTCTTGAATGGATACATATGAAATGAGGTATTTTGGAACAACCTCAAGGATTTATAGATTCCTCAAGGAACAACCTCAAGAGCATGGAACTATAGACTAGTGAAGTATCTCAATGATCTTGGATATCAAAGTTCAAAAGCAGGTCCAAGTCTACTCATCAAAAGAACAGAGGAAGGTACAATCTACATTTGTATTTATGTAGATGACATTATACTCACAGATAGTTCAGATGAAGGAATCAAGAAGGTAAAGAGATTACTTGAGAAAGAGTTCATGATGAGTGATCTAGGAAAGTTATCATACTTTCTTGGAATGGAAGTCACTTATACATATCATGGCATATATAAAACACAAGAACGGTATCTTCTAAACTTGTTGAAGAAGTTTGGTATGGAAAATTGCACAGAATCTTCAACTCCACTTGAAGTTAATCACAAGCTCAATAAATATGATGGTGCAGAATACAAGGATCTGAGGAAGTATCAATCTCTTGTGGGTAGTTTGATTTATGCTACACTAACAAGACCTGATCTTAGTTATGCAGTGGGAGTTTTGTCATAGTTCATGCATTGTCCAAAGGATCCGCATTGGATTGCAGGTCAAAGAGTTCTCAGATATATCAAAGGAACCATAAAGGAAGGATTATATTATCCTTTTACTTCATATTTGAAATTGAGAGCCTATAGTGACTCAGACTGGGCAGATAATCAAGACAACAGAAGATCAACACATGGATACATGATATACATTGGTGATAAGCTTGAAAATTGGTGTTCAAAGAAACAACATACAGTAGCATTATCATCAACTGAAGTTGAGTACAAAGGACTTGTCGAAGCAGCTAAGGAGTTCATATGGATGCAGAAATTGTTCAAAAGCTTGGGTATTGATCAAGGTATAGCTATAATACATGGAGATAATATGAGTTCACTTTCTCTTGCAGCAAATCCAGTATTTCATGCAAGAACAAAACATATAGAGATACAATATCATTTCCTGAGAGAAAAGGTAATGGAGAAAGAAATTGAAGTGGAGTATATTTCTACTAAGGATCAGATACCATATATAATGACAAAGAGCTTGGATGGTGTGAAGACCAGTAGATTCAAAAGAATGGCAGGAGTAAACAGAAAAGAAGAAGATATGAAGAAATAGAGAATGTCAATTAGTGATTGAGGGGGAGCTGTTGGAGAACCAATCACAAATTGGACATAAGTTTGAAGGTCAAAGTCTAAGAAGAAAAACACATGCCCATGTGAAGGGAGAATGTCACACATGTATTCTATTTGTAAAGTTAGATACTTTAGTTCTAGAATTTTTAAAAAGTCACGAGATTGAGAAAAACTATATAAGTTAGTTTGTATCAATTGACGCGATGAGTAAGAGAGAATGAAGAGAATGGTAGTTGAGAATAATTGGGCTTCTTTATGTGAGAAAGTATCTGTAAAGTTTTGAGTCTCCATAGATATCAGAAGGTTTAATAGAAGGTCTGTGTATAAGTCTTCTTCTACCATCTCCAGGTTTTGTCTTCTCTGTAAGGATTTCAAAAGTTAAAGTTTTCCAAGCAAGTCAATGCATGGCATCGAATGTACAATGAAAGGTTGAGGTTTTATGTGGGAAGTTGATGTCTGGCATCGAATCTAAGCTGATAAGTCCTTGTTTTCATATCTGAATTTCATCTACTAATAAAGCTTTCTAAAACATGAGGTTTGTGGAGCAATCCGATGCCTGGCATCGAGTTTATGCATAAAGTCGATGCCTGGCATCGAATTCCATCATAAAAGTGATTTTCTCTATATTTGTGTTCAAGGGGGTTTTTTAGGTGTTGAAAACATGGTTGAAAAAACACCAAGTCAATGTCTGGCATTAACTTTTGGTTGCAGGTCAATGCTAGGCATCGAATTTGCATTTTTAGATAGTCAATTTTACTAAAATATGCAATATTTCCAATTTTGGTAGTTTGACATAGTCACCTTGTGAAGGCCATAACTTGAGTTGTAGTGATCCATTTCTTGGAAATAATAGGTTGGAAAGCTCTACTCTTCTGCTTTCATCCTCCAAAAGATATTATCAAAATAATCTTTGTGGTAAGAGAAATAAGAAAAATACTGAAGGTATGTCATTTTCAGTGATTGGAAATTTCTGAAGAAGTAAAGTTTTTTGTTTTGGCTATCATTTCTCAAAGTTTGGAGTAGCAATGAGTTAATTGTGACCATAGAGGTTTTCTACTGTCACATTAATTCATTTCTTGTGATGTTTCACACATCAACACGTATAACACCCTTCTCTATGTTTTTTCCTAGCTTGGACTACTGCATTTCAACTCCTTCAGCCTTGGATGACTCTCTCTCCTTGGGCCTCCTTGAGTATATGTCTCTTAGTCTTCAATGATCTACAAGAATTCCATGCATTTGATGTCTCTTCACCTCCTTTTATAGCTTTTGGATGCCTCTGCTGACTTTTCCACCACCTTAGGACTGTCGTGCCCAACCTAAAAAAGACCCCTTCATCTACCTAAAACTTGCATAGTTCACACTTTCAACACTCCCCCTCAAGCTTAAGGTGGTAGTGTCCATATCAAGCAAGCTCATATCCTTTGAAAACTTTGTTAACTTGGTCATATCCAAGCATTTGGTGAAGATATCTGCAACTTGGTCCTTTGTACCTATAAAATGAACATTAATGTCCCCGCTTACAACCTTTTCCCTTACATAATGATAATGCACCTCAATGTGCTTGCTCCTTGCATGAGACATAGGATTGTTAGCAAGATGTAGGCTCGACATATCTCCATAAACTAGAACTGGTCCAAGTTGTATACCAAGATCTTTGAAGAGCTTCTTAAGCCACATTGCTCCACATGTAGTGAGGGCTAAAACTCTATATTTAGCCTCTCTTGAACTCAATGCAATTGTGGGCTGCTTTTTGCTCGTCCATGACATTGCTTTTGTACCTAGCATGAAAACATAGCCAAAAGTTGACCTTCTATCATCAACAATACGTGCCCAATTTGCATCACTCCATGCTCTTACTTGAAGTTCTTCATCATACCTGTATAGCAACCCATAATTAATTGTAGTCCAACTACGTAGCACAAATGAGGCCTTGTGAGTGTAGCATAGATCAATGATCCCATAATGCTCCTGTATAGTGCAAGGTCTTCTAGCTTCTTACCATCTTCCTTGCTTAACTTGACATTTGAATCCACAGGTTGAGCTATTGGTTTGCAATTTGTCATGTCAAACCTAAATAAGACATCTAGAAGATACTTCTTTTGAGAGAGAGAGAGAGAGAGAAAGAGAGAGAGAGAGAGAGAGAGAGAGAGAGAGAGAGAGAGAGAGAGAGAGAGAGAGAGAGAGAGAGAGAGAGAGAGAGAGAGAGAGAGAGAGATCTTCCTTCCCATAGATCACCTCAATGTCAAAAAAGTACTTTACCACACCTAAATCTTAGATTATGAACTCCAAGCTTCTCTTTGATGGTCCTTATCCCTGCATCATCATCGCTTGTCACAAAGAGATCATCTACATATATGCATATCAAACATATTTTGTCATTTGTTTTTTCATATACAAGGATGGATCTGCATCACTTGGAGAGAAACCATATCTCTTTAAGAAGTCCACTAGTCTCTGATTTCAAGCCCTTGGGGCTTGCTTTAGGCCATACAAGGCCTTCTTCAACCTGCAAACATAGGTAGGGTGTTGTGGATCTACATACCCTTGAGGTTGTTCCATGAACACCTCTTCTTGTAACTCACCATTCAAAAAAGCATTATTTATGTCCATCTGGTAGATAGGCCACCTCCTTGTTGCACATAGAGCTATGAGAGCTCTAATGATAGCCTTGTTTTCCACAGGGCTAAAAATCTCCTCAACCCCTTGTGTCTATATGAAGCCTTTGGCTACTCCTTTAGCTTTGTACCTTGCCAAGCTGCCATCTGCATTCCTCTTGGACTTGTACACCCACATGTTTTGGACTATCTTCATGCCTTCCTTATTGGGTACTAGTTCCCAAGTGTTGTTCTCCTTAAGAGCTTTGAACTCTTCATACATAGCCGTCCTCCACTCTGGTTTGGTCTTTGCCTCCTCATAAGAATCTGGCTCTTGATCTGCAATGACATCATCATGTATGCATAGTGCTTTGCCATGAAAGAACCATATGTATACCTTTGTGAGGGTGTTTTCTTCCTTGTAGACCTCCTCTCTTGACCTTTGGGATGTTGCTCTTCCTCTTCTGGCTCCTCTTGAGCTTCCCTAGTGTCATATTCTATCTCTTGCAACCTTCTATACTTTGAAGCAGGGGATGTCTTTCATAATCATAAGTTTAAGAGTGATTATATGAGTGTACCTTAGATGTAGAAGCCTCTATTCCACTCATTGTGATTGACTCTTGAGGTTGAATCTGCACATCAAAGTCTAGATACTCCTCTTGATCCTCTTCATCCAACTTTGCCTTGCCCTTGTCTCCATACCATGAGCTCGACTCATCAAACACAACATCTCTTGACACATATAGCTTCTTTGAGAGAGGGTTGTAGCACGTGTATCCTTTTTGTTCATTTGAGTATCCGATGAACACACATTTATTACTCTTGGGCTCTAATTTGGTTCTCACTTCACTAGGAACACGAACAAAGCATACACATCCAAATACCTTGAGGTGCTCCATGGTTTGTTTCTTGCCATAATAGACTTCATGTGGAGTCAAGTTGTGCACACCACCTGTTGGAACCCTGTTTATCAAGTAATAAGTTCTATTCATAGCCTCCGCTCAATAAGAGAATGGTAACATACCTTCATTTATGAGACATCTAGCTATCTCAAACAAATGCCTATTCTTCCTCTCTACAACACCATTTTGTCAAGGGGTGTACCTGCATGTAAAGTGCCTCTTTATACCATTTTCCAACAAGTACTTTGTGAATTCCTCAAAGAAATACTCTCCCCCTCCATCTATCCTTAGTGCCTTGATGTGTGCATCACACTCTTTCTCAACAAGGGACCTAAACTTTTGAAAGTATGAAAACTTGATAACATAAAGCCATACCTTTCTTGAGTGGTCATCAATGAAAGTGAAAAAGTACCTAGCTCCTCCCAATGAAGCCTCTCTACTAGGGCCCCATACATCTGATTTTATAAGCTCCAAGAGCTTAGAGGATCTATACCCACTCTTTGGAAATGGCTTCCTTGCTTGCTTACCTAGCTAACAAGCATCACAAAACTCATGTATATCTTGGCCTTCAAGTTTTGGTAGTCCCTGCATTAAACTTGCTTTGCACATGCTTTTTAACTTGGGAATATTGATATGGTGTAGCTCAGCGATGAGTAGCACCTCCTTTAATGTCAATCCGGGAAGACGTGAGGATGGTATGAAGACCACGAGCAAGTGGAAGCACAAGTGCGTGAGTGAGAAGCACACAAGCATGCACACACATACACGCACACGCGCACACACGGCAAGAACAAAGAGAGTAAGACAATGGAATCACTTCTATTGCAACCAAGTTCTCATACAAGCTCAAACTACAAGAAGCTAGCCCAAAAATGAGCTCTCTAGCTCTATTTATAGTTTTTGACTAGCTTTGGCCCTGTCCAGACCTAGTGTCCGGCCTAGTTAAAAATTAGGTTCCAGGGCTTATTTGAGGGCTCAAACGAGATCTAAAAATTATGAAAATTGGCAGGCAACTACTTCTAAGGCTCCTCAAGCTCGAGGACTCCTCGGCTTGTACAAAATGGAGCTACAGAAAGGTGAAAATGGTATTTACAGGGGTTTTTAGTGATGAGAATCACTTTTAACTGGTGTAATGGTTTGAAAAAATAAAGGGTTGCCTTAGTGCTAGATCTGCTTGTATGCTCGTACTTGCTTCTTCTCGTATACAGCCAACACTCTCCCCCCCCTAGCGTCTGTCGCCTCTGACAGACCTCTGCTCCACTGTTTGATCAATGTACTCTTGCAGGAGGTCGGTTGCCACTTCTTGTTCCTTGATGCGTAGTCCCCGAACCAAGTCTCTCTGGAGGGTCTCCCAATTGACTGCACCCGGTATGTCCGGTTGTGGCGTTGTGTAGAGTTCTGAGTGCATGGTTTGTTCACACGCGAATAGATGTAGCAGGTGGGTTGGGCGTGGTGCGAACACTTCTGAGTGTGACTCCCAGAACCCCGTGGTAAACATATCGTCGAAAGTTTGCTTATAGCAGGCAGGGAGATATCTGATGCGTGCGTGCCATGCATAAGCAACTCGTATGCTGGGGGTTGTGCTCATATCATACAGGAGGTCATAATTACCATTGATGAAGCCGGGAATCGGAGGCTGAATATGGCATACATTGCGGAAAGTTTTGAGCACCACCTGCATCATATCGAATATCTTGAGCATCATCTGGGCAGCCACATCTGGCATGGGGTGGAGGCGTGGCAACCAATGTCTGATGGTTGCTATCATGTAAGATACTGTGGGGGTGCCGGTTGGGGGTGCAATGGCGGGGTAATTAAGCCATTCTCTACAGTTTACATTGTTTTGAACTTTGATGGCGAAGGCTTTCCATGATCTTCTTCTTTGTACTGGCCCATAACAAGGGTTATACTTCAAATGCATGGGAGCGTGATCCCATTTTCTCAGCATGTCCGGGTATGTTTCCAGTAATCTTTGCCTCCATATGGGCTGGAATATGGCCCCTTTTTTGGCTGCCTCTGGGATGTCCTCGGGTTCGAATTGTGTTGCGAAGGAGGGGTACTTGTTGGTTATGCGTTTGATCTCAGCATTGTAGTCTGTCAACAATACAAAATAAGGTTTGTATTGTAACTCTGAGCTAGTTATCAGCCGCCTAGGAGCCAAGTTCGAGAAATATTCAGATTTGAGTATGGTCTCCTCTATGGCTTTCATGGCTAGCATCTGAGTTGCAACACGCTCTTCGTGAGTGTGACCCATCTCCTCTACCTGCTTCATCCATGCTGACGGGGGTTCCTCATATGTATCCTGGCCTTCCTCTGTAATTCTGCCTCCTGGAAGGGGTTGAGGCTCATAATTGTCTTCAAATGCCTCCTCCACTGGAATGACTACTGTGTCTTCTTCTATGGTTTGATCAGGTGGAGAGGGAGGTCGTTCATACTGTAACAATTTAATTTTTAGTTCTCCCACCTGTTGCCGTAGCTCAAGTACCTCATTGGTTACTGATAATTCTGGCTCTGGTGAGGTTGCAGCGTTGGCCATCTCTTTAGGTTCTTGTTGGTGTGGTGCAAGCACTTGGGCTTTCTGTAGGTCTTTGACTTGGTCAGCAAGCTGATCATGAGCTTCTAAGAGAGTGGCATAGGTTTCTAATATTTGTTGTATATTCTCTGAGGGGATGGCTTGGAATTTAGCCGGGTCAATGGGTGCCCCTGGAGTATTTTCCATGGCTGCTTCGAGGTTGTCTTGATTTTGTTGCTGTAGTCTTTTGTTTTCTTCTTGAGCAGCCGCTAAATGGCGTCGGAGTAGAGCCATGTTTCGTTGTAGTCTAGCATTACGGGCTAGCTGATCTCTAAGTTGTTCCTCCGTTGCCCTATTCTTCTCTGTATGTGTGGACTCGAGCTCCACCTGATATTGTTGGAGGGTGGTCACCTTCTGCTGTAATTCCGTATTAGACAACTCCAAGGCAGTGACACGTGCCTGGAGGTGGGATGACAAAGTACATAGCTCTTTATTGTTTTCTTCTAATAACCTGTATTCCTGTTTAAGTTGGGCAGCAGCTTCGAGCATGGTGTTGAGTGCATGACTAAATGAGGTGGGTGCAGGGGTAAAGGTGGAAGATGCAAGGGGTCGGGAGATGGGAAAGGGAAAAGTGGATGTTGTGCCTACAGTGCTTGGAAATGGCGACGTGAGTGAAATGACACGTGGTGATGTAGGAATAACAGTGGTGGTGGGTGATCCTGTGGATGGTGAGATGTCCATGGGATCGGACGTGAGAGTGTGTGATTCGTGCACTGTGAATACAGGAATGGTGGGTGGCGTGATAGTGGTGGCAGTGAATGTGGGGGAGTGGGGTTGGGAAAGGGACTTTTTATTATAATTATCCACCTGTTGGAGTATATTTACAAGGTTTGTCCAGAATGAGGGTTGTGTGACTTGGGTTGAGTGTGAGGCAGTTACTAGGGGAGTGGTGGATAGGGTTTGGGTGTGGGTGGATGGAAAAGGCTGGGATAAGGTCTGGCTAGTGGCAAGTGGTTGTCCAAGGGCGGGGAGATAGGAAGGGTGACCTATTATGGTTTGATCGGTGGCTGGATGACCGGTGTGAGGTTCAAAAATTTGGGTGGAAGTGCTGGATGTGGGTAAAGGGAAGGATGTAAAAACGGAGGTGTGTACAATGGTTTCATGATGGGTGGATATCGGTTGTTCAGAAGGGATAGTGGAGAAGGGTTCTGAAGGGTGGATGGAAGGTGGCGGTGGAGATGGTACGTGTGTAATTACCTCTTGTTCGTCAGTGGGACTTGGGCTCGTCATGTGAACATCCTCTGAAATTATAGTAGGCAAGGCGGTAGAGGCTTCCATTTGAATCATTTTCCCGCGTCGTGGCCGTGTATCAATCCTTCGTTGATCATAGATAGGGTTTTCCTGATAGACCATTGTCCTCAATGCTTCCCCGATCCCACATGTCTCTGCCAATAGATTCAATGATTCCACAAAATGTGAGTCGACATTCTCGGTTTGAAGCATCTGGTTCACTAGAGCTCTATTCGCCTCTTCTGTCATCTTATGTCTTCTCTGTACCTGCTTGATGGTCTTGTACAGCCGTCTGAGTTGTGCCGTGTAGGCAGGGGCCTCTTCTTCACTGTCTTCTGGTTCATTTCTTTGTGCACCTTCCTGAACTTGTGTATTTGGGTCCTGAGGATGTTGTGCCACTTCTTCCCCATGTACTCTGCTGGTCTCGCCCCGTGGCTGTTCTCTTTGGACTGATGCTCCCGGATCAACATTGTCAGGGGAATCTTCACTGTCTGATAGAGGGACCGTCTGCAGGAATCTTTCAAAATCAAAGTTTGGATCCTCTGTGAAGGTGGCCATAGATGCAAACTCTGCCTCGGTAGGTAGTGGAGGGGCGGATGGAGCAAGTTGTACCACCTCCCCAGCTTGAACTCCTTGAAGATGGATCGTAAAAGGTGCGACCTGAGCTTCTGGTCTGGGAGAGGCTTCAGTCGTGGCCTCTTGAGGGATCATTACCTGGGAGAGCGATCCACGCATTCGTTTTGCAGGCTGGCTCCCTGACTTCCGCCCTTTGAACAGCTCCAGTTGTGCATACTTTAGAGCTCGGGCAACTGGCACATCATATGCAAGACATCTATAGATAATTCTTGTCAGCGCACAACAGCCATGTAAAGTGGGCTTCCTCACTCCCCGCTTGCCTGCTTCATACACTTGGTCTAAGATCCATACCGGCATCTTAATGGGCAAGCTTCCAGTCTCTGCTAGATATAGCCCATACCATATTTTCTTGTGAGGTTGAGTGAAACGGTCCTGAGCGGGGAATGCGAAGTGTTGGAGGCACATCCGCAAAGGTATGGCGATGTTGGGGGTGAGGGCGCACATTTCTTTTAGCTTCTTGATTCTATTGCTTTTCATCGACTCCGGTATCAAGGGGTCGCGGTCAGAAGGTACATGCGTGCCATACATCTGAAGTGCTTCCCTGATTAAAGTCACATTCAATTCGAACTTCCTCATTTCCTCCAGATTTGACAAGGAGGGCACCCAGAATGTGCCTGAATGATCCTTATCCCCTGTCGGCTTCAGCGTGGCAATTAGGTAGTAGCACCTGAGGAAATCTGGTTTAGGCAGAGCTGCACTGAAATAAGTTTGTAATCCTGCTTTTTGCCAGATATCTTGAAGTGGAGCTGCATTTTGCAATGCTTCGAATTCTCGTGAGAAGAACTGGAAGGTCCACCACACTCCTCCACATTCCATCTTGGACTCCTAGATATGATCCGCGTCCCCCAAATCTCCTGGCATCTCATTGAACTAGTGAGAATGCCCCTTTACTCTTTCGGTTAGGCCATTTGGTGGATCTGGAATAGGAATCCTCCGCACATTCACGAACTCCTCAGGTCGAGCTGTTGGTGGGGCCTCCACCGGCATGGCATCCCAATTGATTGGAGCACCAGATCCTGCCTGAGAGCTTGTGCCTGCCGCTGTTGCCATGAGAGTAGGTTGCTTATCTGCTGGAAGACGAAAGGCACATTAGTGTTGCATAGGAAACAAGCTGTAATGGTGTTCCCTTCACAATACTAACATGACAATCCCGGAGGTCAGTGGTTAGTGGTGAAGTGTTTGTGATAGGTGTGAGTGGTGATTAGAGGTCATAGTCATCCTAGATGCATACTTTGGTTATGCAATGGGCTCAGAATGCTCTTGTGTTAGAGTAGACGGATTTACAGAATTGGGTCAGGGGGTTTAGTACACAGTTTAATTCTCCACACTTTGATAGAGGAGTTGTAGCTCTTAGAGCTAAAGACAGGTGAAGATTTCTGGATGAGAGTGTGATGTATTTGGGACCTTTTGGGTACCCATTTCCAGACATTCCTAGGGTTGATGGGAGTGGGGACAGTGAGAGGTGTAGGTATCTTTTCATTTTCTGAGTTGTTGGTCATGAGTGCTTGTGAAAGTTGCTTCATCCTAGTGCCTGAAGGTGAAGTAATTTGGGCTTGTAAGCAGGCCTTGGGCACCCATATCTGTCTAGCATTAGGGGTAGCCTTCATTGACCGCTTAGGGACCCAAATAGAAATGGTATGCCTAGGGGTTATCCTAGGGGGCTTCTTCACTTTGTTCCTTGATGGTGAGGCTCGTTTCTTGTCTCCTGGAGAGTCTGCTATTAGAGTTGTGGGTTTTCCATCCTTGCGTATCCAGATCTGCTTCGCACCCCGAGGTGCTCTGTGTTGCACGGGTTGGCGCTCCTGCCTCTTGATCAACAGCCTCCTTCGTGTAGAGTGATGTTCGGTCTGCTCGTTTGGAATCTTCTTTGGATCAGTTAGGAACTCCTTATTGGCTCCTGAACCTTCAGTAAGATTGACATTCCTCTGCACCATAGAAGTTTGGACAAGCACAACATTGTTATCTTCATGTGGATTCCTGGAGGGACCAGGAGTTGGTGCCTGTTCTATTGGTTTGAGTGCTTGATTTTCTAATTCAATCGTGAGACGGCTTTGGCCTACCCAAGCCTAAAGAAGTCCACTTCTTAGGTTGAGGTTGACTGCGTGATCATAGATCCAGTCTTGGCCTAAGACAAGAGGTTTGGTCAGATCCTCGTCTTCACACACTAGCACTTTTGCTGGCATGAGGACCTCTTGTATGTAGAGGGGAAGATCCACCTCTCCCATACAAGGGGTTTCAACACCTCCTAATCCTATCAGATATGCTTCTAGGGGTTTTACCTCCAATTGCAGCTGCTGGCAATAAGAAAGCCGAACTGCACTTGTGGCTGCTCCTGAATCAATTAAAGCCCTCACGCTTGTTGTGTTGTCTCTTTGTCCTATTTCTAGGGTCACAAAAGGTCGTCGGTCCACTATCTTATGGGTACGTTCACCTGAAGCCTCACACATGGCCATGTGATAGCCTGGAGACTCTTGAGTGTCAGTCACAGGCTGATCCCTCCCTTGTCTCCTCAACTTCATTCGTCTGATACGCTCTAAGGCCTCTGCCTGTGCTTCTTCTCGAATTCGTTTTTCCTCCTCTTTACGTTGCTTAGCAGTATTGAGTCGACTTAGCATTTCCTCCGTGAGGGGTTCTTGATACAGCTTGACTCTGCATCCGCTAATATAGTTTGGGAGCACATCCCCCTCTAAAGTGGCTAGTTGTACTGCTCCACTCGTGGAGATCCTATTGATGATCATAGGGCCGTAGCCTCTCTTTTCTAACTTTCTTGCATGTTGTTTCAAGGTGTAGACTAAAACTAGATCTCCTGCTTTCAAGCCCTTATCCTTCACATGGGCATCAAAGTATGCCTTTTGCCGTTTCTTTGCAGCATAGATGCCTGCTGCTGCTCGTAACCTCGTCTCACCTAAACGTTCTAGATCAAAGATCCTAGAGGACAACTCATGTCCATTCCACTCATGCTCTTGTGCTACCCTTAAAGCTGGAATTAGGAAATCTAATGGTAGCACCGCATTCTGTCCGAAGACCATCTGAAATGGGGTAGCATTGAGTACCGTTTTGTAAGCAACTCGGTATGCCCAAACAGCATGATGAAGTTGTTTGTCCCAATCCGAGCGTTTATTATTTACAAGTTTCGTCAATACGTTACATATGATCTTATTCGTGCTCTCGGCTTGTCCGTTAGCTTGTGGGTGATAGGGGGCAGACTTCTTATGTATCACCATGAATTCTTGAAGGAGATTTTCAATGACCTCATTCAAGAAGTGCGTACCTCTATCACTAACCAACTCTATTGGTAACCCATATCTAGTGAACACATTTTCGAATAAGAACTTAGCCGTCGTTTGAGCATCATTCTTTGTCGTGGCTTTTACTTCCACCCACTTTGTAAGGTAATCTGTGGCTACAATAATATATTCTGCATGGGAGTTTCTAGCTGGGGGGTTGATGGGACCTACAAAGTCTATACCCCATTTTGAAAATGCACGTCCTCCCATCATTGGCCTTAAAGGCATTTCATCTTTTCTTATCGGATATTGGGCACGTTGGCATGTGGCGCAACTCTTCACATAAGTATGTGCATCCATATGAAGAGTGGGCCACCAAAGTCCTGAGAATAGAATGGTCTTAATTACTCTGTCAGGCCCAAAGTGTCCACCTGCAGCACCGCTGTGTGCAGTTTCTAAGACTTTCAAATAGTCTGATTCATGAACGCACAGTCTTAGGTAACCATCCTTGCCTCTTCGATATAGGTTGTCTCCTACTAAGGCATAGTCTTGAGCCTCTTGCTCCATGCTCCGTTTTCTTGCAAGACTAGCCTGATTGGGTAATGTTCCCGATCTCATGAACTCGACCAATGGAGCACTCCAATCTGGGATTAATGACACGTGATAAAGAGTGGCATGTTCCACTGGGGGTCTCTTCTGGCACACTGGACAATTGTGGATCCACTCTTGTATTTCTTTGTCCATGCTAGGCCAATACACTCCTAAACGTTTTAGATTCTGCAATGTTCGTTGTTTAGGGTAGTGATTTCCTAGCAGTCCCTCATGGGCTTGTTGCAACCAACTAGCATGTTCATCATCCTCGACACAACAAGCTAATACGCCCTCGGTATCTTGCTTGTACATACTTTCGGCCAATATTTGATACTTTAGTGATTTTACGATTTCCTCTTTGCTTGTTTTAACATTTTTATTTGCAGGCCCGAAGGTTAGGACTGGTACCAACTTATTTGCCCATTTAGGAACAACTTCTAAATTGAACAAATCTCTCCTGAAGTGATGCGAGAAAGATGGTTTGCCCTAAGATGGGTTCTACCTTTCCTGACAACAACTTCAAAGTCGTATTCCATTAGTAAGAGGAACCATCTTACTAAGTGGCCTGTATTGCAAGGTTTATTGACCAAATATAGTAAAGCTTGATGATCAGTGAAAAACTTGAACTTATTGGCCAATAAATAGTGTCTAAACTTCTTCACAGCATATACCATGCCTAAGCCTTCTCTTTCCGTTGTGGTATAATTTCGTTCAGCTGCATTTAATTGCCTACTAGCATATGCTATCGGCAAATCCAGGTTTCCCTCACCTGTGGGTTGTGCTAGTACACATCCTATTGCATGATTGGAGGCATCTACATGGACATGAAAGGGTTTGCTCCAATCCGGAGTAGTCAATATTGGTGCTGTGCACAAACGTCTTTTCAGTTCGTTGAAGGAATTCTCGCATTCCTCGTTCCACTCAAAATTTGTTAACAACCCATAAAGAGGTTTAGCTATGATGGCATACATGTGGATAAACCTACGGTAATATCCACAATGGCCCATGAAGGCTTGTACCTCTTTAACATTCCTTGGTCTTGGTAACTCTGCTATCGCTCTTACCTTGTCTTCATCTGTTGAAATTCCATTCTTAGAAACAATGTGACCTAAGATCTTACCTTGTCGTACCATGAACACACACTTCTCTGGGTTCAGACACACTCGATAATCTCTACACTTGTTGAAGATTTTTCTGAGCTCAGGGATGTGGTAACTTCTTTCTTGGGAATGAGCGCATAAATCATCCACATATACCTCTAAGCTCTTTCGTAAGAACTCTTTGAAGACATGACACATGAGCCTTTGGAATGTTGCAGGTGCATTGGTGAGCCCAAATGGCATCACACGAAATGCAAAGATTCCCCATTCTGTGGCAAAGGCCGTTTTGTGTTGATCTTCGGGGGCAATGGCTACTTGGTTGTAACCTGAAAATCCATCAAGGAAGCTATAAACTTCCTTGCCTGCCACACGCTCCAATAGATGTTCGGTGATTGGAAGTGGATAACTATCTCTGATCGTAGCGGCATTAACTTTTTTAAGGTTAATGCACACTCGCAATTTCCCATTCTTCTTGGACACCACTACAATGGGGGACACCCATTCAGTGTGCTCAATCTCATAGATGAATCCAGCTTCAATCAGCCTGTCAATTTCCTCTTTTATTTTGGCTGCATAATTGTCATTATATGTGTAGGGCTTTTGTTTGGTGGGCTTGGCATCAGCGGTCATCGGAATCGTATGAGAGCAAATCTCTGGATCTACTCCTTTCAAGTCTCTATAGTGCCATGCGAACACATCCCTATATTCCCTTAATAGAGCTACAAGCTCTAATTCTTCTTTTGCACTTAGGTCGTCTCCTATGTACGTACATCGCTCTTCGTTCCCTTCAATGGTCACTACAATTTTTTTGGTCTTTTCTTTATTGTCATATGCTTCTCCTATAATGGCCTCTCTCTTAGGCATTCGTACCAAAATTTTTTGGTCTTCCACTTCATATTTCTTGAAATTTTCTGGTACTTCAAACAATGATTCTTCCTCTTCTTGTTTCACTACTTTTCTTTTCTTTTTCTTTTGACCTCCTTCACTTCCTTTCTTTGAATTTATCGTTTTAATACTCGCAAGGGGTTCTTCTTCTTTTTGGGTTAACACTCCTATGTCTTCTAAGTAGTGTTCCTCTGAGTCAAAGTAAGTATCCATCACAATGGATTCTAGATCATCGTCATTCTCTTCTTCTTCTATGAACTCACTAGGATCACACTCTTCCAACAAGGGCTGACACATGAACACTGAAATATCATAACCCTCCTCATCACAATGGGGTGTCCATTGTTCTTCATTGACTGCAATGTCCATGGTAGCTAAGATTTCTGCCCAACCATGAGGCTCAAATTCCTCATCTGGAAATATCATCGGTGTATAGGCTGGGTCTTTTATTGGTCTATCTCCTGGGGGAGTTCCTTCTTCTCTCGCTTTTAGGCGCTTTTCCTCTTCCTCTGCGACCTTGCACATCCACAAGTGGTTGTGTAACCTTGATAGGTGATTGGAAGATAAGTGTTACCTTCTTCACCTTCGCTCATGTCTCCTATCTTGTCGAGAGGTATCTCTGGAACTTTTTGCTTAGAGCCTACTTTTGGTATATTGGATTCAAGTTCTGGAACCTGATCCTTCACATGATTCCAGAGCTCCGGTTTTGCCTTGAGGAGCTCCTCTACAGTGAGATGACATTGAACCTTAGTGTTTTTCACCACATCAGTGTTTCTTGGAATCACTGAGTCCTCATTTCTTACCAATATTGTGGGAGCTCTGATCTGGAGAGATTCAGATTCCCATGGGCCTGTGAAATGAGGCAACTCTTGTAAAGAATTAGTTTCAAAATCTAATCTCTCATCCTCTTGTTGCTCTGTTTGATCTCCATAGATAGACGGAATGTCTTGGGGAAATTAATCATGAAGATCATCAATCTCAGGAATAGGAGGGGAATTACCTTTTTCCTTGGCCCATTTCTCTTCTTGTATTTCCCGCAAGAACTCTTGAGAGTACCGTTGAATTGAAGGAGGTATTCCAGCATCCGTGGAATTAGGAACATAAGCTCCCATTGGTGGTGAGCTTCCTCTTTCAACAACTGGTTGAGCCTGTGGAGGTAAAGAAACTTGTGATTTGTTTACCAACTGCTCTAATCTTTCTAGTAAGCCTTGGAAATGCCAATCTGATTTGACAGAGTTTGTCTGATTGAACTTTTGACTAGTCTCAAGGATAGCTTGAGCTTGTTCTACCATTTTCATACACATTTTCATCCGTTCAATCTCTAAATCTGCTCTAGGGTAACTCTTGTCTAGGTTTGCAGCTGTTGGCCTTTCTTGAAGTCGAGGCCGGTAGGCCTTGAACATCATGTCCAAGCCTGCAGGAGTGGGATTAGCTAATACTGATCCTACTCGGGGTGGTGGGTGGGTTACGTGGGGTGTGTTAGAGGGTGGAGGGATGGAGGGTGATGGGGATGGTAGCGGTGGGAAGGTGTGAGAGTGCGGTTGAGATGTGATCTCTATGATTTTTGCCTTGGTTTCTCTCAAGCTTTCTTCAAGTTCGTTTATCTTTTTTGCCCATTGCCTTTTCATTCTTTCACGACTATCCTTCCAGGCTCTAGTCCTCTTTTTGGTTATGCTCTCTGTTTCACTCACCTCGGGGCTCTTTTCCTGACCAACACCTTGGTTTTGTTGTAGTGCCTGGGCTCTTGTGGTCACCTGCACAGGTGCAGTGGAAGTCACACTCCCTGTGGAGTCTACAACTAACCCAACAACTTTGATAGGGGTGATTTTAGGCATGTTATTAGGGTTCTTTGGGCAATCTCGTAGGAGATGTTCTTTCCCGCAGTCTTGACAGAAACCCTGAATGGTTACTGGTTGAGGTTGTGTAGGGACAGGCAGTGGACAGTCACGTATAAGGTGATCTCCCTGACATCTGAAGCATGGTCCTCTAGGAAATGGGGTTCTTACCTGCCTAGGTTGAGGTCTAGAGTTGGGGTTTGTGAACATGACATTAGCATACTCAGGTTCCCCACTATTTTCACTTGGGTTCTCATAATAGTATGACTCGTTATGCTCGGGTGACTGCATGTAGTAAGCCTGTGGGCTATCAATATGTGTGGAGTCAAAACTATGGTCACTTGGATCACTGTCTGATAGCAGTGGGGTGACTGGGACTATGGCTCTATTCGGATTTTCTTCAGCAGACGCATATTTCACTGGGATCACATTGGTTGGAGCAGGGGGTTGCTGCACTAGGACTGGTTGAGGTCTCTGCTGCCCTTGATAAGGTGGCTGATAAGTTTGCTGTGGTCTGTTGTATTGTTGTGATGGGTACTGATTCTGGTATCTACCATGTTGTGGGTATGGCTGAGGGTAATTTTGCCTAACAGTTTGTTTGTTATATGGGCAGTCTTGTGCAGTGTGGTTGGTGTACCTACGCTCTATGGTGCAGTACTGGCTACTAGGATTCGCCTGGGGTTGGGCCATAATGGGACATACACTTGCCATATGGTCACCGCCACAATTGTAACACCGCTTAATTGGGGTAAATCTCGAAATTTGTTTGCTAGAGACACCTAGTTTTCTGGCTACCTTCTCTGCAAGTTCCTCAATGGATGTGGATTGACCAGATGTCAGGTTACTAGAGCTATCAGAATCCTTATAGATTTTTGATAGTTCTAATTCCTCACCTAGATTGTCCTCAATGTCTATGCACATTCGCACACACTCTTCTATCGTTCTGGGGTCCTTCAGATACACATATGACCTGAGCTTGGTGCTCAACAATCCATCCAAGAACAAGGCCAATTGTTTGGCTGATGTGGGTAACTCCGGCATTGGACATCTCTCCAGGTACTGCCTAAATCTCCTTCCAGCTAGTCTGATCGTCTCTTGAGGTGTTTGTTTGAAGCTATGAATTAGTGAGGAGGTGTTATGCCTGATTCCACTCTTAGAAAACTCAACGATAAATGCCTCTAAGAGCTGGTCTATGTTTCTAAAATGCCTCTCGTTTAGTGGTTGAAACCACGTAAGGGCAGTGTTCCTAAGGGTTAGACCGAAAGCATTATATTGTGTGAATAGGTCCTCTACTTGTTCAGCTTTTAATACTTGCCGAAATTCTGCCACATGGTCATAAGGGTCTCCCGTGCCATCGAAATAATTCTTCATGGACTTCACCAGTTGAGTTGGTCGCAGGGTCCTAGTGTGTTCTCTCGGCCTTGGCAAAGGAAAATCGTCAGTATTCCTTTGATTCCATGGGGTTCTATGTCTCTCAGGGTCCACTCTATTCCTTTCTGTTCCCGTTCTTTCTCTTCCCAGGGAGTTGGCAAAACTTACCTCAGGTTTGTCTCTACTTCTATCTCTTTGAGCTCCATGAGCTTGGGAGGTCCCAGCTCCTTGGTGACCAAAGGACACATTAGACCTTGGTTGGGGAAAAACAAATTCACCCTTCCATGTGTAGGCATGTCTGCCATGCTCAGTGACCATGAAGATTCTCTCTGATGCATTGTCTAGGTAGGTTACTTGGCCTGGGCTATCAGGGTCTTTAAACTCATAGATTGTGAGGGCACTCACTTCCTGGGGTTGAGCAGATTTGTATCTCCAAAAAGCCTCATCGGTCTCTCGGTTTAAAAGCAGATCTATGCTTTTATTATCCTGTGGAATCCACTCTGGAGTCATGATTCTGGTCAAGACAGATTTACCACGGGGAGTTCTTGGCTCTCTCTCTAAGTTCCCTTGCTCTATATCACCCATGTCGGTCTCCGCAATCACATTTCCCAACTCGTCTGTTCTATCAGGAAGAGTGGTGACTACATAAATAGTCCCCTCTTTATCTAGGTATGCTCCATTCTCAAACTTGACTACCGGGTGGTCTAATCCATGGGGTTGCTCGGGGTTCTTAATCTGGACCACCGATCTTCTCAGGCCATCTTCATAGATGCGAGCACCTAGACGATTAGTCCTGATGTATTCCAGCTGAGTCTTGTATGGTCCTTCTGGCTTTTCTAGATAAGCCAACCCTGAACTACCTACTGGTCTCTCCATGTGATAGGACATCTCAGAATCACTTGTTTCTGATCTGGGAGTGTATGGGTAATCACTCAACTGTTGGGCCCAAGACCTGGCAGTGTGATTGACACTAGCTTCAGAAGATCTGAGGCTTTGTCTGTCTAGGCCTAAGTGTCTGCCTGATCTAAGGTTCATATGCCTGATTTATTTACCCCCTTGGACCCAAGCACACTCTCGTTGCCGGTTAATTTGCACCAATCACTTTGTTCTTTTGAGTTGAATATTATGTTTATGGTCTTGTCTGAAATCGCGTCGTCAGGAGTACTTAGGTGAATTTCCGCACTTGATAAGTGATCGATTCCAGTTTACCTTTTGTCCCTTAGAGTTTTCGCACTTAAGGCCTACTTAATTCTTGCACTTGGTTGATTAATACTCTTGAACTTGATTCGTGCCTAATGTTGCCCTAATTAGTTACCACACCTAGGTCGTACTTAGCCTAGGCTAGGAATTGACAAAGGAGGGTTGAGAGATCTTCCAACCTCAATTAGCTGGTTGACCAGACTGCTACACAAGCCCAGGAAGCCTTCTCCCAAGCTTGGTACTCACCCTTGCTAGCTTGCTTTGGATTGCCTTGAGTGCACACAAAGTTCTTGCAAAAGCTCACCAGTTAGTATAGCTCTATTACCACAAGTAATTGGAAGACACACATCAATATTTTCAGTCCCCCTGGAGTAACTCACTGTACCCCCTCAATCTTAGGACCACTTAGTTCCACCTAAAGGTCAACTTAAAAATGCATGTTCTAAAATTCCACGTATGATTCTTACAAAAACCAGTCGAGGTCCACGTAGGATTCTCAACGGGCTTTCCAACGAGACCAAAATCTCATCAATCGGAGTTCGTATGGTCAAGTTATGACCATTCAGGCACTAAAGGGTCAAAACAGGCTCTCAGGGTTCAGGAGATCCCTCTCTGGTGTCTAGGCCTTTTGCCCACTTCCAAGGTTCTAAAGTTATACCAAGGTGCCTAAAATTAAGCTCAACTACCCTTCCAATCACTCAAAAATAACCCTAAATTTTCATGCGTTAAAGGCCGTGTATCGCGATAGGTCGGGTCGAGGTGTCGCGATAGGTCGAAGTGTCGCGATAGCTCGTGAGGTGTCGCGATAGGTGGGAGGTGTCGCGATAGGTCGTGAGGTGTCGCGATAGGTCGAAGTGTCGCGATAGGTCGTGAGGTGTCGCGATAGGCCGAAGTGTCGCGATAGGTGGGAAGTGTCGCGATAGCTCGTGAGGTGTCGCGATAGCTCGAAGTGTCGCGATAGCTCGTGAGGTGTCGTGATAGGTCGAAGTGTCGCGATAGCTCGTGAGGTGTCGCGATAGGTCGTGAGGTGTCGCGATAGGTCGTGAGGTGTCGCGATATGTCAAAAGTGTCGCGATAGCTCATGAGGTGTCGCGATAGGTCGTGAGTGTCGCGATACCTCGAGGTGTCGCGATAGCTCGGGATATGGTGAATTTTTCTGTTCTGTCTAGTGATCCTGGGAGCTCTAGGCCTGCGCAGTGTCGTGGTGCACTCAGAATCGTGATTGGGTGAAGTTTTCGGAGTGTCGCGATAGCTCGAGCTCAACGCCTCGGGGACTGTGCAGACAGATTCTGTACCTGCTGAGCTTGCTGGAGATGATGATGGAGCTTCCACCTGCAAGAAACATGCAAGAAACACACAAAACAAGAACACACACGCTCGCTCTCTCTCAAACTCGCACACAACAAATGAGGGGAATGACAAGGAAGAGGGAATATGTAGTGGAGAAGGAGAAGGAGGTGGAGATGGAGAAGGAGGTGAAGATGGAGATGGAGATGGAGAAAAATCAGAAATTTACCAACTGCTTACCATTCCAACGCGTCCTCTCTACGTCTTACCATCACACGCTCGTCCTCAAAGCTCGATCCCCGGCAACGGCGCCAAAATTTGGTGTAGCTCAGCGATGAGTAGCACCTCCTTTAATGTCAATCCGGGAAGACGTGAGGATGGTATGAAGACCACGAGCAAGTGGAAGCACAAGTGCGTGAGTGAGAAGCACACAAGCATGCACACACATACACGCACACGCGCACACATTGCAAGAACAAAGAGAGTAAGACAATGGAATCACTTCTATTGCAACCAAGTTCTCATACAAGCTCAAACTACAAGAAGCTAGCCCAAAAATGAGCTCTCTAGCTCTATTTATAGTTTTTGACTAGCTTTGGCCCTGTCCAGACCTAGTGTCCGGCCTAGTTAAAAATTAGGTTCCAGGGCTTATTTGAGGGCTCAAACGAGATCTAAAAATTATGAAAATTGGCAGGCAACTACTTCTAAGGCTCCTCAAGCTCGAGGACTCCTCGGCTTGTACAAAATGGAGCTACAAAAAGGTGAAAATGGTATTTACAGGGGTTTTTAGTGATGAGAATCACTTTTAACTGGTGTAATGGTTTGAAAAAATAAAGGGTTGCCTTAGTGCTAGATCTGCTTGTATGCTCGTACTTGCTTCTTCTCGTATACAGCCAACATATGTCCTATCCTCTTGTCCCAAAGATCAATCTCTACAATCCTTTTGTTACCAATCATCACATAACATACCTTGTTGTGTGTAGGAGCAACATCTAATGTGAACAATCTACCTTCTTTCCTTCCCTTGGCAATGAACTTGCCTCCTTACTTCACCATGCACCCTTTTGCATCAAATATAACCTACATACCTCTCTCTACCATCTGTCCTATAGAGATAAGGTTCTTGGAAATAGATGGAACATGGAGCACATCTTTAAGAGTCTTGACAAATTTACCTTCACCTAGCTTCACATCTCCCACATGTGTAATGGGATGCTCAATGTTATCTCCTGTCTCCACACAAGATTTTGAGCTTAGGACCTTCATATGAACAAAAGATTTGTCCGTACATGACATGTGATTAGAACATCCAGAGTCTATGTACCACTTTGTGTCCTTGTGATCACTATTGTAGCCATATCTCATGGCTAGGAGGGTCTCCTTCTCATCATCCTTCTTGGATTTGTTAGCATAGTTCCCTTGCTCCTTCTTCTTCTTGCCTTTTTCATCCTTGAACTAGCAATTTGAAGAAATATGATTCTTCTTACCACATATAAAACAAGTTTTACCTTGATGAGGGTTGTTCTTCCCTTTGCCATTCTTGCCCTTCCTTGAAGATGATGCCTTGCTATCTCCTTCTGAATTTGAATCTTCTTCCTTGGACTGCTTCCACTTCATTTTTCCTCCTTTCCCTTCTTACCACTCTTGCCTTTGCCTTTGCCAGCATAAAGGACCTGTGAGTGACCATCCTTCTTGGATGTGTCTCCTATGGCAACCTCTTCTACCACTAGGTGTGGGATCAACCCCTCAAGAGTTGGTAGAGGATCTCTATACAAGATGGTAGTAATAAGAGGTTTCCACTTGTCTTCCCCTCTCAGCCCATTGAGAGTAATCTTCACAAAGTCTTCCTCATCTACTTTGCAACCAATGGATGCCAGTTGCTCCCTCAACTCGTTCACCCTCAAGGTGTAATCAACAATAGATTGACCACTACCCTTCTTCAAAGAATGGAGTTCATTCTTAAGCTACATCTTTCTGCTTCTTGTGGAAGTGACATATATCTTCTCTAAGGCCTTCCAAACATCTCTAGCATGATCAAACTCTAATATATGACCAATCATAGTGTTAGAGATTACCTCTGATATGTAGAAGATAGATCTCCTATTCCTTTCCTCTGAATCCTTCAACATCTTCAATTCTTGATTAGTGACCTTTGGATCTTTGGGATCCACATCAGGCTTATCTTCATCTCCACACATAATAGGACATAAAACTTTGCTCATGAGGTATTTCATGACTCTGAACCTCCATGGGGGTATTTGTCTTTGTCAAGCAACTCCACTTTTTGATCTAGGTCTGCCATAATGAATGGGAAATTAGGGTTACATTGAAATGTACCTCTTAGCCTTGATTTTCAAGCTTTTTTTCCTTCTTCTAAAGTCTTCAAAGGATCTTTCCTGCTCTAATACCAACTGATGGAATTTAATCCCTGAGATTTGTACACTAATTGTGAAATGAACCCAATACCTAGGTCCCTTCATACACCTTTTCTACTACCCTACAGAAAAACTTTAATTCACTTGCCTTACATTGATCCAAATCACCTAAGTTTTTAGCCACACTTAATGTGTTTTATAATCCAAGAAGCTATAGAAAACCTCAAATGAATCTGTTTAGGTTAGTCAACAACTCTGTACAAGATAGACTATGCAGAGATGTAGGATATGTAGAAATTAGGGTTATAGAGATACACCGATTTCTTCGCACATAAAACTGATTTCAAAAAGCCCTCTTAGGGAAATTAAAACACATATATAAGCTACAAAATTCACTTTAAATCTCTTGAAGTGGATATGTACACAAAGAGCTACAACTTATATAAGCAGACTATGTCTACACTTACAAGAGGCTAGAGGGGGTGTGGACTTGATAGCTCCTCCTTGCTCCTCCTCTGTGGATATAATGCCCTCCTCCATGTTTTTTCCTAGCTTGGACTGTTGTGTTTTAGCTCCTTGAGCCTTGAATTACTCTCTCATTGAGCCTCCTTGAGTATATGTATCTTAGTCTTCAATGACCTACAACACTTCCATGCATTTGGTGCCACTTCGCCTCCTTTTATAGATTTTGGATGCCTCTCCTGACTTTTCCACCATGTTAGTACTGCTTTCCCAACCTTGAGACCATTCTAAGTTATCTAAGTCGTGACTTTTGTCCATATTAAGGTCTTTTGACCCCTTTATCTACCTAAAGCTTGCATAAGTCACACTTTCAACAAGGTTGAGCATTGTCCTCAATGCTCACTTATGGACCCTTCTATCTAACTTGGGCCCTTTTCCTCATTTGATTTCCTCCAATAGTCTCAAATTCCAGTGCATGGACCTAATTTGGACCTATCCAACCCTCTTTCTGTGCCCAAATGCCCAAGCGCCTTCCTTCTTGGCCAGTTTTAGAATCACCCATTGTCAAGCGCTTCCAATTTCACATGATTGAGACTTCTTACCTCCACCTTGCCCAAGTTCCTTAAATAGGATCTGATACCAATGTTGGGAATTGAATTCACAACCTCCTTATTAGGAGTGTTATGGGCTAACCACTTGCACCAAAAGCCATGGTTGAGGATTACTTCCTAATCCTTTCTCTTAAGGCGTGGTTCAACCATCTCCTACTAGGATTATGTGACATCCTGGGATAAGGGAAGATCAAGTTTATTAAGTAAATATCAAGATAAGAAAAGACTTATTGATATGAAATCAAAAGCATAATATATTAATTGTGTCATTTGGATCAATAATCATTATCCTTTTAAGCTTTTTATGTGTTGATCAAATTTATTCAAAAAATAAATTTTTGACAATGGAATATAAACTTTATGGAATATGAACCATTCAGAGTATTAATAAAGATTTTCTTCAAGAGGAGAGAGTTGTAACTCTTTAATGCATATATGGAAAAGATGAGAAATAAAGTGCTGAAATATACTTTAGAGAATATGGCCTATGAGCAACAGACAATTAACCAACATGATAAATATGTTACCTTTTGAGGCTAAGTTAATGATTGGCACATGACTGTTTCATTTGAGACAGATGCCTAGCCATGTCAATAGATAGTATCTAGTGTGAGAATACTATCTCTATTATCAAATTACATAGAAAAGATCTTTTGGATTGCATTTGAACAAAGAAATAGTTCAATGAATATTAAAGAAAGAAAAAGTCTTTTCAAGAATAGAAAAAACTTGATAAATATGAATTTTTTTTGTTGAGGCTAACGCTATCCGGTAGCTCTTCTAGTGGCTTTAGTAGTATACTATCATCCTTTTTTGTAATCAAATCAGTTGCATTCATACTTGGTAGCTACATCTAAAAAGTGTAAATACTATATATTTATAGACATTGATTATACCTAATGAAAACAAGTCTTGTTTGGTCTCTATCATTCATGTGAATGGATTCTGAAATATCTAGAATTTGGCATTGAGCGCACTTATAAGTTCCATAAAAAAATTATATTTAGCCATTCTATGGGTAAGATACAATCGATTTGTGTAATAATCTTGTATAACTTTTGCATGCTTAAGCCATGGATGGAAAATCAGTAAATGATAGCAAGATTTTTATCTTGTAAGATCCAATACTATAAAAGCCAATGTAGCTCCTTGCATTTTGATTGGGGCATCTTTGATTATGCCCAAGACCTGTACACAAGACCGATCTGCCATCCTTAAAGAAAATGGAGCCAATTTTACATTTTGCCACCCTAATTAGTTGCAGATTTTGAGTGTAGCAATGTTTACTCTCAATGCACCATCTATAAACACTCTGACACCTAGTTGTTTCTTATGATATATGGTAATCAAGGATACTTCAATGTTATAATTTGTACATGTGCAATACGTTTTTCCTCTGGCATAAGAGTTCTCTACTAAAAGCTAGACACAAAAAGTCACCCAAAAAAATTCAAATGGCTACCTATAGAGTATTCTAGAGTGTAGATAATATAGTCTCGAGAAAAATATAAGAACCTTCGATACAATTTGTAGTAGGGTTTGGTGCTACTTGAGTGGGATCTACGTCTTGAAGAATGGGGACCTCTTCTTCCTTTCCAAGTACTTAATATCAGCCATACTCCTTAACTTTCACAAAATATTCAAGGAATGTATCTTTTGATTAGAAGTATCATATCAATGATACGTTTCTTCCCCCTTAAACAATTTTTGCCTACAAAAATTGAAGGATTTTAAGGAAATTTGTGCTCATTCTTTTATTCATACTTACCAATTTCCTAAGTTTTAAACACATTTTATGATAAGCCCATTTTTACCAATTTCATATTTACCAATTTATGATAAGCTCATTTTTCTTCAAAAGTGATGTAACAAGTCGTCAAATATTCCATGTTACTGTTAGTGTCCATGTGAAAGTCCAAATGGCCACTGAACACTTCTTTGTATATGTTCTTTAATAAAACATATAGTGGCTTGGTCAGCCACAGACTGTATGCTCGACTGCATTTGTGAAACCTAAGAAGTCTGTTTTCGTGCTCCCTGTGTACTGTGTTTTTCGTGTATTCTGCAGCATCTGTGCGAAGCACTCTGTGCAGCCTCGGAGCTCATTTTTCTACTCCGAGCATATCATCGTGGAGCTCTCAAGAAGGAGAGTGCACTGTGGTGCATCGTCATAGAAATACTTCACTGGTATCAGAGTAGTTTGGCGCAAAAATCTTTGTTCCTTTTGTGCTAGCGAAGCGAGCACCCCCCCACCCCCAAGGCTTTCTCCAAGGCTTACGACTAAGGTGGCAACCAAGGCATAGACCTTGGCATACCTTGTCATCCGAGTCACCGAAGTCACCGTTGGATGCATGCGAGGGAGGACCTCAACGATCAAGGAAGATAGAGGTTCTCGGTACTTCCCGGGAGGTCACCCATCCCAGTACTGTTCTCCCTAGAGCTCGCTTAACTGTGACAATCCCTTGCCACTAAGCTACACTCTTGTGGTGTCTAAAGAAGGGGAAAGACTAAGGTTGACATTACCTTGAACATGTTTTGGTTCCTCAAAGCTTCATTCTTTGCTTTCAAAGCCTATTTTTGAAGCATTTTTGGGTGTCTTTTGGAGCCATTTTGGAGTACTTTTGCACATAGTTCTCTTCACACAGGTCCGTGAACATCAAGAAGAGTGTTCTTTGTACTTCTCTGACAATAAATATCAACCTTTGGGGCTGTGTTTTTCAGCCACACTCGCAAAACTACAGGTTTCTGGAAAGGTTTTCTGTTTTGGTGGGAGCAGTCCCTGCAAATTTATGCAGGTTTTTGAGCCAAAAACATCAGAGTTGACTGACACTTGCTGGAGTTATTGGCTAGTTTTTGGGTTGTGCATTCAGCCTTTTAGTGTCATTTTACTGAATATATTGAGCACATACACATCATGTACGCTTCTGTGGATACCACTTATGTACGTCCATGTGGTCATTGATATAGCAATTATGTTCTTTGCATAAAGCCTTTTACATTTGATGAAGAGGGTTGTGGTGAGGTTTTCTTAACTGGGAGACACCCAGATGTTGGGATATCTTCGGTGATGCAGGTGGAAGACTTACCCAACCTCGCCATAGGAGATGTATGATAGTTGTTCATAGGTGCTCGATAAGCCTAGTTGGCTTCTATTGGGCAACTGATTATATGGAGTGGAGTTAGCGATTCACTATGCATGCAAACATGTCAGTACTTGTAGTCTTATGATATTTTGACACTGGTCATACGCTCATTTTGCAAAGGATACTCTCGCAATTTTTTTCCAGATTTTTGGTTTTGTCAACTATATAGTGGTCGATTTACTCCTTGATACACTTATATGTTGGTGTTCGGATTCTTCTAGCTCCATTATCATTCCATTCAGTTCTCTACCATCATGGCGTCAGAGGTCTCAGGGACATCCGGTGGATCAAGGTCTAGTGCTAGTGTTCCAAAGAGGAGCTATATCTTGCACGGAAAAGACCATTTTGAGATCCGAAAATTTTATGGCACAAACTTTGCTCTATGGAAGCATCAGATTAAAGATGTGATGATTCAAAAGAGGCAATGGAAGCGAGTAAATGGGATTTCAAAGAAGCCTATTGACATGGATGAAGATGATTGGGATGAGTTAGATGAAATGGCCAGGTCTACCATTTGCTTGCACCTGACAGATAATGTTTACTTTATAGTATTAGACTGTGAAAGTGCAGAGGACCTTTGGAAGAAGTTATGCAATACATATGAAAAAGAGATGGCATCAAATAAATTGTATCTGATGAGAAAATTATATGACCTTCGTATGAAGGACACAGATAGTGTTGCTTCTCATCTAAATGAGTTTGATGCTATATTCTCCCAGTTACAGACTCGAAAAATGGATATGGATAATGAAATGAAAGCAGTATTGTTATTATGCACCCTACCATCATCATGGGATATATTTTGCACAGCTATTAGAAATAGTGCACCTGGTGGTAAATTTGTCTATGATGACATATGTGGAGCACTCTTGAGTGAGGAGATTCATAGAAAATATATGGTTGGCACTCAGAGTGGAGATGCATATAATGTTCACGATTCTTACCAAGGAAAGAATCAGCAACGTGGCAGGAGCAAGAACAAGGGAAAGAATGGTCAAGAAAATAAGAGAAGAAGTAAATCAAGGAAGAGGGATATCGAATGCCATTATTGTCATAAGAAAGGACATATGAAGAAAGATTGTTATGCATTAAAGAATGCTAAAGGTAAAGGATAGAACGTTGATGGGCATGTTAAATAGTTACATGCACCATCTACTTTGACTGTGAAGATTGAAGAAATTAATGCTATTTCTGATGACGCTAATGTGTTGACACTTGATAGTAATGTGCCATCTGAGGTGCTTATGGCTGATTCTCTTTCCCACACATGGCTGCTAGATTCTGGTGCTTCTTTCCATGTGACACCACACAGAGAATGGTTCTCTAATTATGCAGCAAAGTCTCTTGGTATCGTGAGACTTGGTGACTCTTACTAGTGTGATGTTGTGGGGATTGGAGATGTGGTTGTGCAGTTCATTGATGGTTCAAAATTTACTATGCATAATGTATGCCATGTACCTCAGTTATCACACAATTTGATATCAGTTGGTCAACTTGATGACCTTGCTTACAAGGTGGTCTTCTATGCTCAGTCCTTTCGCATATCAAAGGGCAATATGGTTATTGCAAAAGGAAGCAAAGTTGGATCACTTTATCCTTTATTTGTATCACAGAAAGAACACTTGTTATCTGTTACTGAACAGCCTATGGCTTGTATTTGGCATGGTCATTTGGGCCATATATCTCGTATTGGAATGGAAAATCTTTCTCATTCTGGCTACTTACCTATGTTATCTTTCTTTGATTTTTCATTTTGTGAGCATTGCCAATATGGAAAGCAAACCAAAAATGTGCATAGAACACACATTGACTCTTCAATTCAACCTTTAGATCTCGTTCATACAGATGTGTGTGGTCCCATGCGCACTAGGTCCTTAGGTGGTTCTCTCTACTTTGTCACTTTCATAGATGATGCTACTAGAAAAGTTTGGGTATATCCTATCAAATCGAAGGATGAGGTATTCCCTACTTTCAGAAAATGGCTTGCTTCAGTTGAGACTGAAAAAGGAACTAAGCTTAAGGCTTTATGTTCAGATAACAGGGGTGAGTATACCTCACATGAATTCAACCTTTTCTATCAGTCTAGAGGGATCCATAAAGAGTTTAGAGCTCCTTATACCCCAGTACAGAATGTTGTAGTTGAGAGGATGAATAGAACTACTCAAGATAGAGTAGTCTCTATGTTGCATCATGCAAACCTCTCACAAGGCTTTTGTCTAGACGCAGTATTGATTGCAGTTCATGTGATTAACCTTTCACCTAGTACTGCCAAAGGTTTGAAAGTGGCACAAGAGTTATGGACAAGGAAGCCACCATATTATGATCATCTTCGATTTTTTGGGTGTGAAGCATATGTTCATATACCTAAGAATCTTAGATAAAAGTTGGACCATAAGTCAAAGAAATGCATTTTTCTTGGATATTGTCGAGAAGGACAATTTGGATATCGCTTATGGGATCCAGAAACACGATCAGTGATCAAAAGTAATGATGTCATTTTCAATGAGTCTAAGATGCATAAACAGCCCATTAAGGAGGTTGAAGTGAGAAGAGTGATGTTTAAGGATACTAGTCCTCCGGTTAGCATGCATAAAAATGTTGCACGTAGGGATAAGGGAAGCAACAAACAAATGAAGATGAAGGCACAACTAGTCAAGCCAACTTCCTAAGAGGAAGAGGAGGTGGCAAAGGTAGAGGAAGAGGCAGGAGTAATAAAGATGGAGTCAAGGCTTGCTGGATTTGTGGTAAGACAAATCACTTAGCTAATGATTGTTGGAATAATACTCAGAGTAATGGTGGATATAATCAGAATTTTAATTCAAGAGGAAGAGGTGGCAGAAATCAAAGAGGTAATTTCAGAGGTAGAGGTAGTAGAGGTTACTTTGGAAGAAATGCAGGTAGAGGATTCCAAAGTCAACAATACAACAATACCTACTACAATTATGCTTCAGATCAGAAGGAGGATTCAACATTGATAATGAATGCAACTTGTGAAAGGCAAAGTGAAGACCAAAGAGTCTTTTACATTGACTCAGGGTGTAGCAATCACCTGAGTGGCAATATAGCTTTGATGACTGATTTGGAAAATAAGGTAACTAATCATGTAGTTCAAACATGTGACAATACAAAGCACAATGTGAAGTCAATTGGATCAGTGAAGGCCAAGGATGGAAGTACCCTTTTGAGTAAGGTCTTGTATGTTCCTATAATTCCTAAGAATCTAATAAGTGTAGGACAAATTGTTGAAAAAGGTTATGAAGTTAGATTCACTAATGAAGGAGTGTTTGTGGAAGACCCTAGAAATGGGTATAGACAGATTGTTTCAGGAAAAAAAGAAGGAAGATTGTTCACATTGAAGATCCAAGGTAATGTTGGTCATGCCTTGTTCACCTATGGAGGACATAAGATCTCTGAGTTAGATCTTTGGCACAAGAGGCTTGGACATTTCAATGAAAGAGGTATCAAAGATATGATTAATAATGGTTTAGTGCTTGGATTGCCTAATGTTGTAGGTCAACATATGACATACATATGTAAGGCATGTCAATTAGGTAAGGCTCATAAGCAATCTTATTCCAAGCATGGTTTTATGTATTCAGAAAAGCTTGAATTGGTACACACAGATGTGTGGGGGCCATCAAAGGATTTCAGTATCAATGGTTCAAGGTATTATGTGATTTATGTTGATGATGCTACCAGATGGATCACTATCTATGTGATCAAAGATAAGTCAGAGGTATTCAATACATTTAAACATTATCATGTGTATGCGGAGAGAATTACAGGTCATAAGTTGAAAAGACTAAGGTCAGATGGAGGGGGAGAGTATTTCTCTAATGATTTCAATGATTACTTGTGGAATGCAGGTATAAAGAGAGAGGTTACTTGCAGGTACTCTCCTCAACAAAATGGTGTAGCGGAAAGGAGGAATAGAACTCTTGTTGAGTTTGCAAGATCTATGATGAAGGAGAAAAAATGCCCAAATTACTTGTGGGCTGAGGCTGTAAATACAGCTACTTATTTGGTTAATAGGTTACCATGTAAAGCTTTGCAGGGTACGACACCATATGAGGCATCGTGGGGTAAGAGAACTACATTAGATCATTGCAAAGTATTTGGGTGTTTGGCATATGCATATGTGCCATCACAATTAAGGCACAAATTGGAACCTAAAGCTGAAAAGTATGTATTTATTGGATACGATGATAAGCAGATGGGATATAGGTTGTGGAGTCCATCCACAAAACAATTTCTTGTATCAAAGGATGTTACATTTGATGAGCAAGGTACTTGGTATGCAGGTACAATCAATATTAATGCAGGTGATGAAGAAGTTGTGAACCAAAAGAAAGGTAAATCAAAGGTTCAGATATTTGATGAAGAGGAGAATAATGAAGCACAGGTTGAAGTTGAAGAAATGCCAAGGTTTGATCCTGAGTGTGATGAACCAGAAACCTCAAGGAGTGGAGAACTTAGAAGGTCATCAAGACACAAGTGGCAACTTACAAGGTATAGCTATGACACTTCTTTTTTGGCTACAAAAGATTATGCTTATATGATAAAGGCAGATGAAGACCCTTCTACATATGAAGAGGCAAAAGGTAAGGAAAATTGGGAGAAAGCGATGCAAGAAGAATATGATGCATTGATGGAGAATCAGACATGGGAGTTGGTTCCTAAACCAAATAGCCAGAAGATCATTGGATGCAAGTGGGTCTATAAGACAAAAAGGTATGCAGATGGAAGTGTGTCTAGGTATAAAGCTAGACTTGTTGTGAAGGGTTTTGCTCAGACTTATGGTATAGATTATGATGAGACCTATAGTCCTGTGGCAAAGATGACAACCATCAAGACACTCATAGCTATTGCTGCATGTAAAGGTTGGAATA
Organism: Ceratopteris richardii; assembly: GCA_020310875.1. Classification (NCBI taxonomy): domain Eukaryota; kingdom Viridiplantae; phylum Streptophyta; class Polypodiopsida; order Polypodiales; family Pteridaceae; genus Ceratopteris; species Ceratopteris richardii. The sequence goes on along the minus strand of CM035442.1, from coordinate 101,539,389 downwards.
TATGTCAATGATATGTGAAGAATGCTTTTTTAAATGGTTATATTTCAGATGATGTTTTCATGGAGCAACCACAAGGATTCAGAGATGGAAGGTATCCAGATCATGTGTGCAAGCTCAAGAGAGCTTTGTATGGTTTGAAGCAGGCCCCAAGGGCATGAAATTATAGACTTGTGAAGTTCTTGAAAGAACTTGGATTTCAAGTATCTAAAGCAGATAGTAGCTTGCTTGTTAAAGCAAGTGATGATGGGTTCATATATATGTGCATATATGTTGATGATATAATTCTTACAGGTACAGATGAGAAAGGCATTCAAAGCCTAAAGAAGCAAATGGAGAAAGAGTTCAAAATCAGTGATTTGGGAGACTTGTCATATTTCTTGGGCATGGAGATTTCATACACTCAACATGGAGTGTATGTGACTCAAGAAATGTATTTGAGAAACTTGTTAATCAAGTTTAAGATGAATGATTGCAGGGTAGCACCTACTCCAATGGAGGTGAATCATAAATTGAGCAGATATGGAGGTGAAGAGTTCAAGGACATGAAACTATATCAGAGTTTGGTTGGTAGTCTGATCTATGCTACATTAACTAGGCCCGACTTGTCATATGCAGTTGGAGTTTTGTCTCAATTCATGCATTGTCCTAGGAAAGAACATTGGATTGTAGGACAAAGAGTGTTGAGGTACATTAAGGATACACTCAAAGAAGGTTTGTATTATGGTTTTACATCAGATACAAATATCAAGATATATAGTGATGCAGATTGGGCAGGTAATCCTGATGATAGGATATCAACTTATGGATACTTGTGTTATGTGGGAGATAAGTTAATTTCTTGGTGTTCAAAGAAGCAACACAAAGTTGCTTTACCATCTACAGAAGCAGAGTACAAAGGGATGGTTGAAGCTGCAAAGGAAGTGATATGGCTTAAGACTCTGATGAAGAGTTTTGACATCATTCAGAGTACGGCTACTATTCATGGAAATAACATGAGTTCATTGTATTTAGCTGCTAATCCTGTTTTTCATGCCAGGACTAAACACATTGAGATTCAGTACCATTTCCTAAGAGAGAAGGTGATGGATAAAGAGATTGAAGTCATATATACTTCAACAAAAGATCAGATAGCTGATATGCTAACCAAAAGCTTGGATGGACCAAAGCTACAGAGATTTAAAGACATGGCAGGCACAAAGAAGATAGATAAAACCTCAATTGATGATTGAGGGGGAGCTGTTGGTGCAGGGCAATCAACAATTGAAGTTTTAATGAAGTTTTGGAAGTCAAGGACTAAAGGAAAATTCAATTTGTGAAGCATGAAGGAAGAATACATCCAAAAGATGAATAGGTGTACACATATGTACATTAATACAGAGATAGTTCACTTATACTTTTGTATAGTCATGATATTGTAAATATTTGCCTATATATACAAGTAAAAAGTTGGGGCAAATATGAGAGAGCATGAGAATAGAGTAATCAGTAGTTGTATGAGTCATTAGACATCTTAGAAGTGAGTTGAGTCTCTCTCATCACTCAGTTGCAAATTTCTTCAGAAATGGAAGAAAAATTGCGCCCCGATGTTTTTGTGCATTCTCCTCCTGTGCTTGATCATTTTGAGAATCCTTTTGTAGATGTCTAAGTCCATAGTTAATGAGTCTATGGTTAAAGCTTGAGAGCCTAATTGTAAACAGGTTGTGAGAATTATGTGTAGGAACATTCATATGTGAAGAAGTGTTCACTGGTTCCTGAAATAGGCGCAAAATTTGATGTTAATGTTTTGGTCAGTTCTCCTTCCACAGTGTAAAGTTTTGAGGAAGCAAGCACTCAATCTTTAAGTTGGAAGGTAAGCTATCTGTGGCTAAAAGCATTTTCATAAACGGGTTCTAGATTGAGAGAACCAAGTGTTAGAAGTTACAGGTGTCTAAATCGATTTCTCAGAAGAGCAGTTTTAGACATAGGTAACTTGTTGAGTTCATTTCTCAAGATACACTAAATCTTTTGGAGTGATTCAACTTGGAGAAGGTGCGCAACATTGTAGGCAAAACCTTCTGCAAAGTTTCATAAAAAACTTTACACAATTTATAAGGTAATGAGAGAGATATGTGCAGCATACTTTCTATGTAGTCATCTCCTTCACAAATTTTTCAAAATCTTCATAATTAATCATTGATCCTCTAAAATTGGTGAAAGTTTGAGTTACTCTTGTTGTAGAGGTGCTCTAATTACAAGAGTAGCTTGTTCTTTTGGAGATTAACACTCTCCATCATTCTATTCACAAGAATGGTACTTGGGATTTAGTACCTTTGCCAAATGGCAGGAAAGGTTTACCATGTAAATGGGTATATAAGCTGAAATTCACATCAGATAGTGCTTCTCCAAAGTATAAAGCACGACTTGTTGCAAAGGGTTTTAAGCAAAAACATGGTGTTGATTTCGAGGAAATCTTCTCTCCAGTGGTGAAGATGACTACCCTGCGCATGTTGCTTGGATTCGTTGCAATGGAGGACTTAGAGCTAGTCCAAATGGATGTGAAAACTGCTTTCTTGCATGGAGATCTTACAGATGAGTTATATATGGAACAAATAGAGGGTTATATAGTTCCTGGAAAGGAAATTCTAGTTTGTAAACTTAAGAAGAGCTTGTATGGACTTGAAAAATCCCCTAGAAAATGGTACCAAAAGTTTGATGCTTTTATGAAGTCTCAAGGCTATTCTCAAAGTAATGAGGATCATTGTCTCTACACAAAGAGATGCTCTGATGGCAGCTTGATATGCTTGATACTTTATGTCGATGATATGTTGATTGCTGGGAAGTCCTCTTATGATTTGTCAATTCTCAAAAAGAAGTTGAGTTAGACATTTGATATGAAGGATTTGGGGGATGCCAAACATATTCTTGGCATGTGCATTACTCGTGATAAGAGTAAAAGATGAATATACTTGTCTCAAAGTGAGGACATATCCAAAGTACTTCACAGGTTCAATGTGCAAGGTGGGAAGGCATTGAGTACACCTTTACCCACATATGTGAAATTGGGCAAGGATGATTGCCCCAAATCAGATGAGGAAAAGGAATTCATGAACAAAATTCCCTATCAGTCTGATGTTGGTAGTCTCATGTATGCTATGGTAGCTATGAGACCAGACATTGCATTTGTTGTGGGAGTTGTGAGTAGATATACGTCTAATCTTGGCAACAAACATTGGGAAGCGATCAAGATGATTTTAAGATATCTGAGTTGCACTAAGGACAAGTGTCTATGCTTAGGTAGAGGGAAAGCATCCATTCTCGGTTACACAGATTCTGACTATGTTGGTTGTGTAGACAATCGTAAGTCTACATCAGGGTACATTTTTCATTTTTCTCAAGGTGCTATCTCTTGGAGATCTCCTCTTCAAGAATGTACCGCTGATTCCACCACAGAAGCAGAGTATGTTGCAGCAAGTGAGGCATGTAAGGAAGCATTGTGGCTTTCTCGTCTTGCTTGTGATATGGGTTTACCTCAGCATGTACCTTGTTTGCTCAGTGATAGTCAGAGTGCCATTGCTTTGGTTAAGAATTCGGTCTATCATGCAAAGACCAAGCACATTGAGGTGACATATCACTTTATTAGAGATTGCTTAGCCACTGAGTGCATTATTCTTGAGAAGGTTCACACTCGAGATAATGTTGCAGATGCTTTGACTAAAGCTCTACCACAGGATAACTTTGGACACTGTTGTCACTTGATGGGGGTTACTTGATTCCTGGTCTTACATAGACACTTGTCTATTGTGTGACATGCCCATCAGGTGGGAGGTATAGTTTGTATACTTACAGTTAGGTATTCTTTATCATTCTTTATTTTTTCTCCCATAGTTACTTTGGCCATATTGGCCTTTACTAGGAGGTTGTTATCGTTAGTGTCCATGTGAAAGGCCAAATGGCCACTGAACACTTCTTTGTATATGTTCTTTAATAAAACATATAGTGGCTTGGTCAGCCACAGACTGTATGTTCGACCGCATTTGTGAAACCTAAGAAGTCTGTCTTCGTGCTCCCTGTGTACTGTGTTTTCCGTGTATTCTGTAGCATCTGTGCAAAGTACTGTGTGCGACCTCAGAGCTTGGTTTTCTACTCTGAGCATATCATCGTGGAGCTCTCGAGAAGGAGAGCGCACTGTGGTGCATCGTCGTAGAAATACTTCATTCCCAAGTTCAAGCTTCCATTGTTTATAAATTTAGCATCCCATACCACCAAATCCACTAGAGTGATAGTGTATCTCAAACATCCCATATCATCTTATCTACATTGTCACCTCTTAGCTCTTACTCTAGGATTACTCATTTGATAAAATTTTTCTCCTCTTATTCTAATAAAGTAGAAAATATCAAAATGCTTGGTGGAAGTTTACAACTTAAGGATGGATGTCAACCCAAAAGTAGACAAAATATGTGCGAGATTACCAAAACCTCTTAGAACTTAGCTAAATAATCTTATTACAAAATTCAACGATGTATTCACTTGGGAATACACCAACATGCAAGGACTTACCCATAGTTCTACTAGCACCAAATTTTGTTCAAACTAGATGTCATCCCAACATTATAAGAATGATCTCGAATGAACCCCAATTATGTCAAATTGATAAAAGTAGAATTAGATCACCTCTTGAGGGTTGGATTTATAGTTCCCATCAAAACTCCGGAATGGTTGTCTCTTATTGTCATATTTTCCAAAGAAGAATTAAGAAAATTCAAATATGTGTAGATTACAAAAACTCAATGCAACAACAATTCCCAATCCTTTTCCATTACTATTTTTACATGGCATGCTAGAAGAAGTACATGTGTAGATAATGTATTCATTTATGGATGGTCTAGTGGATATAACAAGGTTCAAATGGAAAAATATGATATAACCCCCTGATTGGGGGTTATATACTTGCAAAGTGATGTGGTTCAGACTCAAAAATGCATCCAGTACCATCGAGCAATGCATACAAGAGTTTTTTTTGTTATATCTTATCGATTTTCTACGAGTCTTTTTAGATGAATTTTCTATGTTTGGAGGCACGAATGCACACTTGAACCATCTATAATTATGCTTTGAATGGTGTAGAGAAATACATCTTTGCTTAAATCTAGAAAAATGAATAATTGCAATTGGTTGCAGTAAATTATTAGGCCATGTAATTTCAAAGCAAGGGATTGTTTTATACCCTAATAAGGTCAAGGTAATTCAGGAAGCCACTATGCCCAAATCCCTCAAGGAAGTCTAATGTTTTCTTGGGCAAATACAATGGCAGTGTTGATGTTTGTGACACCTTGTCCACATTGTTTTACCTCTCAATCAAGTAGCTCATGCATCTCCAATGTCAATTTAACTAGATTGAAGAATGCACACTAGCTTGCTAGATATTAAGATTAATTCTCACCCAAGCATTGTTACTTCAAGGTCTGAATGGAGAAAAATCTTTCAATGTACTTCTGGATGCCTTTGAATTAGATATTGGTAGTGTGCTCATGTAGAATACAAACATTGTATTGTATACACATGTGTACTATGTGAATAGGTGCTTATCACTAGCATAACATAATTACTCAGTAACATAGCAATAATTCCTAGGATTAATTTATTCAATAAATCTTTTTTGACACTATTTGTTGGGCCACATATTCACTTTCCATGTGGATCATTCTACATTTCTCTATTTAGTTGGGCAACAATCATTAGTTAACAGATGTCAATATTAGTTCTATTCCAAGAATTCGATTTTGATGTCAAGAATAGACTAGGGATATTCCATGCGGTATTGGATTATCTTTCTTGATTATACTCTTAAGAAACGCACATAAACAACATTTGTTGATGCAAAATTATTTGAAACAGTGACAAAATACTCTTTTAAAACCCAAAAGATCCCTGAAAAGTCCAAACAAACTCTAGATCCCACATTCCTAGGCTTGGATGCTTACACCTAGTATGAAACACTATTCTCCTTGGATAATGTAATTATGCCCATATGACTAAGGAAGGCCAAAAAACAAAAGATGCATAGTCAACATTTTATGATTGTTATCAGACAACCTCAGCAAGTACAAGTAATAATACTCGAAGCACATCAACAACTATTACAATGTCAATTTGGTGCAAAATTAACTATCAAGAAAGTTTTACAATCATGATTATATTGGCCAACTATGTAGAAGGATGTTCATTGCCAAATCACCACATGTGAATTTTGCCAAGGAATAGGAGAGCATCCACCTCAACATTTTCTCCCATTGCAACCTATTTTGCCATTTGAACCATTCTAGAAATGGGGCTTAGATTTTATTGGTCCAATTTTTTATTGTATCTAACATCAAACACTCCTACATACTAACTTGCACTAATCATGCAACCAAATGGACAAAAGCTTGGGCCCTTGATCAAGCTAATGCCCTCATAGTAGCTCAAATTTTACTTAATGATTGGTTATCTCCTTATGACTTAGTGCAAGCTAGTTTCTAATAGAGGCACATGTTTTATAAATAAATTAATTCAAGGAACACTAAAAAAGTTAACATCAAACATAAATTTAGTTCCCCATACTACCCCAAAGCAAATGGACTAGCCAAGAGCATTAATCGGATGTTATTAAGGATTCTATAGAAGTTCATCCATGAACACTCTATAGATTGGGACCAATATTATCTATAGCTCTTTGGGCTTAGTAGATGTTATATGAAAAAATGGATTTAGAGTCTAACGGTATGGATTTTAATGGTTTGAAATATTGGAGATAACCCTTGGCTTCTAGTCGAATCCTTGGTTTTTTGTGCTTCCAATTCAAGTTTTTTTATCCTAACAATTTAATTTTCTTAGGGTATGATCCTTAGCCCTTAGGGAAGCTTCTCAAGCCTTTAGACTTGCATGTCCAAGCATGAGAGATATCCTTTTAGAATCCATGTGAAGATCATGTGAATTCCAAGGTTATAAGTTCTTTGAGTAGCATCCATATGGATTGGACACTTGGCTAGCTTCCTCACCTTTCCCCTTGTGTTCTTAGATTATTTGGAAGTATGTAGGAGCTTACTATTAATAAAACATTGGTATTCAAAGTTGAGTCTTCTTGGTGATATTGAGTAAGATTCTTGCATGCTTTCTCTAATGACACCAAATAATCAAGCACCATCGAAGGTGTGCGTGAACCATCTTCAGACTTGATAGTCTTTTGTTACAAAATAGATTTTTTTATAAGTGCTCCATTTGGTAGGAATTCCCCCCAAGAGCCCATTTCTATGGCTAATGGCATGTTTGATCACATTCACATGCATCAATGAGCACCCACAAGCAAGTAGGTGGCCTTAAATTGTTCATGTGGACACCCATAAGGTGCCCACATGTAGCAAGCGTGTGGAAGGAGTGAGGATGCACAAGATCCCTCATCTTTTTCCCCTTGAGATGTGAAGCAATGGACTTCACTTTGCCTTATATGCTTGCTTTGGAGAGTTTTAGCAACCATGTGGGATAATTATTTGCTATTTGAGTTTTCACACGAAATTGGACATGGATCTCTCTCTTTCTTCTAGCTTTGGATGTCCAATATTATGAATATTTCTTTCATTTTAGTCTTGCTTATCTCTATTTCTTCCATATTAATCACCCATCCTCCTCCTTTCTTAGTCTTGTGAAGCTTGAGAGGCCTTCTTTTTTATTGTCTTTCTACTATTGAAATAAGAAAGATAGAAGTTTTTTCTTTTCTTTCTAGCATTATCATGATACAACCAATAAGTAGCTTGAGATTTTTTTCTCTGAGGAATGCGGAACTCTTCCCCTTCATACCATAGAATCTCAAACGTACCTCAAGGAAATTGAGATATACTAAAGCTAAACCCAAGATTCGTTTGGGTTCAATCTTGAAGGATTCTATCCAATCTAAGTGAAATTATGGAGCAAGATGGTGAAGCATCAAAGAGGACGACTTTGTTGGTGTGTCTATTACACATAATCAAGCATCATGAACCATCAAGAAGTAAGAGAAGGAGCATGAAAAAGGAGAATGACTATTCTCAAATGGCAGAGGAAGGGTGGAGCTTCAGATAAAGCTAAGTATTCTTTAAGTTATGTTTTCAATGATTGTTTGCATTTACTTCCACTATCTTTGCGTACATGCATAATTGAAGCATATGATAGGAATTCAATTGTTGATATGGTCCAAGTGCACATACAAAAATAATGTATTTTAAACTTTGAATAGTCAAACATACATATCTTGAAAATAAATCAAGCACCGCAAGTATTTCCATGCAACCATGACTTGAAAATAATGAATGTATGTACATTTTCTCTTTTCCAAAAGATGGAATCAATGTAGAAAATTCAAGTCCAAAGCTTTATTTTGCACCACTCAAGCTTCCTCCTTACCAGAAACATTTCTAAATATAGAAGAACATGTACATTAGCATGATAATGCATCAAAATGGAAGCACATGTGGTATGTTCATGCATATGAAGGGACACAAAAGCATGGAATGCGTGAATGCTAAGCATATTAGGAGCAAAGGATTGATCGAAGCATTGATGCCATGCAAATACATATGTTTGCATGTAAGTAAATGCATTTTCATTATTAAGAATTAACTTTTCATTTTCTTACAAGATGGAAATAGTTAAAGTGAATATAGTTTCCAATAGATAGTTTATTTTTGAATGGCAGTAAGACATTTGGGGAGAAACAGATCTCAAGTATTTGCAAAATCATGCTAGCTAGGCTTTGCAAGTTAATTACTTGGAAATTCCTTCTCCAAGTAATAATTAGGTATCAAGAAGCTTAACATAAAAGTTTACATTAAGTAATGAAATAGAAAAGTTCCAAAGATACAAATGTGAAATAGAAAAGTTTTCATCCTTCAAGAGTACCATAGGACTTTCTCATACTTTATAATCTTATGCTACAACAAGCATTGAAGCTAAAACCACTTCTTCTAACATCGCCAAAAAGGATCTTATACTTTGGGAATATAAAAAAGCTTCAAGTAGTGGATTTTAATTGATTCATGAGTTTTCCCAAAAAAAAAAGCAAAAGTTTATAAATACATTAGGACAAATGGACGTTGAGCTCTCTAAAGAAGATGTCTGATTATATAACAAACCTTGAATTATTTTTATCATATCCTCTTGAAAAGGAAACTTTCAAGTTTCAGACAAGTATAAGAGCTATTCAAGATTAGAGTTCTCGATTAAATAACATGAGTCATACTTTATAGTTTTTAAGGATGAGAAATTTTTGAAGGGGGAAGGAAATAATAACAAAACTTATAAAAAATGGTGCAATTGATTCCATGAGAATAAAATCATGGATGAAGATGATGGGGTAGAAGAACATATTTCAGGTCATAGAGATCAAGAAAAGAAGGAGTTTCTTGGAAATCAATTTCATGGCATGTTGAAGTTAGTGAAATTTGGGATCCCATCAAGTTTATAAAATATTTTGAAGACTATTTGCAACCACAAAGTTGATAGAGCATGGAAAAAATTCCTTTAAAGAGAAAAATGCCTTTAAAGAGAAAAATGCCTTTAAAGAGAATTGAAAGTGAAAAATAGGAGTTTGAATTCCAAGTACGTAGTGTACAGTTGTGGAAAACTGATAATCAAGTTTGTGGAAGGTAAAACTTATGTTCATGTATCGTTAAAGGCATTTCATGAAAAAGAAATCCAAATGCATTATTGGATGCTTAGACTAAAGAGGTTCCTTGAAAGCCCTAAGCTAGTTATCTAAAAGCTTCAATGTGTTCTTACATGATGAAGCATGTTCTTGTTGCAAAACAACTTTGGAACATAGTGGTAGATGTAGATCGAAGACCCACAAGTTCTTCTACTTCACAGTCTACTGTCACAAATGGAGCTTCTTCTTCAAGTATAGTGGTTACTTAGATGGGATGGAAAATATGCTCAAGCTCATGCATTGATTGTGCTTTCTATGAGCATCATATAGTTCCACACATTCGGTCATGTTCTACATCAAGACATGCATGGGACACTCTTGCTTCTTTGTATGTCATGCGTAATGAAGCACAAGTTGCATACTTGAGGAAGCAACTTGAGGATGTATGTATGGCTGAAAATGAGTCTGTGGATGTGTATGTGGCACACATCAAGACTTGAAAGAGCAATTGGCAAACATAGATAAGATTATTCTGGATGCATCACTCATTTCTACATTGTTGAAAGGATTACTGAAATATTTTCAAAACTTTGCTACTACACTCCATTTGATTGCAAAAGGGAATCCTAATATGTATGCATTTGATGAGCTTGTGTCTCTTCTTTTGCAAGAAGAGAAATCTCAAGTGAATAGGAGTGGTTTGATTGAGGGAACACAAGCACTTTCTATCTCACAAAAGGAGAAAATCAAGTATGGTTCAGCTTTGGGTTCATAAAAAACAAAGCCTCAACCTTCCTCTTCCACTCATTCCTCTAATGATGCTGATTTGCAAAAGAAGAAGAGATGCAAATATTGCCAAAAGGCTGGTCATACTATTGAAGAGTGTAGAAAGCTTGCTAAATGCAATGAAAAGAAGAAGGAATCTAGCATGTCCATTGCTAAAAATTCAGCAAATGCAAAGAATGATGAAGCTAACATGGCTCAAGATTTTTGGGCATGTGTTGTTACATGTCATTATGATTCATCTTTGCATTCTAAATGTATTGTTGTGACTAAGGCTAATTCGGATTGGTTCTTTGATAGTGGTGCTTCAAAGCATGTAATTTCATGCAAATTTGCATCTTTGAAAGATGCACCCAAAGGAGGACATGTGGTGTGTGCAAACAATGCCTCTTATTCTATCATTGGAGTAGGAGAAATTGAGCTTATGGCTACAAATGGAGGTGTAATTCTCTTGGAAAATGCATTGTATGTACTCATTATCAAGAAGAACTTAATTTCGGTTCTGTTGATTGTCAAAGTTATCTATAAAAAACTGGCCATAACTTTGGTTTTGAGTTTTGTTCCTTTAAATCATTCATTGATGCTATGGTGTCTTTTAATCCAAGAAGATGCTACCATAATGAATAACCAATATTCTTGAATATATGCATAGGATCAAGAAGATGATAGATCTTTAACTCTCTCCAATACTCCAAAGAATACCATATCGATATATTCTCTATGAATGCCAATTTTCCTTTACCTCTCTTTTCACATTCTCATTATCTTCATCATCACTTAAGATTTCTGATTCTGGATCTATAAGAGGCCCATCTGTCTATTTTCGATACCAATCCATAGGCATCATTGGTTTTGGACACTGATCTATTTCAAGCTTTCCGTTAAAATGTATCGCTTCTCTTTTACATCTTAATGGATGATCATCACGCAAGAATTATCGATGTCGAAGATAAATATTATTGTTTTAATATAAATTGATTTCAACCAATCAGCACAATATGAACAAGCTTTATAACCCTTAGTAGATATTATTGCATCATGAAAATGATAAAAATATAATTAGATTCACTCATATATATTTGCATGCATATTGAATAAAAAAATTACATCAATACCTGAACAAACACCATATCCTTGAAAATCATGAATAGTCCAAGCCAAAATACCACGAACCATAATATATCTTTCATTGATGCTTTTCGATACATCAATGACATTAATGCATCTCCATAACTCTTGGAGATTGTCAATGAGAGGAGCAATATATATATTCATATCTTTAATTTGTCTTTTCCCTCTCATTAAAAGTGAAAGCATTAAATGTTCCTTTTTAATGCTAAGATATGGCGGAAGATTGTTTTTTTATGACTACCACTCGCCATGTTGAACATTTACTAGATTTCATGGAAAATGGATTAACCTCATCTAATGCAACTCCTAACTTTAGATTATGTGGTTCTTGTGTAAAATTAGGCCATGTAGAATCAATATGTTGAAAAGCTACACTATCTATTGGAATTTTGATTCTTCCATCAGTACTTTTATGATCATGTCCCCATGTCAAAAGCTTTGATAATTCAGGGCTTTGAAACATATTTCTAATCCATGGAGCCAATGGAAAATGTCTCAATACCTTTTTTGGGATTTTACCTTCTTCGTCCTTATATTGAGGAGATTGACATTTTGGACATGTGAAAGAGTCTTCATATTCACCTCTATATAAAATACAATCCTTAGGACATGCATGTATACACTGATAATCTATACCAAGATTGTTGATTATCTTCTTCATTTCATCGTGAGGTAGGAAGAATATCTGACTTGGTAAAAACTTTTCAAATAATAACCTATAAGTTCATGCAAAAAAGTCATATTAATAAAAATAAATAAACAAATAAATAAATAAATATACATATATATGTATATATATGCATATGTGTATTTATATGTGTATGTGTATGTGGATGTGTATATGCATGTGCATGCATATACGTATGCATATGTGTATGTGTATGTATGTGTATATGTTATGTATGTGTGTATATGTATGCATGTATGTATATGTATGCGTATATGTATGCATATATGTATGTATGTGTATGTGTGTATGTATGTGTATGTATGTATGTATGTATGTGTATGTATGTATGTATGTATGTATGTATGTGTATGTGTGTATATTTGTTTTTGTTTCTAATTTTCTTTTTGTTTATTGTGGTATGCAGACTTTCACATAAATATCTAGACCACTTAATCATTTGGTTGCCTCCCATTTTATAGTCAATCAATTACCTGCCTTGCTAACTAAGACTTACATATTTTTTTACAAATATTAAGTATCAGTTAGCTATGGAGGTATTAGGTCATTTGGAAAATAGGAGAAGCAAATTTATTTGGAAGGTTCTAAAAGATGGACGAATACTTTTAAGGATGGGTGGATAGAAAGCATCCATTCAATGCAGGTTCTTGTTCTTATCTTAGTTGTTATCACTTTAAAGTGATAACAACTAAGGTGAGAACAAGAACCATTCAATGAATTAAGGTTTTTGCTCGGACCTTAGCAAAGACCTTCATTCATTGAATGGTTCTTGTTCTCACCTGAGCTATTATCACTTTAAAGTCAATATGAATATAAATATAAATAAATAAAAAAATATATATAGTAAATATAAATATAAATATAAATATAAATATAAATATAAATATATATACAATAAATATATATACATTATAAATGTAAATATAAATCAATATATATTGTTATAAATATATGTATATATATATATATATATATATATATATATATATATAATAAAATATATATATACTTTTTTGTTTGAGATTAAAATAATAGGGGATATTGTATGGTGGAAGAAAAAATAAGAGGAAACCTAACATACCATCTGAGATGTGGGAGTTTTTTCGTAGATAGCTACATCTTCAAGAGTCACTTCCTCAACAAAAGGTATACAAATTAATAATTTATATTTATAATTCTCATATGTTTTATTAATTTTTTGCATTTAATTTATGTATTTTTATTTTATTAAATAAACAAGTTGCTGCAAAGAAGAGAATTGAGTTCGGGTCACATATCACACTTAGGCCAAATGAGCCATCATGGTTTTGTAGCCACATTTGTAATTATATGTGTTATTGAAAGTATATTTTTTATTTTATTTAAAACGCAAGAGACTAATCTTTTTTATTTGTTTCAATGAAGCAAAAGGATTATGGTCGATATCCTACAAAACATGAAATCGACTAGGTTACACATTTTGGATATCCGCATTTGAGCAAGTATATGCAAGATCATCCGGATGCTTTTGTGAGAATTATTAAATTTCATATATTTATTTTATTTTTATGGATGTTTTGTATGTTTTACTTATTTATGTTTGTTATATGTAATACAGGAGTATTATGGAGAGGCAGATATGGATGGGGTGGAGAGACAGACACAGGAGGGACGATCTCGATCATCGTAGAGTGCTCGCATCGCTACCCATGATGCCACTACAAATACATCAGATCATGTGGATGAGGATCGTGATGATGAGGATGAGGATGAGGATGAGGCTCTTGATGATGATCATCATCATGATGATGATCATGATTAGGATTCTTGATTATGACATTGGATATATATTTATGTTGATATATATATATATATATATATATATATATATATATATATATATATATATATATATATATATATATATATATATATATATATATATATATATATATATAATCTATATATTGTTCATTCAAATTATGTTTTGAATTGTGTCTATGATATTAAGTAATGAAAAGTCTTGTTCTAATAATTTTTTATTATTTTTTATATTTAGCATGTGATATATTACTTTAATTATATAATTCATTCATATTTATGTGTGCTTGTCTCTCTCTCTCTCTCTCTCTCTCTATATATATATATATATATATATATATATATATATATATATATATATATATATATATATATATATATATATATATGCATGTGGTTGTGTGTGTATAAAATGTATGTATGCACATGTAGGTATATATCTATATTTATGTAAGTGTGTCTATATGCATGTATATGTATGTATCTATGTATATATATGTGCATGTAGATATGTGTTATGCATATGCATGTGTGTATGTGTATGTGTATGTGTAAGTGTATATGTGTATGCTTGTATGTGCATATGAATGTGTATGTGTGTATATATGCAATGTATATGTTATGTGCATGTATATATGTACGTGTATGTGCATATGTGTGTATGTGCATATGTTTATGTGCATATGAGTGTATGTGCATGTATATGTGTGTAATGTATGTATGTGCAGGTGTATGTGTGTGTATGTATGTGCATGTATATGTGTGTATGTGTGTGTATATGTATGTGTATATGCATGTATGTGCATGTGTAAGTGTATATGTGTATGTATGTGCATGTGCATGTGCATGTGTATGTGTGTGTATATGTATGTATGTGCATGTATATGTGTAAGTGTATGTGTATATGTGTGTATGTGCATGTATATGTGTGTATGTATGTATGTGCATGTGTATGCATGTGTATGTGTGTATCTGTGTATGTATGTGCATGTATATGTGTATGTGTGTGTATATGTATGTATGTGCATATGTATGTGTATGTGTATAAACATATACAAGTGTATGTATATGCACGTGTATATGTATGAAACATGCATGCACGTGCGCATCCATTTCCATTTGCATCCATGTGTATGTGAATGCATGTGAATGTTCATATACATGTATTTAAGTATGTGTTAATGTGTGTATGTGTATGTGTATATGCCATAATGCATGCATGCAAGTCCTTTTATGTGTTTGTAGAAATGTTTGTGCATATACATATGTGTATGTGTGTGTATGTGTAAGTGTATGTGCATACGTATGTGTGTATATGTGTGTGCATGTGTATATGTGTATATGTGTGAACATGCATCTTCATGTATAAGTGCATATGTGCATATGAATATGTGTGAGTATGCTAATTAATGAAAATAAAACAATTCAAATTAATGGAAATTGTACTTACAATATTTAGCCATATTTTTTGCTTGGTTAACTTCTAGAATAACCTATAATAAAGAGAGAGAGAGAGAGAGAGAGAGAGAGAGAGAGAGAGAGAGAGAGAGAGAGATCAAAAGAGAGAGAAAGAGTTCATATGCTTTGATTGTTTGCTTAGTCACCCAAGTACAACCGCATTGCAATTGTTGTTTTGAATCTTCCACTTGTTTGTTTTGAAGTTCTTTCGATGTATTTTTTTTTCTTGTCTCAATATATGCGTCACTAGGAGCACTTATTTTTTGTCGTACTTGATGTTTTTCTTGATCTAATTAGATTCTTTCCAGCTAGGGTTTACTGTGATGTAGCTTAATGTAGAGGACGTACTCGGGTATCCACTTTTATCAAAAGTAGAGAATAAAGATTAAACACATCCAGTACGTCACCTACTCAAGGGAGGTTCTCTTTAGGGAAGTATACCCTTTAACATTTCTGTGAGCAGGCAGAGGTAAATAATAGCACAGAGTTGTACATACTCTAGGAATATTAATCAACAAATGACTACAGAAGACCGTCGGAGGTTCTCTTTAGGGAAGTATACCCTTTAACATTTCTGTGAGCAGGCAGAGGTAAATAATAGCACAGAGTTGTACATACTCTAGGAATATTAATCAACAAATGACTACAGAAGACCGTATATTTCTTGATTCGAATCAGATGATTACAAGGTTGGGCAGAGTGATGCTCAAATGTGCAAGCTTAGGCTAACATGCCACCTTAAAAGTGAATAACCTCAGTGCAACAGAGTCTTCTCATCAACTTAAGGGGCCAATTATATGCAGACTAACTCAGAACAATACAAATGGTAAAGAATTTCTCAAGAGAATAGAGCTTAACAACAACACTGACCCATTGAAAAGAAAAGAATCCAAGCCACTCTCTTACACTATAGTGCTCATAGCCCTCCACTGAGAAGCCTACCCTCTGTATCCACACTACAAAGTAGCTCCTACAATAGGCTTGAAACCACCAAGGGCAAGAGAGGACTTCTGCACGTACGTACGAACCACTGTATCTCTAAAAAAAAATTGTACAAAAAAAATGTACCCCCAGATAGCACAAATCCATTGTTTTTATAGGCCCCAATAGGCCAAGAGGGTCTTGCCAATTCTTCACGTCCATTGATCACGCGCCAATTAAATGCCCAAAATTGGAGGGGTAGGTCAATTATTCCTTTGATTTGAATTAGATCCACCAAAATAGGTAGCCGCCGTGAATGGTTGGTGGCAAAAAATTCTTTTTCCACTTTCACTTTTTACCCTGCACACTTTTATCCCATACCCTCATTAGGATTGGTAACTAATAAATCATCTCCAACAATTTGAACTTGTTTGCCAATCTGTTCAGTGAGCTTGCTATAATGTTTCCAATTATCCTGGTCAAAGGGTCTTCGATCCACCCAATTGATAAAAGTCTTGTATAGGTTGATCAGCTCATTACCAGAAATCTTCTGACTCCCCTCATTGTTCTCCTCTTTAAAGTTAAGGTCATATTTCTTTTTTTTTTTTTTTTTAACAAAGAACTCTGATGCTGCAACATCCATCCCTATGACAACCTTGCCAGTGTAACCAACTTTTTTCAATTGCCACCTTTAGAAGCTCAAGACCTTCCATGTTTTTCTGAATATGTGTAATTGTGTGTACATGTGTGTGATTGTGGGTGTGTGTGTATGTGAGTGCGTGTGTGTGTGTGTGTCGGTGTATGTGTGCATGCGTGGGTGGGTATGTGTGAATGTGTGTGTGCATGTGTTTGTGTGTGTGAGTGTGAGTGTGCGCTTATATGTGTGTGAGTGTGTATGTGTGCATGTGAGGATGTGCATGTGTGTATGTGAAGGAGTATGTGTGTGGGGTGTGAGTGTGTATGTGAGTGTGTGTGTATGTGCGTTTGTGTATGTGGGTGGGTGTGTGATGGCTGCGGGGGTGGGCTGCGGGGGTGATATGAGGGGGAGAGGGCGGGGGTGGGCTACGGGGGTGGTGTGAGGGGGAGGGGGCGGGGGTGGGCTGCGGGGGTGATGTGAGGGGGAGGGGGCGGGGGTGGTGTGAGGGGGAGGGGGCGGGGGTGGGCTGCGGGGGTGGTGTGAGGGGGAGGGGGCGGGGGTGGTGTGAGGGGGAGGGGGCGGGGGTGGTGTGAGGGGGAGGGGGCGGTGGTGGGCTGCGAGGGTGGTCTGAGGGGGAGGGGGTGGGGGTGGCGTGAGGGGGAGGGGGGCGGAGGTGGGCTGCGGGGGTGATGTGAGGGGGAGAGGGCGGGGGTGGGCTGTGGGGGTGGGTTGCGGGGGTGATGTGAGGGGGAGAGGGCGGGGGTGGGCTGCGCGGGTGGTGTGAGGGGGAGGGGGCGGGGGTGGGCTGCGGGGGTGATGCGAGGGGGAGTGGGCGGAGGTGGGCTGCGGGGGTGATGTGAGGGGGAGAGGGCGGGGGTGGGCTGCGGGGGTGATGTGAGGGGGGAGGGGGCGGAGGTGGTGTGAGGGTGAGGGGGCGGGGGTGGGCTGCGGGGGTGGTCTGAGGGGGAGGGGGCGGGGGTGGCGTGAGGGGGAGGGGGCAGAGGTGGGCTGCAGGGGTGATGTGAGGGGGAGAGGGCGGGGGTGGGCTGCGGGGGTGATGCGAGGGGGAGGGGGTGGAGGTGGGCTGCGGGGGTGATGTGAGGGGGAGAGGGCGGGGGTGGGCTGCGGGGGTGATGTGAGGGGGGAGGGGGCGGAGGTGGTGTGAGGGGGCGGGGGTGGGCTGCGGGGGTGGTCTGCAAGCTCAGACGTCTTGAGAATGGTGTTCTTCCACGAAAGTCCCACAAGGGCTTTATCTCAATCCTGTCCGAGTCTCATCTACACCAAAGCTTGTGTCGATGCCATGATAAGGAAAGATGCCTACACCCTTCCTAGTTTTTGGACCTTCCACCCTTGGGAAGGTGGCATCAGCACATCCAAGTTTCCATCCTTCGCAATCATTGGAATCCCTCCTCTGTTAGGTTCCTGGAGAGGGTACCATAAGGCTCCTGATACTAGCACCGGTGACATCGTATTTGTTCTATAACTCAAAGAACATGCAAAATTCAAGAGGAAGGGTGACGACCTCTTTGTGGAGCATACTCTTAATCTTACAGAAGCCCTTTGTGGATTTCAATTTGTTATTTCATCTTGCTGGAAGACATTTATTGATCGAGTCTGCCCCTGGGAAGGGGAAGAGAGGGAAGAGAGGGATCTACAGACCCCCACATCAAGATTTTGCACCGTCCCGGTGCAACAACTCCTTTATTTGCTTATTCCTTCAAAATGACTGCAGAAAATGAAAGAACTATGGTATGTACAGTGAGTGAATTTCATCTGCTTGTATCAATTCAAATAACTCTTCACCCTGGAGATGTTGACCAGGGGCATCCTTTTACCTTGCAGATCTTCCAGATGCATTGCGCCATGTGGCATTACTTTGATAACCTTATATGGTCCTACCCATTTAGGTGCCAATTTAGTGGAGATTGCTGGGACTTGATGCAGTAAAACCATAGACCCTTCCTGAACTTCATTGGATCTCAGATACCTGTCATGCAACCTCTTGCGCTCTTCTTGTGTCACCAGAAGTTTCTGCATTGCCCCTTCTCTGTACTCTTCTAATGCCACCAATCTTTGAATGGGGGGTTCAATTCCAATGGTTTTGATTCCTATTTCCTTTCTGATAATGAACTCGAACGGTGCCAATGCCTCTTTCCCATAAACTAAACGAAATGGAGTCTCGCCTGTGGTTCCCCTCTTCGTGGTTCTGAAAGCCCAAATTGCACCGATCAGTGCTAGCGGCCAGGAGCTTTGATGATCGAAAGATAATTTGCGAAGCAATCCAATCAAAATCTTATTGGAACTCTCGGCTTGGCCATTTGCCCTAGGGTAGTAGGCACAAGATTTTTTATGGAATATTTTGTACCTGTCAAATATAAATTGGAGCAATTGATTTACAAAATGTGTGCCCCTATCACTAGTAATTTCCAGTGGGCAACCAAATCTTGAGAAAATACGTTTATACATAAATTTAGCTACTGTTAAGGCCGTGCAGTCCATAGTAGCTTTAGCCTCTATCCATTTAGTGGCATAACATGTGGCCATCAAAATATACTATTTACCTCCAGGTTGATCAGTTGGATTAATTGGTCCTATGAAATCAAGACCCCATCGTTCAAATGGGAGCCATCCTATAGATATGACTAATGGTTGGAAATTCAATCTGGTTGGCGCGGGAGCACACCTCTGGCAGATGTGGCATTCTTTAGCAAACTTGATTGCATCCTTGAAAATATGAGGCCACCATAGACCCTTGTGGATGATTCTATGAGCCAATTCTTCCCCCTTTAGATGTCCTTCACTGTGTGCAGCCTCTAGCAAAAGATTTACCTCCTCTGGATAGACACATCTTCTCAATATATCATCCTGACAGTATTTATATAGATTTCCATTTATTATAGAATATGCCTTGGTTTTCAAAAGCAACCTTCTTTTTTCTACAGGTGTCAAATTTTCTGGGATCTTTCCAGTAGTAAGAACATGAAGAATTTCCTCATACCAACCAGTCTGAATTGCTACTAGAAAAAGATTGCTATCCACCAGTTCATCATTAATATCTGTTGCTTTTTTGCTCATTGCAGTCCTGGACACTTGATCTGCCATGTAGTGCTCTTTTCCTGGCTTAATATGAATATCAAAATTAAATTCTTGAAATAGGAGTAACCATCTCCAAATCCTTCCAGCTACTCTAGGTTTGTTTATCAAATACTTCAAGGGCTGATGATCAGAGATAACAATGAAATGCACACCAAGGAGATAATGTCGGAACTTCTGAAGAGCAAATACGATAGCCAAACCTTCTCTTTCCGTTGTACTATAATTCCTTTCAGCTTGGTTGAGTAATCTGCTGGCATAAGAGATAGGTTTATCCACCTTGTGAGATGAGGGTTGAGCTAGAACTGCACCAACAGCATGAAGACTAGCATCTGTATGCACATGAAATTTCAATGAACAATTAGGAACACTTAAAAGTGGAGCAGTACATAGCCTCAATTTTAGTTCACAAAATGCTTTGTTAGCTTCAGCACTCCATGAGAAAGGGATTTTTTTACTGGTAAGCCTTGACAAGGGCTTAGGAATTTCTGAATACATCCGAATGAATCTTCTGTGATATCCTGCATGGCCCAAGAAACTTTGCACTTCCTTTGGGCTTTGTGGAATTGGCATGGAAAGGATAGCTGTAACCTTTGCAGGGTCAACAGTTATACCTTCAGCAGATACTATGTGACCAAGAAGAGTACCCTTGGTGACCAAAAAGTGACATTTATCCGGATTCAATTTCAAACCTGTCGTGAGACATTGCTCAAAAATTTCTTTAAGATTTTCCAAATGGTCATGGAAATCTTGAACTACAGCTCTTTTATCTGTACTTGAAAATACTGAAAAGTCATCCATAAAATGCGTAGAAAGTTTGTTAACCATTTGCCCAATATCAGATACATCGTTCTATTAAATGAAGCTGGTGCATTCTTCAAACCAAAAGCCATTCGAGTATAGACATAAGTGCCCCAGGGAGTGACAAAGGCTGTTTTGTCCCTATCATTGGGATGGATCACTATCTGATTGTAGCCACTAAAACCATCCAAGAAACTGTACAAAGTGTGACCAGCTACCTCTTCAAGTACTTGCTCTGTGAAGGGCTGAGGAAATCCATCTTGAATAGTCACTTTATTCAAAGCACGGAAATCAACACATACCCTTATTTTTCCACTATTTTTCTTGGGCACAATAACCATAGAAGAAAGCCACCTGGAATGTTCTACTGGCACAATTATACCTGCTTCCTCTAGTTTTGTAATCTCCGCTTTTACCACCTCTGCATACTTCGGATTGAGTCGATATGGCCTACTTCTTACAGGCGCGGCTCCCTCAACTAAGGGTATCCGATGTAACCCAAGCTCTTCTGGTATCTCTGTTAGATCTTTGTAGGACCATGCAAAGACAATTTTATAGGTAAAGAGCAAAGAAGTTACCTTCTGTAGCAAGGGAGGATAATGCCACAACCAGGATGCCAAATGGACTACTTGAGGGTTTTCTTCATCCCCTAAATTTACTTCTTGAACCAATGTTTCAGGAGTACTCTTGCTTGAGAAATCATCTCCACTATATGCAGGAGTGGATTTTAATTTATATTCTGCAACATGTTCTTCCATCCATCCTTGAGGTATATCTGCAAAAGGAAGATCTTCTCTGCTCTTTGGTTCATAATCTTCCCTCTCTGATACTTTTATATTGGTTGCCTCTTCAAAGCTTGTAGTTTCCTTCAATTGTTCATTCTTCAACACCTTGTGGTCTTCATTGCTCTTTCCTGTAATTACCTTATCTGCAACTTCTTCCTCAATTTCATTGATCTCCACCGTGCAACACTCTGCACTTCCCATCATCCAATTTAACAATGTATCATCTTCTTGGGGTAGAGAGGGCATTACCTGAGTATCCACAGTATATCCAGTGGTTTTTCTTGAGTCAAATCCCTCTTCCAAATGTAATTGTAGTTGGCTATTGGTGCTTGTTGAAATCCATAGTTTGTTTTTCCCCCAATCTTGCAAAGCTTTTGCTTGTCTCAGCCAAGGTCTCCCCAGGAGTAAAGGGTAAGAAGTCTCCTGTGGAAGTGCAATAACAACAAAATCTAGAACAAAGTGGCAGCCATGTACTACCATCAGTACCTTTTCAATAATGCCAAGAGGCGCAACCCGATGTTGATCTGCTAATGTAACCGTGAATGGTGCCAACTTGGTGGGGTTCAATTTCAGTTTCTTCATTGTAAAATCTGGCATCAAATTGATACCAGAGCCTCCATCTATGATCACACCTGTGAGAGCTTCATCCTTTATACAAACAGATAATCTTGAGCTTTGGTAGTCTGCTAAGGGTGCAGGGGGAAAATCAACCATGAAACCATCTATACTAGGTGATTGGACCAAGTGAGCAGAGTGTATAATCTTCAGTAAGTCACTTCTTATTTTTGAATCCATCCTTATAAGTTCATATAGACTAACCTTGTGATGAATACCTTTCAAGATTTGTTCAATGTTTACCTCCTGAGTGTTTTCTTGCAGACTTGTTGGTTGGCCCTTTAGAGAAGTAGTCATCTTATCATAAGCTTCTTCAATTTCTACCTGGTCCTTCCATCCAGACTTCTTTTCCTCCTCTTTATCCTGAAATCCTTGTTGTTCATATCTCTGGGTTGCAGCTGCTTGCCTAGCTCTAGTCATCATGGGCATTGCAGAGGATGAAACGGCATAAGACTGAGTGGTTTTCCCTTCTTCATGTGGAGAGACTGCAATCATGTGGATTGGAGCAGGACGACCCCTTGGGTAATCTTTGGTATAATGATCCTTTGCCTCTAGGCAATGTTGACAGGGAGGTGCATCTTCTGGGAGAGAACACCTATTTTGCATGTGGCCGTACTCACCACAACGATAGCACATCAAAGGTCTATTATATCTAGGCTTTGCAGGCCGATTCTCCTGTCTATTTGATGTATTTGAGGTACTAGCATAATATGAATCCAAATTTTGAGGGTTACCTCTCTGCTGTGTACCCTTGAGGTAGTAGCAATCCCTAGCTTCATGACCATCCTTTCCACAAAATTGACAACTTACCTTAATAGGGCAATTAGCATTGGAATGTCCATTGTTGTTACAGATTGTACACCAAATTTGTCTCCTTATATCTTGAGTGGTCTTCAAATCTTCTAACTCACGGCGAAGTTGGGCTACTTCATCATCAGTGCGACGCAGTGGCGGCAAGACCTTCTCTTCTTGTTGATTTTGTTGCATTTTCAATGCCTCCAGTTCTTTCCTCAGTTGCCCAATAGAATCCAGGTCTGCAGCATAATTTCTTTGTGTGTCTTCTTCAAAATGTTGCCTTGCTTCTTCTATGCGTGATGCCGCTGCAACAAAATCATTGAGGGTCGCATCCAATCTAAGAGACTCACGAAGCTTCTGCTGAGATGACCTGGGCAGAGCCTTTTCTATCCATTTTTTAACCAAGAAGTCACCTGGAGCATGTGGCAGACATGCAACAAGTGCTTTTGTTCTAGTGTGAAGTTCATGAAAGGATTCACCTGGTCTTAGCTTCAAGTTCTCTAGCTGATCTAGAGCTCTTTCCGAGGAATCACTTGGTCGGAATGTCTGTGAGAATGCCGCCCTCAGAGCCTCCCATGTAGTGAAATGGCCATCTGCATATTGACTATACCATTTATCTGCAAGACCCTCCAATGTGGATGGAAAGAGCGCCAACATTGCATCCTCTCTATTCTGCAGACCTCGTCCACGACATAAAGAGATGAATCTCCTCACATGATCATCAGCATCCTCATAAGCTTGTCCCTTGAAGGTAGGGAATTTGATGTTTAATCTGGAGAGCAAATGAGAGAGGTCCTCCATTTGTACTGGTGTTTCTTCGGACGTATCTGAGGAGAAGTCTAGAGTTCTCCTATACCCTCTTTTGAGAATGGTGTCGCACCCAAATCAATAGATAAATTTAGGGAGGGCAGAGGGGAGGTAGACTCACTAGCCGTGGTTATTGCTAACTTGTTAAGGCTCCTCCGAACACGAAGAGACTCCTTATCTGCTCGTGTATGGGTCATGTACCTACTTGCCAATGTAATAGGGCAAAAATACCTCTCACAGAAATGCAAAGGTCCCACCGGGCGTGCCAAACTGTAGAGGAGGTACTGGGGTATCCACTTTTATCAAAAGTAGAGAATAAAGATTAAACACATCCAGTACGTCACCTACTCAAGGGAGGTTCTCTTTAGGGAAGTATACCCTTTAACATTTCTGTGAGCAGGCAGAGGTAAATAATAGCACAGAGTTGTACATTCTCTAGGAATATTAATCAACAAATGACTACAGAAGACCGTGGGAGGTTCTCTTTAGGGAAGTATACCCTTTAACATTTCTGTGAGCAGGCAGAGGTAAATAATAGCACAGAGTTGTACATACTCTAGGAATATTAATCAACAAATGACTACAGAAGACCGTATATTTCTTGATTCGAATCAGATGATTACAAGGTTGGGCAGAGTGATGCTCAAATGTGCAAGCTTAGGCTAACATGCCACCTTAAAAGTGAATAACCTCAATGCAACAGAGTCTTCTCATCAACTTAAGGGGCCAATTATATGCAGACTAACTTAGAACAATACAAATGGTAAAGAATTTCTCAAGAGAATAGAGCTTAACAACAACACTGACCCACAGAAAAGAAAAGAATCCAAGCCACTCTCTTACACTATAGTGCTCATAGCCCTCCACTGAGAAGCCTACCCTCTGTATCCACACTACAGAGTAGCTCCTACAATAGGCTTGAAACCACCAAGGGCAAGAGAGGACTTCTGCACGTACGTACGAACCACTGTATCTCTAAAAAAAAATTGTACAAAAGAAATGTACCCCCAGATAGCACAAATCCATTGTTTTTATAGGCCCCAATAGGCCAAGAGGGTCTTGCCGATTCTTCACGTCCATTGATCACGCGCCAATTAAATGCCCAAAATTGGAGGGGTAGGTCAATTATTCCTTTGATTTGAATTAGATCCACCAAAATAGGTAGCCGCCGTGAATGGTTGGTGGCAAAAAATTCTTTTTCCACTTTCACTTTTTACCCTGCACACTTTTATCCCATACCCTCATTAGGATTGGTAACTAATAAATCATCTCCAACAATTTGAACTTGTTTGCCAATCTGTTCAGTGAGCTTGCTATAATGTTTCCAATTATCCTGGTCAAAGGGTCTTCGATCGACCCAATTGATAAAAGTCTTGTATAGGTTGATCAGCTCATTACCAGAAATCTTCTGACTCCCCTCATTGTTCTCCTCTTTAAAGTTAAGGTCATATTTCTTCTTTTTTTTTTTTTTTTTAACAAAGAACTCTGATGCTGCAACATCCATCCCTATGACAACCTTGCCAGTGTAACCAGCTTTTTTCAATTGCCACCTTTAGAAGCTCCAGACCTTCCATGTTTTTCTGAATATGTGTAATTGTGTGTACATGTGTGTGATTGTGGGTGTGTGTGTATGTGAGTGTGTGTGTGTGTCGGTGTATGTGTGCATGCGTGGGTGGGTATGCGTGAATGTGTGTGTGCATGTGTTTGTGTGTGTGAGTGTGAGTGTGCGCTTATATGTGTGTGAGTGTGTATGTATGCATGTGAGGATGTGCATGTGTGTATGTGAAGGAGTATGTGTGTGGGGTGTGAGTGTGTATGAGTGTGTGTGTATGTGCGTTTGTGTATGTGGGTGGGTGTGTGATGGCTGCGAGGGTGGGCTGCGGGGGTGATATGAGGGGGAGAGGGCGGGGGTGGGCTACGGGGGTGGTGTGAGGGGGAGGGGGCGGGGGTGGGCTGCAGGGGTGATGTGAGGGGGAGGGGGCGGGGGTGGTGTGAGGGGGAGGGGGCGGGGATGGGCTGCGGGGGTGGTCTGAGGGGGAGGGGGCGGGAGTGGTGTGAGGGGGAGGGGGCGGGGGTGGTGTGAGGGGGAGGGGGTAGGGGTGGGCTGCAGGGGTGGTCTGAGGGGGAGGGGGTGGGGGTGGCGTGAGGGGGAGGGGGGCGGAGGTGGGCTGCGGGGGTGATGTGAGGGGGAGAGGGCGGGGGTGGGCTGCGGGGGTGATGTGAGGGGGAGAGGGCGGGGGTGGGCTGCGGGGGTGATGTGAGGGGGAGAGGGTGGGGGTGGGCTGCGGGGGTGGTGTGAGGGGGAGGGGGCGGAGGTGGGCTGCAGGGGTGATGCGAGGGGGAGTGGGCAGAGGTGGGATGCGGGGGTGATGTGAGGGGGAGAGGGCGGGGGTGGGCTGCGGGGGTGATGTGAGGGGGGAAGGGGGCGGAGGTGGTGTGAGGGTGAGGGGGCGGGGGTGGGCTGCGGGGGTGGTCTGAGGGGGAGGGGGCGGGGGTGGCGTGAGGGGGAGGGGGTGGAGGTGGGCTGTGGGGGTTATGTGAGGGGGAGAGGGCGGGGGTGGGCTGCGGGGGTGATGCGAGGGGGAGGGGGCGGAGGTGGGCTGCAGGGGTGATGTGAGGGGGAGAGGGCGGGGGTGGGCTGCGGGGGTGGGCTGCGGGGGTGATGTGAGGGGGGAGGGGGCGGAGGTGGTGTGAGGGTGAGGGGGCGGGGGTGGGCTGCGGGGGTGGTCTGAGGGGGAGGGGGCGGGGGTGGCGTGAGGGGGAGGGGGCGGAGGTGGGCTGCGGGGGTGATGTGAGGGGGAGAGGGCGGGGGTGGGCTGCGGGGGTGATGTGAGGGGGAGAGGGCGGGGGTGGGCTGCGGGGGTGGGCTGCGGGGGTGATGTGAGGGGGGAGGGGGCGAAGGTGGTGTGAGGGTGAGGGGGCGGGGGTGGGCTGCGGGGGTGGTCTGAGGGGGAGGGGGCGGGGGTGGCATGAGGGGGAGGGGGCGGAGGTGGGCTGCGGGGGTGATGTGAGGGGGAGAGGGCGGGGGTGGGCTGCGGGGGTGATGTGAGGGGGAGAGGGTGGGGGTGGGCTGCGGGGGTGATGTGAGGGGGAGAGGGCGGGGGTGGGCTGTGGGGGTGGTGTGAGGGGGAGGGGGCAGGGGTGGGCTGCAGGGGTGATGTGAGGGGGAGGGGGCGGAGGTGGGCTGCGGGGGTGATGTGAGGGGGAGAGGGCGGGGGTGGGCTGCGGGGGTGGGCTGCGGGGGTGATGTGAGGGGGGAGGGGCGGAGGTGGTGTGAGGGTGAGGGGGCGGGGGTGGGCTGCGGGGGTGGTCTGAGGGGGAGGGGGTGGGGGTGGTGTGAGGGGGAGGGGGCGGAGGTGGTGTGAGGATGAGGGGGCGGGGGTGGGCTGCGGGGGTGATGTGAGGGGGAGAGGGCGGGGGTGGGCTGCGGGGGTGGTGTGAGGGGGAGGGGGCGGGGTTGGGCTGCGGGGGTGATGTGAGGGGGAGGGGGCGGAGGTGGGCTGCGGGGGTGATGTGAGGGGGAGAGGGCGGGGGTGGGCTGCGGGGGTGATGTGAGGGGGGAGGGGGCGGAGGTGGTGTGAGGGTGAGGGGGCGGGGGTGGTCTGAGGGGGAGGGGGCGGGGGTGGCATGAGGGGGAGGGGGCGGAGGTGGTGTGAGGGTGAGGGGGCAGGGGTGGGCTGCGGGGGAGGGGAGAGAATTATTTTCCCAATATTGACCTCTGAAGTGCACATCAGAACCGTGAATGCATTTTGTCAATCCAATGATGCAACTAGAATTTCTGCAGAGAGTTCAGACTTGTCAGCTTAGACGTCTTGAGAATGGTGTTCTTCCACGAAAGTCCCACAAGGGCTTTATCTCAATCCTGTCCGAGTCTCATCTACACCAAAGCTTGTGTCGATGCCATGATAAGGAAAGATGCCTACACCCTTCCTAGTTTTTGGACCTTCCACCCTTGGGAAGGTGGCATCAGCACATCCAAGTTTCCATCCTTCGCAATCATTGGAATCCCTCCTCTGTTAGGTTCCTGGAGAGGGTACCATAAGGCTCCTGATACTAGCACCGGTGACATCGTATTTGTTCTATAACTCAAAGAACATGCATAATTCAAGAGGAAGGGTGACGACCTCTTTGTGGAGCATACTCTTAATCTTACAGAAGCCCTTTGTGGATTTTAATTTGTTATTTCATCTTGCTGGAAGACATTTATTGATCGAGTCTGCCCCTGGGAAGGAGAAGAGAGGGAAGAGAGGGATCTACACTTAATGTACCCTTGAACTTGAGAAATGTGCCTATGGTGGCCCTAAGTTAATTGAATGCACAAATTGCTCTTAGCTTAAGCTAGGAAATTGATTGAGGGGGTTGAGAGTTCTTCCAAACATGTACTTGAAGTCCTTGGTAATGCTCAATTGCCCAGGATGCGTGCTCCCAAGAGTGCCACATATGAGCTTGCTTAGCTCTTCCAAGGAGTGTCAAATCGCTCCAAAAACTCCAAAATTTAGGCCAAAATTTGACAAAACTTTGAAACCTTAAAAATTCCCTTTTTTTGTGTTTATCACGATGGACATAGTCTATCATGGGGTTTGTCTGTTGTAATAGACTAGTCTGTCATGATGGACAAAGTCTATCATGGGGTCTATCTATCACGATGGACATAATTGTGTCTATCTGTTGTAAAGGTCAAAGTAGTCGGGGGTCTGTCTATCGCAATGGACTCGTGTCTACATCACGATGGACACTATCTATCATGGGGTTCTATGTGACGTTTTTCATCGACAGAAAATAGACTCAATCTATCATAAAATCTATCTATCATGATGGACTCACTCTATCGTGATGGATAGAAAAAATGCCTCTTTTTCAATAAATTTTTATGATTTGTGATGTGCTCATGGTGCGGTTTATCATGCCTAACTTGTAATCACAAAATACCAAAAATCTTTTTCCATCACGATAGACACAGTTCTTCGTTTCAAGATGCATGCAGAGAGTTGTCATACCTACTAACACTGTTGTTTCTGTTGATACTAGTACTTGCCAAAAAGCTCAAGAAAACACAAAAAACACAATAGGCTAGCTCCCTCCCACTCTCTCTCACAAATGAAATGAGGGAAATGCAATGGAGGTGAGAATATGAACAAGACGGTGGAATTTTGCGAATGGAGATGGAGGAGGGGAGGATTAGGGATGGTATGGATGATGATGAACAAGGTAAAAAGTGTACAAAAAGAGATTTACCTATGCTTGGTCCTCCTTGAACTTCTCTCTGTGACTCCTGTCTTTGACTTCCTTGCCTCATGCTCCCTTGATGTGTTAATTCGCCTTGACCACTAACAAAGCCACCATGCAAGGCCATGTACAAGCACTTTTCTTTTTTTTTTCTCATGCACTACACTAAGTAATATGATTATATTGTTATAAAAGAAAATAAAACAAGAAATATAATTGACAATGCCTATCATATCTTATTATGTAGGAACTTGAAAACCACGTGTCCTTCAATGACCATACTTCCCATGGCAAACTCACATGCCGATTGTCTATCATGGATGACAAACTCTAGGATGGGGAGGAGTGTTGGAGATATAGACTCATCGACGTGGTTTTTAAAGGTCAAAGAGAGAGAAGATGGTAAGGGTTGTGAAGAACCAAAGCAAGAAGCATGGTGGATGCACTCATGCAAAGTTAAGGACTAATGGGGTCACATATTTTCCAAAGTTATCCCTCAATTTGGCTACTTTTATGAAGATCCCATCTTTAAAAATATATTCATAAGCCTTCTCTTGTAATTAGCTCCATATTTGAAAGTTTCACTGTTGTGCATGTGCCTCTTGCCCCTCTGCATTGCTTGCCTCTACTCCCCCCTCACTGCCTCTTTCTTTCCTCCCCCTCCTAGTAGCACCCCCATGTCCCCTCCTTTCCTAGTGTTTCCCTTTTTCACCCATCTCTCGCAACTTTTCCCTCATCAAGCTCTCCCCACCGCCCATCCCTCTTTTGCCCTTTCCTTCTCGTGGCCCCCTTCCCCCCTCTCCTCCCCTTACCTCCTTTCCTCGACTGAACCCCAACCACCCCTTTCCCCCAACCCGATCCCCTTCCTTAGCCCCCCCATCTATTAGCATATCAGTTTGTTTTTGCATGAGGAGAGTGGCCGGTGATTGGCTCTTCTCCGGGAGAGCGAGCACTGCCTTCATAGGGGCATCGTCTCCCTCTAGTGGTTCCTAGAGTGCCATTTGGACTATGATCAAACTGGCTCATAGCTTGCCCAAGTGCAATAGGAGTTGCATGTCTATAGTCTGGTCATGGCATATGCATGGTGGGATTATGAACCTCTATCGGATGGATGACTCTATGGCTACAAAGCCTGGGGAGCTGAGAGAGATTGCCACTCAGTTTTACTGCACCTTGTTATCGACGAAGACACCTTCTGAGAGTTGATAGGATAGCAGACCATGTGTCTTGTAGCATGTGTGACGCTTTGTGATTGATGAGATGTAAGTTTGGCTTCTAGCCCTATTTACTAATAGTGAGCTTCTTGATGCATTCATGGCATTGCTAGGGACAATCGCCCTAGTGATGATGGTCTATCGCCTAGTTTCTTTCTCTGCTACTATGGGGTCCTTAGCGATGGGATCAAACTTGCCTTCCAGGAGGTCATGGAGAGGGGTGTTGACACTCAAGGGCAAGCACAAAGCATGGGAGCGCATCAAAGAAGTGGACACACAAGAGGATAGAGCATGTAAGGAGCTCCAAAAAGCACATGTCAAATTTCAACAGAAATCCCTATAAAAATAGTGATTTTCATAACTAAAAACCATTGTAAATATCATTTCACATTTTTTGCAACTCCATTTTGTTCAAGCCAAGGAGTTCTCGAGCTTGAGGAGTATTAGAAGTATCATCCTACCAATTTTCATAACTTTTAAACTTCGGTTGAGCCCTTAAATAAGGCTTAGAACCTAGTTTTTAATTAGGCCAGACACTAGGTTTGGACAGGGTCAAAACCACTCAAAAAAACTATAAAAAGAGCTAGAGAGCCCATTTTTTGGGTTATCTTGTTGTAGATTTGAGCTTTTTAAGAGATTTATTTTGTAATCAAAGACCTTCTATTGTTCCACTCTTTGCTCTTGCATTGTGTGTGTGTGTATGTGTGTGCATGCTTGTGTGCTTTCACTCACACACTTGTGCCTTCACTTGCTCATGGTCTTCATACCAGTCCTCACATCTCCGTGGATTGACATTTATGAGGTGAATCTCCTCACGTTGGTACTTCCCATTGTGCTAGAATGACACCAAATTTGATGCCATTACCAGGGAGAGAGATTCAAGGACGAGGGTTGTGACGGTAAGACATAGAGTAGCGACATTGGAAGGTAAAAAAAAAGTCTTTTCTATTCAATTTCTAAGTTTTTCTCCACCTTCATCTTCATCATCATCACCATCTTCTCCCATCTTCATCTTCTCATATTTTTCCATTTTTTATTGTACATTTACCTTTTTTTTCATTTGTGGCTACGAGCAAGAAGCTTAGAGGGGGTGCAGACCTGGAATGTTGAAGAAATTCACCTCAATATACCCAAAAACTGAGGGAGCATTCCCACGGTATGACACCACCTACAGCAGGTATCGCGAGTGCAATATCTTGAGTTTGGTGAGAGATCTTGCATCTATAGGCAGATAGGAGTGACAAGGAGGACACACGGTACACACATTTGCAAAAATTTTTGAATTTGGACTTCAAAAACTCCAAGTATTGTGTCCGATTGAGTTCACGTATCATGATACTTGTCGAGTATTGTGCATCATCTCCCTAAGTATCGTGATACCTCTTGAGTATCATGTATCGTCGAGTTGATTATCACGTATCGTGTATCACCTGACTGTGTATCACGATATCTCACGTGTATCGTGTATCACAAAGTTCGATATCATATTATGAAGCTACAAGTATTGTGTATCATGAAGTCCAAGTATTATCAACCTCAAGTATCATGTATCATGGCCGATTCAAGTATCATATCATCCCCCTAGGTATCTTGTATTGCCAAAATATGGTATCGTGTATCGTTGCCCACTAAGTATCCCGTATTGTGGAGAGCCATATCATGTATCACGATACTGCACTAGTATCGTGTATCCTTGGGTTATGTATCGCAATACCTCTCAAGTATCGTGTATCGCAAAGGATGGTATTGTATCATGAAGCTACTAGTATCGTGTATCATCTACCCTTGGTATCGTGTATCACATCGATACTCATCAAGTATCGTGAACCGTCCAAAGACAAGTATTATATCGTGGATCAGTAGGTATCATGTATCGTGTATTGTTTGTTTTGAAATACTCCTCGAGAGATCATGTTTCCCTATTTTAACCCCCAAAACTCTGAACTAGCATAACTTTCTCATACAAAATCTGTTTGTTGTGATTTTGGGTTTGTTGGAAAGCTCATTTTGAGTACTACAAAAATAGTGACTTGTTACAATTGAACTAATATGTGAAGTTATAGATATAGTATTTTGAAGTTGACCCTCAGGTGGGACTAAGAAGCCAAGGGGGCTCCAAAGGATTTTGAGCAATACAAAGGGAAAATTGGGACTAGAAGACAAAGCTTATGGACCTAAGATCTGGTAGACACCTAGGCAAGGATAGAAAAAGCATTAGATTATCTGAGGCTAGTGTCAACCATAAAGCTAGGTCGTGGGCACAACAACTTAGTGGTTATCCCTACGTGCTAAGTTCGGACACAAGTGATTCCGAAATGTTCTTCAACATGGAGGAACCCACATGTAGCTCACGAAAGAACTTGGAGAAGCTTGTAGAAGGTAGAAAAGTGTGTTTCGAGGCGACGAAGTTTGGTCAAGCCAACGGGCACAAGACCAGCCCTTGAGCTTATGGAGACTCAAATAGACCTTATAGGCATGCAATAAGTGCAAAGAAACACACTATGTACTTTGGAGCATCAACGAGAATGAGTCGATACAAAACAGATAGGTTCGCGGGTCGACTAGCTCAAAAAACTTACTATCTATGGAAGAGACAATGAACTTCAAATGCCCATAGAGACCAGCGTGATTACAATTAGAAAAAATCCTTTTATGGGAGTGATACACATAGGGTTGCGTGTATGGAATGCACAAAAGTATAAGGAACAAGCAAAATATGCTATAGGAATGAATGTGACATTCACCGGTGGTACTTCCTTTTTTCAGGAATACGTAGAGATTGACCCCGAGGTAGAAAAACTCAGATTTCTCCAATTTGCTGAACCAAATGCTTTGAAAATTACAGGCATAAATTAAACACTTATACCTTTCCAATGAGTCATCTTGCACTCAATTTGGAGCTCTGGAGAGAGAACAACAGCCTCTGCAAAATTACTATTGGCGAAGAATATGATGCAGAAAATCGAAGGAGCAAGACAATGATGGTCACAAGTGTATGTATATTGCTTCCATGTAATGTACAAGTGATTTCAAGTCTTTATATAGACTCTAGGAGTGTTCCATGACTTTTACAAGTTGAATTTGAATTCAAATGAAGGTGGGATGGTTGTTGGAGGGAATCAATTCACTTTCCTACAATCTAGGAAAAGTGAAGATCTTGATTGATCTACTTTTAGGTGATTGATTGCTTGATTGAATGCAACTTCAACCACCACAAATTCGTGGGATTTGGGCTCTATATTTGTACCTTTACATGTGTAAAGCTCAAGGCTTTTACAACGGTAAATGAGCCATCAAAAATCTCTCAAAAGAAATACAATAAATGAGCATAAGAAAAAAGAACTCTCCAACGGATATTCTTTCAACGTGATAGCCTTTGATGTAGATCAAATCCACTTCAAGAATAGTGTAAGCTTGATGTTCCAACAGCTCTCCCTCAAGCTAAAGTATGCTTGAGTCTTCATTCTCTGATAGGTTGAATACCTGCCATAGCTTTGAATCTACAAAGCTTTATTCCATCAAGTGCCTTCGTCATCATATCTGCTACTTGCTTTTCAGTTGGAACAAAATAAATGTCAATTTCCTTTGCCATGAGCTTCTCCCTGATGAAGTGGTAATGGATTTTTATGTGTTTGGTTCTCACATGAAAAATAGGATTTGCCGCTAGATGCATGGAACTTACATTATCTCCAAATATGTGAGGTTTGGAACTCACAAGTCCCAAATCTGTATACATTGCTTTTAACCATATTGCTTCTTGAGTTGCTATGGTCAAGCCTCTGTACTCTGCTTCAGTTGAAGATAAAGCAACTGTTGGTTGCTTCTTAGAACTCCATGACACTAGCTTCGAACCTGCAAATGCTAAGTAACCAGATGTACTTTTTCTATCATCCTTAGCTCCTGCCCAATCTGCATCTGAGTAGATTTTGATATCCAAATCTGAAGAGTAAGGATAGAATATACCTTCGTTGATTGTACCTTTGAGATACTTGAGTACTCTCTTAGCTGCATCCATGTGTGGTCTTCTCGATGAGTGCATGAACTGAATAAGCACTCCCACACTATATGAGATGTCTGCCCTTGTATGAGTAGCATATATCAAGCTACCTACCAATCTTTGATATTCTTTAATGTCTTCAATTTTCTCACCTTCATAAACACTAAGTTTATGATTCATCTCCAAAGGTGTACCTGCAGGTTTAGTGTTCTCCATTTTGAACTTGAGAAGAAGATCCTAAATGTATCTTCTTTGAGTCAAATACATTCCTTCATCTGTGTATATCACCTGCATACCTAGGAAATATGTGAGCTCACCTAGGTCACTGATTTTGAACTCCTCTTGCATGCGTCTCTTGATTCTTTGAATGCCATTTAGATAATCACCTGTCACAATAATATCATCTACATATACACATAGATAGATAACCTCATTGTGATCCCTTTTGATGAATAGAGAAGGATCTGAGCTGCTAGCTTTGAACCCTTGATCTTGAAGATATGTAACCAACCTCTAATTCCAAGCTCTAGGAGCTTGTTTCAATCCATACAATGCTTTCTTAAGTCTGCAAACATAAGATGGATGATTAGGGTTTTCAAAACCTGGTGGTTGTGACATGTATACCTCTTCACTTATCCAACCATTTAAGAATGCATTTTTCATATCAAGTTGGAGGAGTCTCCAATTCCTTGCAACAGCTACACTTATCAATGTCCTGATTGTAGTCATCTTTGCAACTGGTGAGAATGTTTCCTCATAGTCTATACCATGAGTTTGTGAGCATCCTTTGGCAACTAATCTTGCCTTGTACCTGCAAATTGATCCATCTGAATTTCTTTTTAACTTTATATACCCATCTGCAACCAATTACCTTTTGATTTGGCGACATTGGAACCAAATCCCAAGTGTCCATCTCCTTCAATGCATCTATCTCTTCGTTCATGGACTTTTCCCAATTAGGGTTTCCCTTTGCCTCTTCGTAGGTTGAGGGTTCCTCTAAAATAGAGTCTTTTGCCAAGTAAATTGAATGCTTTGTAACAAACGTGGAATCATATCCATACCTTTCTGGTTGTTTCTTCTCTCTTGTTGATCTTCTAGGTGCTTATTTGGAGCATTCTCCAACCTCTTGCATCTTTGCTCTGCCTCTTGACTTCCATAGCTTGTAATCCTTTTCTCTTTCATCTTGGTCATCGTCTTGGATCCTGGACCTGTGTATCATGCTTGCTTCCTAATTGATGAGAGTCAGAATCAAGATCATATGGTAGTGTTACCTTTTGTTTGTCTTCATCATACCAAGACCTGTGTTCTTCAAACACAACATCTCTACTTATAGTGAATTGCTTGGTTGAAGGATTGAAGAACCTGTAACCCATCTGAGTTGAATCATATCCAATAAACACTGCCTTTGTTGCCCTTTCATCTAGATTACCTCTTATTTGTGATGGTACATGAACATAAGCTAAACAACCAAAAACCTTGCAATGTCCAAGACTAGGTTTTCTTCCATGCCATGCTTCATAAGGAGTCCTACCTTGAAGTGATTTGGATGGTAGTCGATTGACAAGGTACACAGTAGTTGAAATAGCTTCTGCCCATAGATAATGTGGCAACTTCTTCTCTTCAAGCATTGTTTGGGCTGATCCAACCAATGTCTTGTTTCTCCTCTCTGCAATTCCATTAAGTTGAGGAGAGTACCTAGTAGTCACTTCCCTTTTGATACCTTTGTCCTGCAAGAACTCATCAAACTCTTTGGAGAAGTATTCTCCCCCTCCATCAGATCTGAGCTTCTTTAGTGATCTACCTGTATGATTCTCCACATGTGCAAGATACTTCTTGAAGCAATCAAACACTTCATTCTTACTCTTGATAAAGTATAGAACAGTCCACCTACTATGGTCATAAATAAATGAGACATAATACCTTGATCCTGCCAATGAAGGTTCTTGACTTGGTCCCCATACATCTGTATGTACTAAGTCCAATAAGTTGTTGTGGATGTAGCCTTTGTGGCTGAATGGTTGTCTTTGTGCCTTCCCAATCTGACATGCATCACACCTATTGATCATGTGTTGCTTTGATATGTTCGGCAGTCCTAGAAAACTTTGATCCCTGCATATATCCTTCAAGGTTCTTTCATTCACATGAGCAAGTCTCTTATGCCACACTTCAAGCTCACTTAAGGTTTGAGACCCAAAGTTGAATAGAGCTATGTTCCTGGTTTCTCCTACTTCAAAAGTAAAGAGCCTACCGTGCTTCTCACCTCGGGCTATCTTCTTGAAGCCTTGACATGGATCTTCCACAAAAGCTCCATGTTGGGTGAACCTAACTTGCAAGCCTTTTTCAACTATTTGGCCTACACTTATTAGGTTTTTAGTGATAGTGGGTACATAGAGAACCTTACTCAGAATGTTTGTCCTACCATTGGAAGCTTTGACATTACCAATCTTCTCCACATTGTGCTTTGTGTCATCCCCTGTTTGCACTTCATGTCTATGCTTTAGACTTTCCAAATCAGATAGAAGAGCAATGTTGCCTGCAACATGATTCGAACATCCTGAATCTATGTAGAACAAATGATCATCTTCTTTACCTTCATTGTGGCTTAGATTCATAAGAAGCAATGAGTCTTCATGTGGTTGATCTTCTGAATAATTGTTGTAGTCCCTTCTATTATAGCTTCTATTGTTGTTGTTGAAGCTGTGTCCACCTCTGCCTCTATTTCTCCCATATCCACCTCTTCCACTTCCTTTCTGGGTCTTCCCATTGAATCAGCAATTCTGAGTGGTGTGGTTGGTCTTATCGTATATGGCACAAGGTTGAACATTCTGACCTTTGGCTTTGTCTTGCTTTGGTACTTTCTTCTTCCCTTTCCACTTGCTCTTGCTTGCAAAGTTGGCTTGAGAAGTCTCTTCTTCATCTTCTTCCTTCTTCTTGCCTTTCTGCTTCTTATCCTTCTTATCTGCATATAGAGCACTAGTTGAATTACCATGATAAGAGTTACCTTCCTTTATGCTATTGTTGGCTTCTTGATTGAAGAGTTGTCCAAGAAAGATGTTGAAGTCTGGAGTCTGCACATCCATGATGAGATCATAAGCCGTTGTGAAGGATTGCCATTGCTTATCACTTCGAATGTCGTTGAGAATTTGCCTCATGATGAACTCTTCTTCAATCATCTCTCCAATGGATGCTAACTGATCTGCAACCTCTTTGACCTTGGTAACAAACTCTGTGATGGTTTGTTTGGGCATCTTCTTCATTTGGTTGAACTCGTTCCAAAGATGATTCTTTCTTGCTTTGGTACTAGCAGAAAAGAAAGTCTCGAGGGCATCCCAAGTCTCTTGAGATGTTTTGCATCCTCTAATATGTGGTAATAGAAAGTCAGAGATAGAGTTTAGTATGTACGACCTTGCTTGAGCATCCCTTGCGCACCAAAGTGTGAGCTTATCTGTCTCCTCTTGTGTAGGTCCTCCTTTGGATCTTGGAATAGGCATAACTTCATCACCTGCTACAATTCCATAAAGATTTCTACCTTGCAAATAGGCCTCCATTCTGATTTGCCAAGCCACGTAGTTGTGTCGATCAAGCTTCTCGATCATTGAGGGAAAGCCGTCACCCATCTTGATCTAGCTCTGATACCAATGAAAGAACTTGGAGAAGCTTGTAGAAGGTAGAAAAGTGCGTTTCGAGGCGACGAAGTTTGGTCAAGCCAACCGGCACAAGACCAGCCCTTGAGCTTATGGAGACTCAAATAGACCTTATAGGCATGCAATAAGTGCAAAGAAACACACTATGTACTTTGGATCATCAATGAGAATGAGTCGATACAAAACAGATAGGTTCGCGGGTCGACTAACTCAAAAAACTTACTATCTATGGAAGAGATAATGAACTTCAAATGCCCATAGCGACCAGCGTGATTACAATTAGAAAAAATCCTTTTATGGGAGTGATACACATAGGGTTGAGTGTATGGAATGCAGAAAAGTATAAGGAACAAGAAAAATATGCTATAGGAATGAATGTGACATTCACCGGTGGTACTTCCTATTTTTCAGGAATACGTAGAGATTGACCCCGAGGTAGAAAAACTTAGATTTCTCCAAATATGCTGAACCAAATGCTTTGAAAATTTACAGGCATCAACTATACACTTATAACTTTCCAATGAGTCATCTTGCATTCAATTTGGAGCTCTTGAGGGAGAGTAGCAACCTCTGCAAGATTACTGTTGGCGAAGAACATGATGTAGAAAATTGAAGGAGCAAGACAATGATGGTCACAAGTATATGTATATTGCTTCCATGTAATGTACAAGTGATTTCAAGTCTTTATATAGACTCTAGGAGTGTTCCACGACTTTTACAAGTTGAATTTGAATTCAAATGAAGGTGGGAATGGTTGTTGGAGGGAATCAATTCACTTTCCTACAATCTAGGAAAAGTGAAGATCTTGATTGATCTACTTTTAGGTGATTGATTGCTTGATTGAATGCAAATTCAACCACCAAAAATTCGTGGTATTTGGGCTCTATATTTGTACCTTTACATGTGTAAAGCTCAAGGCTTTTACAACGGTAAATGAGCCATCAAAAATCTCTCAAAAAAAATACAATAAATGAGCATAAGAAAAAAGAACTCTCCAACGGATATTCTTTCGATGCGATAGACTTTGATGTAGATCAAATCCACTTCAAGCATAGTGTAAGGTTGATGTTTCAACAGCTCAAACATTGGCTATTTGCAGACACCAAAAGGTCCCTATAAAACACAACTGGAATATATTTGGACCAACCGATATGTGCTCACATCTATGAGGATGGCGTGAGGCGATCAATGGTCCAACTCAAAAATCCAGATCAACCCTTTGGACTAGAACACCCACTGGTCAAGTTTCAAGAGGATTCATACATTGATAAGGAAGGAACCATGTATGTGGTCACTAGCTTACCAGATAGGATGGATGAGTTTGGAAACATCATTCCTAAGAATGAGATAGGAGACCTAGAGCAAGGAAACTTAGGATGAGAACCCAAGACTCCTAGAGGCAAGTCATTCTTGACCAGAGTGATCACTCTAGAGTGGATTCCCCAAGACAACAAAAACATAGAATTGTTCTTGAATAGAGAAATAGAGGAAGCCTTTTGGAGATTCAAGCCAGATCAACCAAGTAAAATGGGCAGAGTCACCATCTATAAGTTCAAAGATCCTTAGATACCAGGCAAAGTTGTCTATTTAGATGATACATCAGAGAGAATGTTCTTGGTATCAGAGCATGACAAGCATGCATACACTTGGCAAGGTAAATTAATTTTTTCTCCACCATGAGCTAATATTTCTCATGGCCACGAAGGTGTAGGATCATCACAGACTCATAAAACCCAGAGGGAAAGAGCTAGAGAGAGACCTAAAGTAAGCTTTGCACATATTGTAGGTAGAGACAGATCAGGACTTGAAGGTGAAAGAACTAAAAGAGAGAGACCTCGAGCACATATGCATCAAAGAGATGAGCATGGTTTTCCATTTCCTAGACCGCGAGAGCACCCAAGAGCCCTTAGACCCTCTCAAGTGGTTAAGGCAATGAAGAACTATTCTGATGGGTCAGGAGATCCTTATGATCATGTGGCCGAATTCAAACACGTGTTAAGAGATGAACAAGTTGAGGACTTGTTCACACAATTTGAGGCATTTGGTTTGACTCTCAAGGCATCAGGCATAATACATCATCCTTGATCCACAGCTTCAAGAAAATACTCCAAGAAATAGTGTGACTTGCAGGAAGACGATTCATACCATACTTAGAAAGATGCCCTATTCTAGAGTTACCCTCACCAGCCAAACAAGTGGCCTTGTTTTTAGATGGCTTACTAACACCAAGTTAAGATCATATGTGTACTTGAAAGAGCCTAGATCCATAGAAGAGTGTGTGCGGATGTGCATTGACATAGAAGACAACTTGGGTGAGGAGCTAGAATTGTCCAAACTCTATAAGGACTCTGATAATTCTACTAGTCATACCTCTAGAACCTCTACTGAGATTGATGAGCTAGCTGAGCAAGTTGCCAAGAAGCTGGGAGTTCAAAATAGACAAACACCAAGGGTCACCTCATCAACACGATGTTACAATTATGGAGGAGACCACATGGCTAATGTTTGCCCAATGATGGTTCAGCCCCAAGGAAACCATAATGCTCCATATTGCACTATTGAGAGAAAATACATGAACCACACGGCTCAAGATTGTCTATTCAATAGGCAGGCTATCAGACAAAATTATTAGCAACCTTACCAGCATGGCCTATATCAGAATCAATACCAACAGCCATATTATAGGCCACAATAGCAATATCAGACACCATATAGACCACAACCATTCCTAGGAAACCAACCACCAGCTCCTGTTAAGGTGATTCCAATTAAGTATACAGTGGTAGAGGAAAACCCTAATAGAGCATTGGTGCCACTAACCCCATTGGTCTTAGAAAATGACTCTCATGCTCATAGTTCATACTACTCCCATGAAGAAAAAAATTGGGAGCAAAAGACTCCAATGTCATGTACATGAATCCTAGTGCCCCAATCGAGACAAGTAAGACCACAAGCCCCTAGAGGACCATGTTTTAGATGTCAGGGTGACCATTTCATTCGTGAATGTCCCCACTCATTGACTCGGAGACAAGGACAAAACATCACAATACAAGGTTTTTGTCTTGAGTGTGGCAAAGAACATCTCTTGAGAAATTGTCGGAGGAACCCCTCAAGTGCACCGACGGTTACGCCCATTAATGTGGTAGGCTTGGTGGTGGATTCGAGTTCAAGTAGCAGTAATGTGGCTCCTATACAGGCAGTTACTAGGGCACAAGCTTTACAACAGGCTAAACCAATTGAGCAATCAAAGTCAAATGAATCAGGAGAGCCTAGTAAGAGGAAAAAAAGAACTTGGAAGGATACCAGGGAGAAGGCCAATTGTAAGTGGAATAAAAAGCTATCCGAACTAGTGGAAAGCCTGAAAGATGCAAAAACAAATAGAAGACATTGCATCTCAAAACCCCTCGAATGCCGAAACTCCATCCACACCACCTCATCCCACCCCACCAATCATTGTAAATAGACCAAAACCATGTTTTGTTCTTGCAGATCCAACCCCAAAAGGCTTGGACATGATGTTCAAGGCCTACTAGGCTCGACTACAAGAAGGGCCAACAGCTACAAACCTAGATAAGAACTACCCTAGAGCAGATTTAGAGATTTAATGGACAAAAATGTGCATAAAAATGGTCGAACTAGCCCAAGCTATGCTCGAGAGCAATCTTGTTCAATCAGACAAATTCTATCAAACCAAGATTGCATTTCCAGGGCTTACTAGAAAGATTAGAGTAGTTGGTAAATAAACCGCAGGCTCCTTTACCTCCACAGGCTCAACCAGTTGCTCAAAGAGAAAGCTCCCCACCAATAAAAGCTTATGTTGATGATTTTGTGGATGATGGAACACCTCTTTCAATTCAACAATACTCTCAAGAATTCTTGCAAGAAATACAAGAAGAGAAATGGGAAAAGGAGAAGGGTAATCCCCCTCCTATTCCTAAAATTGATGACCCTCATGTTCAATTTCCCCAAGACATTCCATCTATTTATGGAGACCAAGAAGAGCAACAAGAGGAGGGAAGATTAGATTTTGAATCTAATTCTTTACAAGAGTTGCCACAATTCACAGGCCCATGGGAATATGAATCTCTGCAGATCAGAGCTCCCACAATATTGGTAAGAAATGAAGACTCAGTGGTTCCAAGAAACACTGAAGTCATGAAGAACACTAAGGTTTAGTGTCATCTCACCTTAGAAGGGTTGCTCAAAGTAAAACCAGAGCTATGGAATCATGTGGTGAATCAAGTTCCCGAACTTGATTCCAATATGCCAAAAGCAAGATCTAAACAAAAGGTACGAGAGATACCTCTAGACAAAATAGGAGACATGAGCGAAGGTGAAGAAGGTAATACTTATCTTCCAACTATCCATCTTGGATGCATGAAGATACTCATTTGTGGATGTTCAAGGCGGCAGAGGAAGAGGGAAGCTAGAGAAGAAGGAACATCACACCGATGATCTTTCCAAATGAGGAGTTTGAGCCTCACGATTGGGCAGAAATCTTAGCCACCATGGACATTGTGGTCAATGAAGAATAGTGGACACCTCATTGTGATGAGGAGGGTTATGATATCTTTGTGTTGATGTGTTAGCCCTTGCTAGAAGAATGTGACTCTAGTGATATCATAGAAAAAGAAGAGGACGACGATGATCTAGAGTCCATTGTGATGGATAGTTGCTTTAATTAAGAGGAGCACTATCTAGAAGACATAGAAGTATTTACCCAAAATGAAGAAGAACCTCTCACAAGCATCAAGACTATAAATTCAAAGGATGGAAGTGAAGGTGGTCAAAAGAAAAAGAAAAGAAAACAAGTGAAACAAGAAGACGAGGAGTCATTGTTTGACATACTAGAAAACCTCAAGAAGTACGAAGTTGAGGATCAAAATTTTTTGGTACAAATGCCTAAGAGAGAGGCCATCATAGGAGAAGCATATGATAATAAAGAAAAGACCAAAAAAATTGTTGTAACCATTGAAGGGAACGAAGAGCGATGTACGTACATAGGAGAAGACCTAAGTGGAGAAGAAGAAATAGAGCTTGTAGCTCTATTAAGGGAATATAGGGACGTGTTTGCATGGACCTATACAAACCTGAAGGGAGTAGATCCAAGAATATGCTCTCATACAATCCCCATGATAGTTGATGCCAAGCCCACCAAATAGAAGCCCTACACATATAATGACATAGCAGTGCCCAAGAAGAATGGAAAGTTAAAAGTTAATGTTGCTACAATCAAAGATAGCTATCTACTTCCAATCACCGAACATTTAATGGAGCGTGTTGCAGGCAAGGAGATTTATAGCTTCCTTGATGGATTTTCACGTTACAACCAAGTAGTCATTGCCCCAAAAGATCAACACAAAATGGCCTTTGCCATAGAGTGGGGAATCTTTGCATTTCGTGTGATGCCATTTGGGCTCACCAATGCACCTACAACATTCCAAAGGCTCAATGTGACATGTCTTCAAAGATTTCTTGCGAAAGAGCTTAGAAGTATATGTGGATGATTTGTGTGCTGATTCCCAAGAAAGAAGACTCCACATCCCTGAGCTCAGACAAATCTTCAACAAGTGTAGAGAATATCGAGTTTCTTTGAACCCATAAAAGTGTGTGTTCATGGTACGTCACGATAAGATCTTAGGTCATATTGTTTCCAAGAACGGAATATCAACAGATGAGGACAAAGTAAGAGCCATAGCCGAGTTGCCAAGGCCAAGGAATGTTAAACAGGTACAATCCTTTATGGGCCATTGTGGATATTATCGCAGGTTTATCCACATTTATGCAATCATAGCTAAACCTATTTATGCTTTGTCGACAAATTTTGAGTGGAATGATGAATGCGAAAATTCCCTCAATGAGCTGAAGAGATGCTTGTGCATAGCACCAATAGTGACCACTCCCGATTGAAATAAACCATTTCATGTCCATGTAGATGCATCCAATCATACAATAGGATGTGTGCTAGCACAACCCACAAGTGAAGGAAATCTAGATTTACCTATAGCATATGCTAGCATGAAACTAAGTGCAGCTGAAAGAAACTATACAACAACTGAAAGAGAAGGCTTAGGTATAGTATACGTGATGAAGAAGTTTAGATACTATCTATTGGCCAACAAATTCAAGTTTTTCACTGATCATCAAGCTTTATTATATTTGGTCAATAAACCTTGCAATACATTATGCTTAGTAAGATGGTTCCTCTTACTAATGGAATATGACTTTGAAGTTGTTGTTAGGAAAGGTAAGACCCACCTCAAGGCAGATCATCTTTCTTGCATCACTTCAGGAGAGCCACTGCAAGGAGTGTCTGATGAATTGCCTGATGCTTATCTGTTCAATTTAGAAATTGTTCCTAAATGGGCAAATAAGTTGGTATCAATCCTAACCTTCGGACCCGCAAATAAGAATGTGAAA
This sequence comes from Ceratopteris richardii, assembly GCA_020310875.1. Classification (NCBI taxonomy): domain Eukaryota; kingdom Viridiplantae; phylum Streptophyta; class Polypodiopsida; order Polypodiales; family Pteridaceae; genus Ceratopteris; species Ceratopteris richardii. The sequence goes on along the minus strand of CM035442.1, from coordinate 101,494,937 downwards.
ACAAACAAAGATGAAATTGCAAAATCAACAAAAATATTAAATATTGGCAGGAAGCATGTATAAACAAGATACAGAGGAGGTACTAGCTTGTTGTGTCAAGGACGATGAACATAGTAGTTGGTCAACAAGCCCATGAAGGATTTCTAGGAAATCACTATTTTAAACAATGAACATTGCAAAATGTGAAACATCTAGGAGTGTATTGGCCTAACATGGACAAAGAGATAGATGAATGGATTAAGAGTTGTCCAATGTGCCAGAAGAGACCCCCAGTGGAGCATGCGACTCTTTATCATGTATCGGTAATTCTAGACTGGAGTGCTCTAATAAGTTGTTGTGGATGTAGCCTTTATGGTTGAATGGTTGTCTTTGTGCCTTCGCAATCTGACATGCATCACACCTGGTGATCATGTGTTGCTTTGATATGTTCAACAGTCCTAGAACACTTTGATCCCTGCATATATCCTTCAAGGTTTTTTCATTCACATGAGCAAGTCTCTTATGCCACACTTCAAGTTCACTTAAGGTTTGAGACCCAAAAGTGAATAGAGCTATGTTCCTGGTTTCTCCAACTTCAAAAGTAAAGATCCTACCATGCTTCTCACCTCTGGTTATCTTCTTAAAGCCTTGACATGGATCTTCCACAAAAGCTCCATGCTGGGTGAACCTAACTTGCAAGCCTTTTCCAACTATTTGGCCTACACTTATTAGATTTTTAGTGATAGTGGGTACATAGAGAATGCTCAGAATGTTTGTCTTGCCATTGGAAGCTTTGAGATTACCAATCTTCTCTACATTGTGCTTTGTGTCATCCCCTGTTTGGACTTCATGTCTATGTTTTGGACTTTCCAAATCAGATAGAAGAGCAATGTTGCCTACAACATGATTTGAACATCCTGAATCTATGTAGAAAAAATGATAATCTTCTTTAACTTCTTTGTGGCTTAGATTCATAAGAAGCAATGAGTCTTCATGTGATTGATCTTCTAAATAATTGTTGAAGTCCCTTCTATTATAGCCTCTATTGTTATTGTTGAAGTTGTGTCCACCTGTGCCTCTATTGCTGCCATATCCACCTCTTCCACTTCCTTTCTGGATCTTCCCATTGAACCATCAATTTTGAGTGGTGTGGTTGGTCTTATCGTAGATAGCACAAGGTTGAACATTCTGACCTTTGGCTTTGTCATGCTTTGGTCCTTTCTTCTTCCCTTTCCACTTGCTCTTGCTTGTGAAGTTGGCTTGGGAAGTTTCCTCTTTATCTTCTTCCTTCTTCTTGCCTTTTTGCTTCTTATCCTTCTTATCTACATATAGAGCACTAGTTGAATTACCATGATAGGAGTTACCTTCCTTTATGCTATTGTTGGCCTCTTGATTGAAGAGTTATCCAAGAAAGATGTTGAAGTCTAGAGTTTGCACATCCATGATGAGATCATAAGCCATCGTGAAGGATTGCCATTGCGTATCACTTCGAATCCCATTGACAATCTGCCTCATGATAGACTCTTTTTCAATTAGCTCTCCAATGGATGCTAACTGATCTGCAAACTCCTTGACCTTGGTAACAAACTCTGTGATGGTTTGTTTAGGTGTCTTCTTCATTTGGTTGAACTTGTTCCAAAGATGATTCTTTCTTGCTTTGATACTAGCAGAAAAGAAAGTCTCGAGGGCCTCCCAAGTCTCTTGAGATGTCTTGCATCCTCTAATATATGGTAATAGAAAGTCAGAGATAGAGTTTAGTATGTATGACCTTGCTTGAGCATCCTTGCACACCAAAGTGTGAGCTTATATGTCTCCTCTTGTGTAGGTCCTCCTTTGGATGTTGGAATAGGCATAGCTTCATCACCTGCTCCAATTCCATGAAGATTTCTACCTTGCAAGTAGACCTCCATTCTGATTTGCCAAGCCACATAGTTGTGTCAATCAAGCTTCTTGATCATTGAGGGAAAGCCGTCACCCATCTTGATCTAGCTTTGATACCACTGAAAGAACTTGGAGAAGCTTGTCGGAGGTAGAAAAGTGAGTTTCGAAGCGATGAAGTTTGGTCCAACCAACTAGCACAAGACAAGCCCTTGAGCTTATGGAGAAAAATGGACCTTATAGGCATGTGATAAGTGCAATAAAATGCACTATGTACTTTGGAGCATGAAGGAGAAAGAGTCGATACGAAACAGATAGGTTTGTGCATCGACTAGCTCAAAAAATTTACTATGTATGGAAGAGACAATGAACTTCAAATGCTCATAGCGACCAACGTGATTACAATTAGAAAAAAATCCTTTCATGGGAGTGATACACATATGTTCGAGTGTATATAGTGCATAAAATTATAAGGAATAAGCAAAATATGCTATAGGAATGAATCAAACACTCAATGGTGGTACGTCCTATTTTTCAAGAATACGTAGAGATTGATCCCGAGACGGAAAAACTAAGATCTATCCCAATCTACTAAACCAAATTCTATGAACATTTACAGGCATAAACTAGACACTAATATTGTTCCAATAAGACACCTTTCATCCAATTTGGACTTTTGTAGAGAGAGCAGCAGCCTATGCAAGATTACTATTGGCAAAGAAGATGATGCAAAGAAATGAAGGAGCAAGACAATGATGGTCACAAGTGTATGTATATTGCTTCCATGTATTGTACAAGTGATTTTAAGTCTTTATATAGACTCTAGAAGTGATTCACAACTTCTACAAGTGGATTTTGAATTCAAATGAAGGTGGGAATGGTTGTTGGAGGGAGTCAATTTACTTTCCTACAATTGAGGAAAAGTGAAGATCTACTTTGATCTACTTTTAGGTGATTGATTGATTGACTAAATGCAACTCAACCACCACAAATTCATGGAACTTAGGCTCTCTCTTTCTACTTTTATATGTGTAAAGCTCAAGTCTTTTACAATGGTAAAAAGATCTATGAAAAATCTTAAAAAAAATGCAATAAGTGAGCATAAGAAAAAGAACTCTCCAGATCAAATCCACCTCAAGCATAGTGTAAGCTTGATGTTCCAACACTCACTACTTGGGAGAATGTTATTCTTCAAGGAATTGAGATTCATTCTATGAAATCAAATACCTGAGCAAATGATTCATCTTGGAATATTTTGCAATGCTAGAAGGATATTTGAAAGAAACTCTTAGACTTTCAAATAATATCTAGAAGCTTTATTGAATCAATTGTGTTCATTTTTTGATTATCAGACTAGAGGATAAATATCACCTTTAAGATATGGTTTCCCATTCCACTATGAAAGTTTTACTCGAACTTCCATTTATGTGATATTGATTCCTATTCTTGAGTTTGATATAAGATTTATTATTGATCAATCTTTCGATGTTACTATAGTACTTCAAACATATTTCAACAATCATAATTATGTTTAAAGTCCAAGCATCTTTTGATGATTGATCCAATAATAATGCTACTATGAACACATAACTTTGAACTTTATAGCTTGTTTAGGAAAAGTTCATGGATTAAAGATCCATTTCTTGGAGCTTTGTATTCCTAAATAAAAAGTTCACAGTTTGATTCATGTCTTTAGAAACTTATCTCATTTCCTAAAGATAACTTGCTTTGGTTTCCTCTTGAAGCTTCAATGAGCTTAAATGAAACCAAGAATTAATACTCTAATCCTTCTAAAAGGAAGAATTCTTCTTAAAGTTTTCCAAGTTTCCTTAGCAAGTTGCATCATTGCTAGAGATGCAATCATGGAACCTATCATCCACCTATTGAACGTCAAAGTTAAATTGTTGCTAAGCTTTAAGAATTTCTATGGTTTTCATCACTCCTTGGGAGAATTCAAAGTGAAAACTTCAAAAACTCCATGGTTTTACAAATTTGGAACATCTCAACTATCTTTTGAACTTTAAAAGTTGAATTACTTTAAGTTCCAATTGAATTTATTTGATTGCTATCATATCTTGGGATAGAGTCAAATAAAAGCATTCCAAACCATCCTATTTGCAAGTAGTTCTATTTTCTTGCCACTTAGATGAGCAAGAAAATTGAATGCTTGACTTTCAGCGGACCTACATTTCCTAAGCAAGACTCCTAATATGTGATACCTAAGTATCACTTTCAAGAAAAAGTGAACTAGCTACTTGAGTTGCATATCAACTAAGAGCTTTGCAACTAACTAGTTTGCAATTTTGCTAACTATCTAACTCGAGTTAGAAAAAGTAGGTAACGATTAGGAAAGTACATTTGTTCAACTACTTAGCAAAAAATCAGCAAAAGCCATGCTTCTTCATATGCCAATGAACGTTCTTGCATGCAAATGCATGTGAGTGCAATCATGTGTTTGCATGTGCTTTCCTTTTCACGCACCAAAATTAAATTAAATAGTTCTTGAAGCTTGCTATGCGTGCATCCAAGCATCCATGCACAAACAATCTACTTGCTACCTTTCAAAATGATATTAACATACATGTGCACAAACTTGAGTGCATCATAAATCTTTTCCAAGCAAGAAGAAAATGTGTGTTGTGCATGAAAACACTCTTTTGAAAGAAGACCTGCACCAACAATGATTCTTTTTTTGGGCATGAAATTTAGATGCATTCAAGTGCTTGATGTATTTTCCAATATCTCTATGTCCATTTAGCTTTCATTGAATTCATATCGTTTGCATAATCATTATAAAAAATGAAGACTACTACCATGTTTCAATAATATTTAGATGCAACCTACATGAAAGCAACGAATAAAGCAAGTATTGAAATGAAAACATCAACTTCGAAAATACTTATCTCCCAATTAAGCTATGTCCTTCCATTGATCCTCAGGAAGATCCATTCTCCATCTTTTGGTCCCCGTCTAAGTGTCTTTCGATGCTTCGTAGCTACCTTGGGATCTCCTTAAAAAAGACCCAACCTCCAAAGCTTTACTCTTGTATCTCTTGGATGGCCAAGTGGTCGCATGCTTGTCTTTGCTCGATGCACATACCCGATTCAATACCCATATATGTAAGAATTTATAGATGAATTGCTCTTTTGCTATCGATTCCAAGAAGTGTTGGAGTAAACCAAAAGTTATAGAACAACAGAACGGGTATGGTAGATTCTGAGATTAAGCCCTGCCACGGCTGACTGTGCATTGGGTTGAACTGCACGCTTAACTTTTGTCGGGTTTATATGTTGAAACTTGTCGTAGAACATGAGCCACGAAATTGAGCATATAAGATGCATTTTGATATACGCTATTGCTGCTAAAATTTGAGACTGAAAAAATATGTATATAAAAAATAACAAGTCGTGGTACAATGGTAAAACGTTCGCTTGTGTATCCAAGGTCTATGGTTCGAAAGTCATAGACTACATCGTGCGGACTCCTTTTTGTGTCTTAATCTATTCAAAATGCAAAGACGATGGACGGACATAATCGTCATAATTCCTAACTTAAGAGAAAGCCACGATGTATAAATTAAATAGAATCTTATCACATAGACAACATAAGTAACCATCAAATCCTCCATGAGATCTCTAGGGAAGGAGATGACTAGAGCAAACTCTCCATGAAAGCTGAACCAAGCTCTCATACCAATGTAAGAAACTGACAATTACTACCCACATGCTTTAGTACCTTCCACTAGAGTCCGCTAGTGGTTGGTGTACTCGCCACTCGAGTTAAGTCTCACTGGACTCAAGTTAACTCATGTTAACTTGAGTTAGAAGGCTCTAGAGCTCTTTGGGCAAAGCTCTCATCCCCATGCTCCCCATGGGGGTTGAATCCAAGACCTCCTCCTTCATAACCTTGATAAGTGGATCACTTGTTTAAGAGAGCACATGAACTTATGCTTAAGTCTAGTCTCGAGATCTTTGACCATACATACGAGTGACCAAACGATGTCCGATTTCAGATCTGTCTAAATTCACTGGACGCTTAGATCATAAATCACTTTATTACATCAACCTCGTTAGCAAGCTCACTAGAGACCACAACTTGTGTTAGTTCAACAACCTCCACCCCTTGCCAATGTTATTCCAATAAAATATGTTGTGCTAAAGGATAACCTAAATAGAGCCCTAGTGCCTGCATCCCCAATGATTTTAGAAAGTGATCCTAATTCTCAAAGATTCTACTCAACACATGTGGATAGCCCATTGGTATTACACCGAACACCACCCACAACAAGGGTCTATCAAGGATGACAAATGCGAGAGAGGGGGGGTGTTAGCAGCCAAGGCAGATTAACACATCGAGGGAGCATGAGGCAAGGAATTCAAAGACAAGAGTCATAGAGAGAAGGTCAAGGAGGACCAAGTAGACAAGGAATTCAATGAAGACCTGGTGAGTAGGCCAATCATTTTCCTATATCATGCATATAATAAACATTGTTTTTTTAATCACTACACTTGATTGTAAATTTTGTTTTCAATAGAATAGACTCTATTTTGTTCCACTCAAGTCCTCAAGCTTGAGGAAGAATAGAGCAACCTATGTATTGATTTTCATGATTTTTCAAGCCCATTTGAGCCTTCAAATGAGCTAGGGAACCGAAGTTTTAGCTAGGACGTTGGACAAGGCCAAAGCTAGTAAAAAAACTATAAACAAAGCTACATAGATCTTTTGTGGCGTTAGCTAGTTGGAGAGCGAATTTATTCTTGAGCATTACATACTTGCTTTGAGCTTGATAATAGAAGATTAAATTGTTCCCTCTCTTTGTCTTGCCTTGTATGTGTGTGTGTGAAACAATGTCATATAAGTACATTGTCCATGGTCCATTTTCTCAAGATATCACAGTTTACACAGTTTACAACGTTTGTAAATTTTATCATACCTCCTCTACAAAAAAAGCACAGCAGTGTCGTGGCTACATTGTTGTCCTCCCAAAGCCCCCATGAGAGTTCAAATCCTGTGATCAGCATAACGCGATAATAGTTTTGCTTTATCAAAAAGCTTATGACAGACTCAAATTAAAAAAGCAAAGCTACATTGTTTGCGGACATATTTTTTTTAATAACGCCAATTTTTGCGAGTGCTTTTCAAATAGCTTTATTGTTGGAGGCTCTACTATAAAAGAGAGTCTTTGGGATCACTTTGATCATCCTACACCAATTGCAATGCCAGCTTTGGTCCCTCATTAGAGGTGGTGCTCTAGCACACATGGGGCAGCCATGGAGCCCTCTAGGAGCATGTTGAGGAGCAGCTATGGAGTTCTTCTTGGAGAAGAGTGTGCTCACACTCTTGCTTATGGAGAGGACTTGCCCATCAACAACTTGGTGGTGTGGAACAACCATCTACGTAATGTATTTGAAGATTGTCTTCTACATGAAGATTTCGGGTTACTTCAAAGACATTGGATGGTGGTTAACATAAGATTTGCATCTTATGTTAAGAATTCAGGTACATATTCTCTTTATGCACACATGTACTACTTGAAGTATATGGAAGTGGCATCCATATCAAGAGGAGTCCTATTCGGCATAGGTACAAGAGAATCAGTACATGTATGCTTTATGCATATTTGGATGAGGTGTTCGAGAAGGTATGTTCATATGAGTTTGAGGATTTCTGGCAGCAAACTTGTTAGCATTTTTTGATACCTTTGCAAGTATGTGATCTTTCACACACGAATCTGGCTTAGGGTCTTCCATAGCCTAAATTTAGATTAGGGTTTCTTTAATATTAGTTTCACACTGATCCTTCCTCTTTCTGTTACTCATATTCACTCTTCTACTACCTAACAAGACACACATCTCATATATATTCAGATTTCTATCCATACATCTGAATATGTTTGTTACATTTGTATATACACTCTTCCATCTATTTTTGTTCACATAGAGTGGTTGAGATTTTGACTCCCACATTGTAAATTGAAATTTGTATATATGATAGTGTGAGTAAGTGTTGGCATACAAAGCAATAAAGGAGTCATGCACAATACGGCAACAAGGCCAGATCATTTTTTCCCATAGATTATGTACAACCCAAGTGATTTTAATCACTACACAAACATTGTAAATCCCGTTTTTGGTAGATTAGACTCCATTTTGTGCAAGCCGAGGAGTCCTCGAGCTTGAGGAGTATTAGAAGTACCATCGTACCAAATTTCATAATTTTTAGACTTCGTTTGAGCCCTCAAATAAGCCCTGGAACCTAATTTTTAACTAGGCCGGACACTAGGTCTGGACAGGGCCAAAAGCTAGTCAAAAACTATAAAAAGAGCTAGAGAGCTCATTTTTGAGGTTAGATTGTAATTGAAACGAATTTGTAAAGAGCATTTTGAAAGTAATCTAAAAGCTCCATTGATTCTCACTCTTTGTCTTACTGTGTGTGCGCGTGTGTGTGTGTATGTGTGTGCATGCTAGTGTGCTTCTCACTCACGCACTTGTGCCGCCACTTGCTCGAGGTCTTCATACCATCCTCACGTCTTCCCGGATTGACATTAAAGGAGGTGCTACTCATCACTGAGCTACACCAAATTTTGGCGCCGTTGCCGGGGATCGAGCTTTGAGGACGAGCGTGTGATGGTAAGACGTAGAGTTGACGCGTTGGAGTTGTAGGTATTTTCTTCACTCTCATCGATTTTCTTTTACTTTCTTCACCATCATCATCATCACCATCTCCCACGTCCATCTCCATCATCGCGAAAATTTCAGTTTTTTGACTATATCCCCACCTCCACCCCATTTCCCTCATTTCAGTTGTGAGAGAGAGCGAGAGAGCGAACTTGCATGTGCTGTTTTTGCATGTTTTCTGAGCTATTTTGCAAGTTTTTTGCTGTACCATCATCCCCAGCAGTGTGCGCAGGTACGACAGGCTCTGCACAGGTCCCGGGACGACAGCCTCTGTCTATCGCGACAGACAGAAAATCTTAACATTTTGTGAATGCATGTTTATCATTGTAACCTACACCTTGAGGGCACTCTAGATCACTAGAAGTTTTTCAAAAATTTGCATTTTTTCAGTCTATCGCGACAGACACTGTCTATCGCGACAGACACTGTCTATCGCGACAGATACCGTCTATCGCGACAGACAGAAATCCGCGACAGATACCGTCTATCGCGACAGACACCGTCTATCGCGACAGACCGAATTTCACGATAGATACCGTCTATCGCGACAGACACCGTCTATCGCGACAGACAGAAATCCGCGACAGATACCGTCTATCGCGACAGACACCGTCTATCGCGACAGACCGAATTTCACGACAGATACCGTCTATCGCGACAGACACCGTCTATCGCGACAGACAGAAATCCGCGACAGATACCGTCTATCGCGACAGACACCGTCTATCGCGACAGACCGAATTTCACGACAGATACCGTCTATCGCGACAGACACCGTCTATCGCGACAGACAGAAATCCGTGACAGATACCGTCTATCGCGACAGACACCGTCTATCGCGACAGACCGAATTTCACGACAGACAGCGTCTATCGCAACAGACACCGTCTATCGCGACAGACACCGTCTATCGCGACAGACAGAAATCCGCGACAGACACCGTCTATCGCGACAGACAGAAATCCACGATAGACACTGTCTATCGCGACAGACACCGTCTATCGCGACAGACAGCCCCCACGATAGATTGTGTCTATCGCGACAGACACCGTCTATCGCGATAGACAGGCATTTTCGGCAAAAAATTAAGGAGTGAATTCTTGGAAATTTAGGCTAAATTTTGGGCATATTTGCACTTTCATGTACTCATCTACTTACAAAGGCCTTAGAAAATGCATTAAAACCCCCGAAAGGTTCTGTTTGTCTAGTTAACCCCCTAAACCCTGAACGGTCATAACTTTTTCATACGAAATCCATTTTCTGAGCTCTAGGGCTTGTCGGAAAGCTCGTGACATATACTACACGCCCTCAACTGTTTTTTATAAGAATAACGCGTTGATTTTCAGATAGGATATTTGGAAGTTGACACACTGAGGGGTAGGAACACCAAGGGAGCTCTAGAGTAAATTTCTAACAATGCAAAAGGGGGAACAAGGGTCATTAAAAAAAGTGTCTGAAATAAATTGTCTGTCAATTGAAAGGTATACTTGGAGCTAATCTTGGGATTTATGCAGGCCTATTGAGAAGCAATTGAGAGTATCCAAGCAAGGGTGTGGCACACGCTTGAGAATCAACTTCTCGAGCACTAAAGAGCAAGGTTCGGCAAGAAAGGTCGGAATATTCTCAACTCCTCTTCGTCAATTCCTAGCCTAGGCTAAGAGCGATTAGAAGTAGGAGTAAGTCAGGGCGACGATAGGCCACTATCAAGTTGAAGACTACCTAAAAACTCAAGTTCAAGCTAAAAACTTAATCTCTGTACTGTCGACAACATAAAGGAAAGAACCTAACGTGGAACGATCAACCTGAAAGTACGAAGAACATTCAAGCATTCCTGACGACGTAATAGCAGACAAGACTTTAAACACGAGGAATAACTAAAAAGAATCAAGTGACTGGTACCAATTGATCGGCAACGAGGTTGTACTCTGGGCAAAAATTTGGGCTAATCAGTTAGGCATATGAACCTTAGATCAGGACGACACCTAGTAAGAGAGAGACAAAGCCTTAGGTCTTCAGAGGCTAGTGTCAACCACACTGCTAGGTCCTGGGCCCAGCAGTTGAGCCACCACTCGAACTACCCTCGCTCTGAGACCAGTGAGTCAGAGATGTCTCAAGGCATGGACAAACCTACGGGAAGTTTAGGAGTGCCCTACTTGTACAGGGTAGAAGGCCCTTACAAAACACAGTTGGAGTACCTGAGGACCAACCGATTAGGTGCTAGCATCTATGAGGACGGCTTAGGAAGATCTGTGGTCCAGATTAAAAACCCTGATCAATCCATTGGACTAGAACACCCAGCTGTCAAGTTTGAAAATGGTGCATACCTGGACAAAGAAGGAACTATATATGTAGTCACTAGTCATCCTGATAGGACAGATGACTTTGGGAATGTAATCTCAGAAGCGGACTTAGGTGACCTGGAACAAGGGAACATGGGTGCGGAACCTAGAACCCCTCGAGGTAAATCAGTTCTCACTAGGATTATCACGCCTGAGTGGATCCCCCAAGATAACAAGTGCATAGATTTGCTTCTCAATCGAGAAACGGACAAAGCCTTCTGGAGGTATAAACCGGATCACCCAACTGACATAGGAACAATCATGATCTATGAGTTTAAGGATCCAGATAGCCCAGGTAGAGTGACCTACTTAGACCACACGTCAGAGAGGATTTTTGTGGTGACAGAAAATGATAGGCATGCTTACACTTGGAAGGGCGAATTCATTTTCCCCCAACCAAGATCAAATGTAGCCTATGGTCACCCTGGAGCTGGAACATCCCAGGCTCATGGTATGCAAAGAGACAGAAGTAAAGATAGACCAGAGGTAAGTTTTGCCAATCCAGTGGGCAGAGAAAGAACGAGAACGGAGACGAATAGGGTAGAACCTGAGATGCATAGAGCCCACAGGAACCAAAGAAATGTAGATGGATTCCCTCTGCCGAGGCCTAGAGAGCACACAAGAACTTTGAGACCCACCCAGCTAGTTAAGTCCATGAAGAATTACTTTGATGGCACAGGAGATCCCTATGATCATGTGGCAGAGTTCAAGCAAGTCTTGAGAGCTGAACAAGTGGAGGATCTGTTCACGCAGTACAATGCCTTCGGTCTAACCCTTAGGAACACAGCACTTACGTGGTTTCAGCCATTAGATGAACGCCAGTTCAGGAGCATAGATCAACTCCTAGAGGCATTCATTATAGAGTTCTCTAAGAGCGGCATAAGACACAACACCTCCTCACTGATTCACAGCTTCAAGCAAACCCCTCAAGAGACTGTGAGACTTGCAGGAAGAAGATTTAGACAATATCTTGAAAGGTGCCCTATTTCGGAGCTACCCACATCTGCTAAACAAGTAGCCTTATTTCTTGATGGATTGCTGAGCCCAAAATTGAGATCCTATGTGTATCTGAAAGACCCTAGGACTATAGAAGAATGTGTACGTATGTGCATTGACATTGAAGATAACCTAGGAGAAGAGCTAGAGTTGTCCAAAATTTACAAAGATTCAGATAGTGCATCTAGTCAATCTTCCACACAAGCCACATCAATTGAAGAACTTGCCGAAAAAGTAGCTCAGAAACTAGGTGTAACTAGCAAACAAATCCCAAGGTTTGCCCCTGTGAAAAGGTGCTATACATGCGGTGGTGACCATATGGCGAACGTCTGTCCCATTATGGCTCAACCCCAAGTAAACCCTAGTAGCCAGTACTGCACCATAGAACGGAGATACACCAATCACACCGCACAAGACTGCCCATACAACAAGCAGGCAGTTAGGCAACCCTATCCGCAACCCTACCAACAAGGCAGATACCAGAACCAAAATCCACCACCACAATATGCTAGACCCCAACAAACCTACCAACCACAGTATCAGGCCCAACAAAGGCCTCAGCCTGTGCTAGCACAACAACCCCCTGCCCCAGCTAATGTGATTCCGGTAAAGTATACGGCTGCAGAAGAGAACCTGAATAGAGCTATAGTCCCTGTAACATCCTTGATCTCTGAAAATGACCCAAGTGACCATAGCTTTGATTCTACCCATGTGGATAGCCCCCAGGCTTACTACATGCAGTCCCCAGAACATGGAGAGTCCTACTATGGTGAAGAGTCGAACGAACCTAGTTGGGAGTCAGATTACACGAACATCATGTATACAAACCCCAACCCTAGACCTCAACCTAGGCAAGTACGACCACCATTTCCTAGAGGACCGTGCTACAGATGCCAAGGAGATCACCTCATTCGTGATTGTCCCTTGCCTCCACCTACGCAAACCCAGTCGGTGACGATCCAAGGCTTCTGCCAAGATTGCGGAAAAGAGCATCTCTTACGAGATTGCCCAAAGAACCCCAATAGCATGCCAAAAATCACCCCTATCAACGTTGTTGGGTTAGTGGTAGACTCCTCAGGAAGCGTCACTTCCACTGCACCAGTACAGGTAGTCACTAGGGCTCAGGCATTGCAGCAAAACCAAGGGGTAGGCCAGGAAAAGAGCCTAGATGCTAGCGATACTGAGAGCCAAAATAAAAAGAGAACAAGAGCTTGGAAAGATAGCCGCGAACGCATGAAAAGGCAATGGGCAAAGAAGATGAGTGAACTTGAGGAAAGTCTACGAGAAACCAAGGCTAAAATCATAGAGATCACGTCTCAACCGCACTCTCACACATTCCCACCGCTACCATCCCCATCACCCTCCATCCCTTCACCCTCTAAGACAGCCCACGCAACCCACCCACCACCCCAAACAGGATCAGTATTAGCTGATCCCACTCCCGAAGACATAGACATGATGCTTAAGGCATATCAGGCCAGAATCCAAGAAGGGCCAAACATCACGGATCATGACAAGTGCTATCCTAGAGCTGACCTAGAGATAGAAAGAACCAAACTATGCGCGAAAATGGTCGCATTGGCTCAGACTATGTTTGAAGCCAGTCGCCTTTTCAATTACTCAGGCTCAGCCAAAACGCAATTACACTTGGATGGATTCCTAGAGAAGTTAGAGAGGATAATTGCAAGATCTGACAAGGAAGAAAAAAATCAAGACCAAGAAAAAGCAAGCAAAAACAGGAATCATTCCCAATCAGAAGTGTATGTGGCCAATGCCCCTAAACCGGACAACTTCCCCTCCTTAGAAAGAATAGAGAGGCCAATAGCACAGCCAGAAAAGGAACCTACCCCTCAAAGAAAGGAAAGGGCAAGAGAACGGATAAGCCAGCCTCTTCAGAAAGCCCATGTGCCTCCTCAAGGAGCCTATCTTCCTCCCCAAAGGTCACAGGAGCCCCCCTCGAAAGCATATGTACCTCCACAAGTAACCCACATTCCTTCCCAGAGAGCGTATGAGCCTGTTCGGAAAAGTAATAGAATAAGTAATCCTCCCCAAGAAGCTTGTGCTCCAGCCATTTGCGAGAACGAGGAGAGAGTCAACAATAGAATCAGCCCTCCTTCACAGGTTGCTTATGCGCCCAATTCTACGGAGCCAGACACTTCTTCTTCTATGAATCGGTTTGCCCCAGACTTCCTACGAGAGATTCAAGAAGACAAATGGGATAACGAAAGCGAGGTCGCCCCTCCTTTTGAACTTGTGGACGATGCACACGACCAATTCCCACAAGACATCCCATCTATTTACGGGGAGCATGAGAGTGTTCAGTCTCACGAGAGATTGGACTTTGAGTCTAATTCCATACAGGAGCTACCCCACTTCACAGGCCCATGGGAAGCAAAGTCCACATGTATGAGAGCACCCACAGTCATGGTAAGGAACAACGACTCAGTCATACCGAGGAACACGGAGGTAGTAACGAACACCAAGGTGCAACGCGATCTCACTTTGGAAGAGCTGTCTGAGGATAGACCAAACGCGCGGAAATATGTAGACAGTCAGGTAGCTGAAGTTGCAAAACCTCGTTCCAAGGTAGGATCCCATAGGACAGTGCCAGAAATTCCCTTGGATAAGATAGGAGACATGTGCGAAGGTGAAGAAGGGAACACCTATCTTCCCATTACCTACCAGGACTACACCACAAAGGCAATTTTGGACTCAGGTGCAGGAGTTGCAATTGCCACTACCTCCTTATGGAAGCGTTGGGGCAAGCCAGCACTCAGGCCAACGAGAATGAAATTGCAAATGGCAGATGGTCACATAGAGAGACCCCTAGGATTGCTAGAAGGAATAACTCTCACCACTTGTGGTGTCGAGTTTGAGCATAGTTTTGCTATATGTGACTTCAGCAAAAATCATGCCTATGAGATGATTTTGGGAAGACCATTTATGCGACAGTTGCAAGTGGTACAGGATTGGGGAACCAACTCCTTGTATCTGCAACACTTGGGTGTTACAACCAAAGTCAATCTCAAGGATTTTTCTCACAGAGACGTCCCTCCTATCCAATGGAATCCCATCCATAGAGCCAAAGATGACACAGAATCGGTGCATTCCATAGGATCTGGATCCTCATGGATGCATGAAGATACTCACTTATGGATGTGCAAGGTAGCAGTTGAAGAAGAGAAGAGAGAGAAAGCCAGAGAGGTAGGTGCGAAAGAAACCCATAGATCAATCCAAGACCCAGCCTATGCACCTGTAGTTTTTCCAGACGAAGAATTTGAACCTCACGGTTGGGCAGAATTCTTAGCAACAATGGACGTAGCCATCAACGAAGAACAATGGACACCTCACTGTGATGAGGATGGTTATGATATTTCAGTCTTCTCCATAGAGCCAATCATGGGAGAGGCAGTTCTAGAAGAATGCGAACCTAGCCCTGATGCATTTGAGGATGCAAGTGACTCCGATCTAGAGTCAATCATTATGGACCCACCATTTGCATCAGATGAAGAATACTTCCATGAAGTAGAATTTCAACCCCAGAGGCATGGAGAGGTTACAACTAATGTAAGATTAACAACACATGTGACCCCGAAGGAAGAAGGAAAGAAACGAAAAAAGAGAGAAGCCTCACCAGAAGAGGAAGAATCTTTGTTTGAGGTCCCCGAAAATTTTAAGAAGTATGAGATAGATGACAGGAGAGTCATGATAAGAATGCCTAAACGAGAGGCACAATCAGGAGAGGCCTATGATAACAAAGAAACCACCAAGAAAATAGTAGTGGCCATAGAAGAAGGAGAGGAGAGATGCACGTATATAGGCCATGACCTGACAGAAGAAGAAGAGTACGAATTGATTACCTTGCTAAGAGAATACAGAGATGTATTCGCTTGGAGTTACAAGGATTTGAAAGGTGTTGACCCTGACATATGCTCACACACCATCCCCATGACCTCAGATGCCAAACCCTCTAAGCAAAAGCCTTATACATATAACGATAACTATGCTGCTAAGATCAAGGAAGAGATAGATAGACTGGTCGAAGCCGGATTTATCTATGAAATTGAGCACACTGAATGGGTATCCCCCATCATAGTGGTGCCCAAGAAGAATGGTAAGCTGCGTGTGTGCATTAACTTGAAGAAGGTTAATGCAGCCACAATCCGAGATAACTATCCGCTTCCCATCACAGAACATCTCTTAGAAAGAGTGGCAGGCAAGGAAGTGTACAGTTTCCTTGATGGATTCTCGGGCTACAATCAAGTAGCCATAGCTCCAGAGGATCAGCACAAGACAGCCTTTGCCACAGAATGGGGCATTTTTGCTTTTAGAGTAATGCCATTTGGGCTTACCAATGCACCAGCTACCTTCCAGAGGCTGATGTGCCATGTGTTTAAGGAATTCCTGAGGAAGAGTTTAGAAGTCTATGTTGATGATCTTTGTGCTCATTCCAACATTAGACAAACCCATATTCCTGAACTCAAACAAATCTTTGACAAATGTAGAGAGTACCAAGTCTGCCTGAACCCAGAAAAGTGCGTTTTTATGGTTAGGCAAGGTAAGATTCTAGGACACATAGTGTCAAAGAATGGCATATCTACTGACGAGGAGAAAGTGAGAGCCATAGCAGAGCTACCTAGGCCAAAGAATGTCAAGGAAGTACAAGCTTTCATGGGGCATTGTGGCTATTATCGACGATTTATACACATGTATGCTGTCATTGCAAAGCCCATGTACGGACTTCTGACAAACTTTGAGTGGACGGATGAATGTGAGAATTCCTTCCAAGAGCTTAAACGAAGATTATGTTCAGCACCAATCTTGACCACACCAGATTGGAATAAGCCATTCCATGTTCATGTGGATGCATCCAATTATGCGATTGGATGTGTGCTTGAACAACCTACTGGTGAAGGTAATATGGATCTTCCAATTGCCTATGCCAGTAGACAATTGAATGCGGCTGAACGGAATTACACCACTACAGAGCGCGAAGGATTAGGTATGGTATATGCGGTTAAAAAGTTTAGACATTATTTGCTTGCAAATAAGTTTAAATTTTTTACGGACCATCAGGCATTGTTGTACTTAGTAAACAAACCATGCAATACAGGTAGATTAGTAAGATGGTTTCTCTTGCTAATGGAATATGACTTTGAGGTTGTGGTAAGAAAAGGTAGAACCCACTTGAGAGCAGATCATCTCTCTAGGCTCACATCGGGAGAAGCCCCACAAGGAGTGTCAGATGACCTTCCTGATGCTTACTTGTTCAATTTGGAAGTGGTGCCGCAGTGGGCCAAGCCAATAGTACCAGTATTGACATACGGGCCTAATCATCCAGTGGTGAACACACGGAATAGAGAGATAGTAAAAGCCCAAAAATATCACATCATGGCAGGAAGCATGTACAAGCACACAGATCAAGGGATCTTGGCTTGTTGCGTAGAAGAGGATGAGTACGCTAAATGGTTGCAACTAGCACATGTAGGTGCACTAGAGCAACACCATTCAAAGCAACGAACGTTGCAGACTCTAAAGAGATTCGGAGTGCATTGGCCAACTATGGAAGCGGACGTCCAAAAGTTGTGCAAGGAATGCCCAATCTGTTGCAATAAACCACCTGTGGAACATGCCACTCTCTATCAAGTATCCATTGCGCCAGATTGGAGTGAACCCCTAGTATCATTCTTGAGGACAAACACATTCCCTCCAGACATGACTCTAGCTAGAAAAAGGAGTTTGGAACAAGAAGCCCAGGATTATTCACTTGTTGGTGATAATCTATACAAACGCGGTAAAGATGGTTACCTGAGATTATGTGTCCATGAAAGTGAGTATCTTAAGATCTTAGAAACTGCTCACCAAGGTGTAGCAGGAGGACACTTTGGACCAGATCGGGTAATCAAGGCAATACTATTTGCGGGCTTTTGGTGGCCTACACTTCACATGGATGCTCATACCTATGTGAAACGGTGTGATATCTGTCAAAGGACTCAGTATCCTATACGCAAAGATGAGATGCCACTGAAACCTATGATGGGTGGACGTGCATTCTCTAAGTGGGGAATAGACTTCGTAGGTCCTATTAATCCCCCAGCTAAGGGTTCTCATGCGGAATACATCATTGTGGCAACAGATTATCTCACCAAGTGGGTAGAGGTAAAAGCTACAACCAAGAACGATGCTCAAACAACTGCCAAATTCTTGTTTGAGAATGTATTCACGAGATATGGGCTACCTATAGAGCTTGTAAGCGATAGAGGCACTCATTTCTTGAACGAAGTGATTGAAAATCTACTCCAAGAATTCTTGGTAATACACAAGAAGTCTGCCCCTTATCACCCTCAAGCTAATGGACAAGCTGAGAGCACTAATAAGATTTTATGCAATGTATTGACGAAACTAGTGAACACTAGACGCTCTGATTGGGACAAACAGCTACACCATGCTGTTTGGGCATACCGAGTTGCCTATAAAACGGTACTCCAAGCCACCCCCTTCCAGATGGTTTTCGGCCAAAACGCTGTGCTACCCTTGGACTTCTTGATCCCTACATTGAAAGTAGCACAAGAGCACGAATGGACAGGTCATGAGCTCTCCTCTAGGATCTTTGACCTTGAACGATTAGGGGAAACAAGACTGAGAGCCGCTGCAGGAATATATGCAGCCAAGAAGAGACAGAAGGCATATTTTGATGCCCATGTGAAGGATAAGGGCTTGAAAACAGGAGATCTAGTTTTAGTCTATACACTGAAACAACACGCAAGGAAGCTAGAGAAGAGAGGCTACGGACCTATGATCATCAATAGGATCTCCACAAGTGGAGCAGTACAATTGGCCACATTAGAGGGTGATGTTCTCCCAAATTATATTAGCGGTTGCAGAGTCAAGTTGTATCAGGAACCCCTCACGGAGGAAATGCTCAGTCGACTCAACACTGCTAAGAAACGCAAAGAGGAAGAAAAGCGAGTTCGAGAAGAAGCTCAAGCTGAAGCTTTGGAACGCATCAGAAGGATGAAATTACGAAGGCAAGGTAGAGATCAGCCTGGAGCGAATGACTATGCAGACCAAGGATTTCCTATGGCCATGTGTGAAGTCGCAGGAACAAGCTCGCATAGGATAATTGATAGACGTCCTTTCGTAACCTTAGATATAGGACAAGGAAAGAGTGCAAGGACCGTAAGAGCCTTGATTGACTCAGGTGCAGCCACTAGTGCTGTTAAATTGTCTTACTGCCAAGAATTACAATTGACTGTCAATCCTATGGAAGCATATCTTATAGGATTGGGAGGAGTGGAAACCCCTTGCATGGGCGAGGCGGAACTTCCCCTTTACATTCATGATGAGGCAATGACAGTTAAAGTACTGGTGTGTCAAGATGAGGATCTCACAGAACCTCTAGTCTTGGGTCAAGATTGGATCTATGACCAAGCAATTAACTTAAACCTAAGAAGTGGACTTCTCCAGGTTTGGGTCAATCATAGTCGAGTTACAGTAGAATTAGACAATGGAGCACTCAAGGAACTAGGAAAGGCACAGACTCCTGGTCCTTCCAGGGGTACACATGAAGATGACCATGCTGTTCTTGTTCAAAACCCTGTGTTGCAGAGGAATGATATTTGCAAAAAAGGAGTCAGGGATGCAACGGTACTCCCTTCTTTTCCAAAGGCCAGAAGGAGGCAGCAACCAAAGGCGGATCACAAGCAGAAGAAGCCGAGTACTACCTATGTCCGAGATCAAAAGTACCTGCGCAGCAGAATGTCCCAGAAAATAAACCAGGTGTGGGTGCGGAAAGGCGAACGACCGGGTGCACCACCGTCAACTACACGGGCAAAGCCTCTTATTAGTAACCAACAACACGACGCTAATAAGAAGTCTGTCAGAAATTCTTCTGCTAAAGTAAAATCTATTTGGGTGCCCAAGAAGTCGATGAAGGCAAGCCCACAATCTAGACAAATTTGGGTGCCTAAGGCTTGCTTGAGGGCACAAGTAGTTACGCCAAGGCCACAACCTATGCAGCATAACCCATCTACGAGTACAACCAGTATTCCCTCATGCTCAACACTTAGGAACACACCAAGACCCATGAGCATGCATGTAATCACTTATAAGTGGGTCCCTAAAAGGCCCCATTCCCAAACAGCGACACCGACACAGCTCTCTGGAGTCTCTACGAAACCGAAAGCAAAACCCATCCACTGCATTTGGCAGTCTAAGATCTGTGATAAACCCCCCGACCCCGATTTGTAAATTCACCCCACTTACTAACGGCATTAGTCTCCTAGGAATACACAAACGTTAACTACACTCACTGTCTTCGTGCACTTACTAACCACTAACTCACCATATACCTCATGTTAATGTTGTAACGGGGACAGCAACGGATTTAGTCTGTCCATTACGATGTTAACACATGCTTCTATATTCTCACAGAATCAGAAGGCAAACAGTAAAATGGCAGAAGCGACAGGTTCGGGCTCACAAGTAGGGATACTTACTGCAGGAATTGATGTGGATAGCCTACCTGTGGACGTGCCCCCGACTGAACGACCAGTGGAGATGCAACACCTTCAGCAACTCCCGGTGCCAGACCCACCTACAGGAATCACGGAAAGAGTCCATGCCAACTCTCATTGGTTCAATGGCATGCCCGGTCCATTAGGAGAGGCTAAGTATATCTGGGAGTCTAAATGCGAGTATGACAGATCATGGGTGCGTTTCCAATTTTTCTCCAAGGAGTTCGAGACTTTACAGAACACCGAAGACCTCCAGATCATATGGCAACGAGCAGGGTTGGCGGAATATTTTGAAGCCCCACTACCTAAACCCGACCTCCTCCGATGTTACTATCTGGTCTCTACATTACAAGCTCATGAAGATAAGGACCAACCCGGATCATTTGTTCTCCCCTCATTGCTGGGCAACAACGAGTTGAAGAGGTTTGAACTTACTGTGGAGCTAGTGAGTGATGCTTTAAAGATGCATGGCACGCATGTACCCTCAGAAAAGGATGCTCTCGTTCCCAACAACATGAAGGACAGGAAAGTAGTGAAGCTGAAAGACATGGCAGCCCTCACCCCAAATGTGTCCATCCCTCTCCGCATGTGCATGCAACATTTCGCCTTCCCCGGTCAAGACCGATTCACGCAACCACACAAGAAGATCTGGTTTGCTCTCTACTTGGCGGAAGCAGGTGCGCTACCTATTAAGCTACCAGTGTGGATTATAGATCAGTTGTATGAAGCGAACAAACGGGCTTCTAGGAAATTAGTGGTGAACGGATGCTGTGCACTCACACGCATCATTTACCGATGCTTGGCATATGATGTCCCCATTGAGCGTGCCTTAACTTGGGCACAATTACAAATGTTTAAAAGGCTCAAGACATCCACACATCAGTCCAAGCGCATGAGGGGCGCGATTCCGTGTGTCCAGACAAGGGAAGTCCTGACTACTCCTGAGGCATCACCATTAAGAGAGGGCACTGTACCTCCTTTTACCATTAGGATACCCAGGTCGGAATCTGACACTACGACACAACCCACCCCATCGGCTCCTCCGGTTACACCTGAATTCGAGTTTGCTGCCACTGGAGAGGCTGAAGGACTGGACCCCCAGGATTTCGAAGCATTCCTACAAAGCACACAATTCTCTGATGTGGAGTTTTATTCAGAGGCAGAGGAGCAGGGCACATCCTCACGGAGAAGAAGAAAGTCTACAGACGGTAGACATGTCCATTGGAGTGACGCTCAGCAAAGCCAACAACACGGACACCCGGAAGAAGAAGAAGCATATGAAGAAGAGACCACTGAAGCCCCAGCATATACAGCAGAACTCCGAAGGCTGTATCAGATTATGGAAAGAGTGCGATCGCAGCAGTTACTCACTGAACAGAGCAGCAGAGTACTTATGACTCAGTTGTTGGAAGAAGCGGGAGTTGACTCAGAGTACAGGGAAGGTCTCTTATTGATGGCAGAAACATATGGAGTTGTAGAAGCTGTGCGCACTGCCATTCAGAGGCCTTCAGTTCAATATGACCCACGAAGGTTCCAGACACGACCTCGCTCAGGTAAAAATATCCAAATTCCCGTTACAGTTGCAGAAGAGCCCACTACTACACCAACCTCCCAAACAGCTAGTCAACAGCACCCCGCCACCCATGAGGAGTCCACCGAACCACTACCATCCACTCCCCCACCATCACCTCCTAGAAGAGAAACAGTGGAAACCACATCGACTGCTCAACCCACCGACCCCACCTTCACCTTCCGTACTCCGATCTCCAGTGCCACCCTATTCTCTACCACTGATAACCCGGTCTTTGACGCAAACCCCATCACTACACCACCCACCGAAACCATTCCCGAGCCTGCCCTAGGACAACCATCCCCAATGCCTTCAGCCACCGGTCATCCTGACCCCAGATCCACATTCATGGGCTTCCCTGCTACCACGCAACCCTTTCAGCCCTCCTCAAATTTACGACCCCAACCCCCGATATCCCTCTCTCCATTTCTACAATCCCTCCAGGACATCTTTGCTAGGGCTTTTCAACCAGGCCCTCAACCATTCCCTGTCTTTTCAGCTCCCCACCCCACGTCACATCTATTCACCACTTCCACACACACACCACCTACCATACCAATATATATGGCAGGCCCCACACTAACACCCACTCCTGAAGGTATGGACATTTCACCACCCACGGCACCTCCACCCACGGTTTCACCTCCTCCCATTCCCCCTCCACCAATTTCACCCACACACACAACTTTCGTAGACACATCATTCACTGTCTCCCTTCCCCAATTCCCTTCCCATGCATCTTCCACAGTAAACACCCCCCACTCATCTATAGGTAATGCATTGGACACCATGTTGGCTTGTATATCAAATTTAAGAACAGATTACATTCAGCTCCAGCAACAAAACGCACGCCTGCAAGAGCACTCAGCGACACTACAGCTCCGCCTTGCGGTACTAGAAGAGGAGAATGCTCGCCTCCACACACAGTTCCAAACCCTCCAAGATGCCCATAATATATTGGAAGTACAGCTACAGAACGTAGATCAGGAAGCAGTGCAGGTGGTAGAAAGTCACCTACGGACACAACTGGAACGCAACTCAAAACTTCAGCGAAATATGGCGCTACTTAAACGCCATCTTGCGGCTGCTCAGGAAGAGAACAGACGTCTGCAAATACAAAATCAAGAGAACCTGGAGGCAGCTATTGAGAGCACACCGGGGGCACCCATCAGCCCATCCAAGTTTCAAGCAGTGACCCCCGATAATATCAAGATTATATTGGAAGATTATGCCATGCTACTCGAAGCACATGATAAGCTATCGGAGGAGCTAGGACAACTGAAGCAGGAACACCAACAAGGCCCAACAGCTGCCCCTCCAACCACCCCCTCTGCAGCTTCGCTTCCCTCCGACGCAGAGGCCATAAAAGATCTCCAGCAACAGGTAACTGAATTGCAGACACGCCTACTACAATATGAGAGGCCATCTTCCCCTCCGGAGGCTCCCACGGACGAAGAAGTTGTGCAAATTCCTGTGGAACAAACGTTTGATGAAGAATATGATCCGCAACCATTCCCAGGAGGCCAACAAACAGAAGAAGCGCAGGACACGTTCGAGGCACCACGGCCGCCATGGTTACGACAAGTGGAGGAAATAGGGACCTCGCATGAAGAGCGCACCGTAGTGCAAAATCAGGCTATGAGGGTCATAGAGGAGACTGTTTTACAATCAGATTACTTCAAGAACTTGTCATCGAGACGCCTGATTCTCTCATCGGAACTCCAGTACAGGCCATATTATATTATCTTGGCTGATTATAATGCAGAAATACAAAGAGTCACGGGTCAGATTCCTACTTTTGCGACCCAATTTCAACCCGAAGACCTTCCTCCAGAGGTGCGAAAAGGCAAGATTCGTCAACCAACATGGCGGCAGAAACTTTTAGAGACTTATCCAGAAATGCTACGCACATGGAACAACGCGCCGTTGCACCTCCTGTACAACCCATGCTATGGTCCAGTCCCCCGCCGCAGGTCGTGGAAGGCATTTAATATCAAGGTACAGAACAATGCGCAATGCAAGGAATGGCTGAACTACCCGTACATAGCGCCACCACAAGGACCACCATCGGTAGCATATATGATGGGGACCATTCGCCACTGGATGCCGCGCTTGAAGCCCATGCAAGATGTAGCAGCGCAAATGATGCTTAAAATCTTAGATATGATGCAAGTGGTGCTGAAGACCTTTAGAAATGCAGCCGCACCACAGGTACGCCTTCCGGGGTTTAGCAATGGAAATTACGACTTGGTGTATGACATGAGCACCACCCCCAGTATCCGTGTGGCTTACGCTTGGCATGCACGCATCAAATACCTCCCCGCCTGCTACAAACAGACCTTCGAAGAAATGTTCAGATCAGGGTTCTGGGAGTACCACTCGGAGATTTTCGCGCCAAAGCCGACACATCTGCTTCAACTGTTTGCTTGTGAACAAGCAATGTATTCAGAGTACTACACCACCCCGCAACCAGAGACCCCCGGTGCAATAAATTGGGAGGCATTGGAAGCCGATCTAGCAAGAGGCTTAAGGATAGGAGAACATGAACTGGCCACCAATGTCATCCAATATTACATCGACCACCCGAGGGAACAAAGGTCTGTCAGGGGCGACAGACGCTAGGAAGGGGGGAGTGTTGGCATACAAAGCAATAAAGGAGTCATGCACAATACGGCAACAAGGCCAGATCATTTTTTCCCATAGATTATGTACAACCCAAGTGATTTTAATCACTACACAAACATTGTAAATCCCGTTTTTGGTAGATTAGACTCCATTTTGTGCAAGCCGAGGAGTCCTCGAGCTTGAGGAGTATTAGAAGTACCATCGTACCAAATTTCATAATTTTTAGACTTCGTTTGAGCCCTCAAATAAGCCCTGGAACCTAATTTTTAACTAGGCCGGACACTAGGTCTGGACAGGGCCAAAAGCTAGTCAAAAACTATAAAAAGAGCTAGAGAGCTCATTTTTGAGGTTAGATTGTAATTGAAACGAATTTGTAAAGAGCATTTTGAAAGTAATCTAAAAGCTCCATTGATTCTCACTCTTTGTCTTACTGTGTGTGCGCGTGTGTGTGTGTATGTGTGTGCATGCTAGTGTGCTTCTCACTCACGCACTTGTGCCGCCACTTGCTCGAGGTCTTCATACCATCCTCACGTCTTCCCGGATTGACATTAAAGGAGGTGCTACTCATCACTGAGCTACAGTAAGCAGTCGCTTACGTAACACTTTACACATGTTGTCTAATCATCCTCTATCTTTGTCTCATCATTTGTATGATTAAATGTGGTATGTTCATGTTTTGTCAATATTGGAAGATTGTTGGAATCTGTGTTGTAGATGCTGGATCTATGGAACTATGGACCTGTGATATTAGTTATGGGCCTACCTAATTTCCAACATTTGGTATCAGAGCATCCAGGTTCACAGGTTTCCAGACTCCCAGGTTTACAACATATGATTTAAGAGCATCTTCTAACAATTGACATTTGACATACACACTTAAACTAGATGAGTAGAGATTTGAGAATTAGACAATTCAATCACATGTTTATTTATCAGTGTGGAATATGAAGTTGATGATCTGTTAGCAGCCAAATACTTTTGGAAGAGTATGAAAATACTTTACAGAAGTATTGTTTGAAGACAAAGACTTGATGAAGAGAAGGCTACTTCAAATTCAAGGAAGAACAATGGTTTGGAGAAGATGCAGGAATCAGATCAACATCAAATCATAGGTATTAGTTTCTACTATCAGATTATCATTTGGAGGTCATATCTTAGAAGAGCAGTTATGAAGAGATTTGAAGGATTGAAGAAGTGCTTTCATACACTTTCATTATTTGAAAGTAAAAGCATTAGCTACATCAAAATAGGTATCTAGAGGTTGTTCTTGACAGTTTTGATGATCGTTTTCATGGCAAGAAAGCTCATCTAAGAAGACAAATTTGGAGATCAGATCAGTTTTGTTTTTAGCCTATTTTGAGTTGTAAGTTGGTTGGATATCCAATTATAGAATTTGATCTAGGTACACTAGAGAGGTAATTCAGCATTCAGCCAACTTAAGGAAAAGGTTGGCAAATTCAGTCATATCAAATCACATTTGAAGCAGAGATTTGATTCAGAGATATGAGGAGATGCTAAAACATGATTCTATGTTCACTTCCATTCATATACCATGTTTGTTTTGTCTCTCTTACTCTTAGCACTAGAGGAAGAGAAAACTTCATTTGAAGAAGTTAAGAGTGCTTGCTACTTCAACATGAAGAGAACAAAAGGTATGGAAGAGAAGTTTGAAGATGTTTACATCATCTTTAGGTGGAAGAAAGATGCAGAAGAAGAAAGTCCAACAATTCCAAAGGGAAAGTAAGACTTCCTTTTTCTCTTACATTTTCCATATGCTTTTCCTACTTTTATCCTCTACACCCAAAGACAAGTCTGCAAGAACATCTAGTGTAAAGAAGAAGCAGTTTCTTGTTTTGCATGATACTTGATCATAGGTTTTGACAAAGAATTGCATTGAGAGAAAGAAAGGAAGCTTATATGTTTTGACTCCTGTATGAGTTATGTTTTAGTTAAAGCTTTTGAGCACGCAGCTTATATGTTCCCTCAAAGAATTATTGGAGTGTTAATTCAGAGCTACTTGATATATGACAAGTTGCAGAGAAGTATATTTCTTCTTTATCTAACTCTTGAGGCAAAAGAGTATTTGTAGCAGATGTTAAACACTTGAAGTGAGGTTTTTGGTTTGGAAAAATTACTTTATATTCAGTATATTCAGTATACTAAAAATTTCAGAGTTTTTTAGGATGAAAATTTAGAAAAATCAATATTATTGGAATCTTAGAAAAATTTAGAATTTCAATATTTTCAGAGAAAATTAGAAATTTCAGTATTTTTTGAAAATTCAAGAAAGAATTCAGCTTTTTGATGTACCAGTCACATGGAGAATCTACTTTCTATGATTGTCTTGCCTTTTGGATACATGCTTGTATTCAAAAGGTGTTCCATGAGATCCTATCACTTGATTGAGAAGTGGAGTTAGCCAAAAGAAAGACAAGGAAATACTTTCATATTTCACCCGGGAGGAATATGAAGATATGAAGTATCAAACTGCAGCTTTTGGAGTTCTCAAGGTGAGAGTTTCTCCACTTATACTTCAAGTAGGAGTTGCAGATTCTGGGGAAGGATTTGTTTGAAGAAAGTTTAACAACTTTAGGTGCAACATGTACACTTAGAGACATTCAGGTAATAAATCAAACATTCAGTAATGAAGGATTGATGAGAGTAGATTCTACATAGGTATTTTGTTGGAGAAATCTTAATAGATCTTGAATGATCTTGAAGATCTTGAGTATTTATGAGTCAGTTGTCTATCCTTTGTTTGTAAAGATTCTTAACATTGTAAGAAATAAGTCAAAGGTTCAGATTCTATCAGATTTATGTTGCAAAAAAATAGAAGAAGATACTTGTTATGTTGCAAAATATTGGATCCTAAAATTCTTTTAGTAAGGTTTTTTTTATGATGTAATACATCAACTAACCTTATTCTATATTTTGGGAGCTTGGGATTGACAAGGAAAGCTATTATCATGTGTACAATGCTAATAAAAAGGGTTAAGAGATTTTGTTTCAGATACAAGTATTGATCACTGAAGATCAGATTTATTGAAAGAAGAAAGACGTTCCAGATTTCATAAAGTCTGATGTACTTTGAAGAATTTGGATACTAGTGTTAAATCATCCAGGGGGTGATGAAACATGAAGACTTATTTTCAGCCATATGTAAAAGAATACAAAGTCATATCTATAGGTATTCCTATATTTCCTTTGTCAAGTTCTCTTTATGTTCCAGCTTTGTAAGAAGAAGGAAGAAGGAGAATGTTTGGAGAAAGTTCGTGTTAGGGTGTTCCTGTTCAGGAGAAAGTTCAAGAATTCTATTAAAGAGAAAATTGATATTTCAGAGAGGTGCATTTCAAGAGTGCACACATTTATGTTTATACCAGATTCTGAAGGAAAGAGGTATAAAGGACTTACAGTTAGAACAAGGATGATGAGAAGACGACATCATAGATGTGAAATTTTGATGAGACTTATGGAGTTGAGTTGAGTTGAGTTCAATCAGAGATGAACCAGCTAGTGTTCATAATACACTAAGTTGTGAGTTGTCAGTCACAAGTCCCAGGATTCAGTGTCTGATTTTGTTTAGTGTATTTACATGGCACAACAGAAGTACGTTGAGAAACCTTTTGTAAGGTAAATGAAAATATGTGGATCCTAGTGTATGTTTATAGGTTTGAGAAGACAGGAGATAGCAGGTTCAGATTCAGTACATGCTATATTTGTTGTCAAGCAAGTGATTGCTTGATGAGTACACTATTGGATATCTAGTTTGCATATTTTCTCAGGTATTATGGTTCATATTCAGCAAGTTCAAGTTTTTGAAGTTTGAAGAAAGTCAAATTTAGTTTCAAAGAAGACTTTTAAAGAAAAGATTTGAAGGTCAATTCGGGGAGTACAAGTTTGAAGCTTCTGAAAGTTTGTAGATGAATGAAGTTACATGTTCAGTTCATTTTGTACGAATATGACATTGCAGGGGAGATTGTTTGAAACAATGTCATATAAGTACATTGTCCATGGTCCATTTGCTCAAGATATCAGAGTTTACACAGTTTACAGCATGTGTAGACTTTTGTCATACCTCCTCTACAACAAACACACAGCAGCGCCGTGGCTACGTCGTTGTCCTCCCAAAGCCCCCACGAGGGTTCAAATCCCATGATCGGTGCAACGCGATAATAGTTTTGCTTTATCAAAAAGCTTATGATAGATGCAAATTTGAAAAGCAAAGCTATGTCGTTTGTAGACATATTTTTTTTAATAACGCCAATTTTTGCGAGTGCTTTTCAAATAGCTTTATTGTTGGAGGCTCTACTATAAAAGAGAGTCTTTGGGATCACTTTGATCATCCTACACCAATTGCAATGCCAGCTTTGTCCCTCATTAGAGGTGGTGCTCTAGCACACATGGGGCAGCCATGGTGCACTCTAGGAGCATGTTGAGGAGCAACTATGGAGTTCTTCTTACAGAAGATGTGCTCATACTCTTGCTTATGGAGAGGACTTGCCCATCAGCAACTTGGTGGTGTGGATCAGCCATCTACATAACGTATTTGAAGATTGTCTTCTACATGAAGATTTTGGGTTACTTCAAAGACATTGGATGGTGGTTAACATAATATTATGTTAAGAATTCGGGTACATATTCTCTTTATAGACACAGGTACTACTCGAAGTATATGGAAGTGGCATCCATATCAGGAGGAGTCCTATTCGGCATAGGTACAAGAGAATCAGTACATGTATGCTTTATGCATATTTGGATGAGGTGTTTGAGAAGGTATGTTCATATGAGTTTGAGGATTTCTGGCAGCAAACTTGTTAGCATTCTTTGCTACTTTTGTAAGTATGTGATCTTTCACACATGTATCTGACTTATGGTCTTCCATAGCCTAAATTCAGATTAGGGTTTGCTGAATATCAATTTCACACTGTTCCTTCCTCTTTCTGTCACTCATATTCACTCTTCTACTACCTAATAAGACACACATCTCATATATATTCAGACTTCTATCCATACATCTGAATATGTTTGTTACATTTGTATATACACTCTTCCATCTATTTCTGTTCACATAGAGTGGTTGAGATTTTGACTCCCACATTGTAAATTGACATTTGTATATATGATAGTGTGAGTAAGTAGTGGCTTATGTAACACTTTTCATGTTGTCTAATCATTCTCTATCTTTGTCTCATCATTTGTATGATTAAATGTGGTATGTTCATGTTTTTTCAATATTGGAAGATTGCTGGATGTTGGTGCAAGGCAATCAACAATTGAAGTTTTGATGAAGTTTTGAAGTCAAGGATTAAAAAAAAGATCAAGTCATGAAGCATGAAGAAAGTATATGTTCAGAGAATGAAGATATGAATACATATGTACATTAACTTAAAGTTAGCTCACTTATACTTTTGTATATTTATGAGCTTGTACATATTTGCCTATATATACAATGAAAAAATGTCAGCGAAAATATGAGAGAGCATGTGAATAGAGAAATTAGAAGTTGTATCAGCCATTAGATACTTTAGAAGTGAGTAAGATCTCTCTCATCACTCAGATGTAAAGTTTTCCAGAAATGAAGAAAAGTTGCACCCGATATTTCTAAGAGTTCTCCTTCTATGTTGAGTTTTTTGTGAAATGCTTTTGTACAAGTCTAAGTCTATAGTTGATTGACCTCTGTACAAATTTTGAGCTTGTAATTGTGATCAGGCTGAGAGAATTGAGTGTAGGAACATTTACATGTGTAAATGTAAAGAAGAGAAGTTGTAGGAGGCACAAAATTTGATGCTAATGTTTTGGTCATTTTTCCTTCCACAATGTAAAGTTTTGAGCAA
The DNA here is from genome assembly GCA_020310875.1 of Ceratopteris richardii. Taxonomy (NCBI): domain Eukaryota; kingdom Viridiplantae; phylum Streptophyta; class Polypodiopsida; order Polypodiales; family Pteridaceae; genus Ceratopteris; species Ceratopteris richardii. Next base: position 101,464,523 of record CM035442.1, on the reverse strand, counting down.
GCAAGTACTCTTTCTTTAAGCTGGAAGGTAAGCTACCTATGGCTAAAATCATTTGATTAAATGGTTTCTAATTTGGGAGAACCAAGCTTTAGAAGTTGTAGGTGTCAAAGTCAACCATAAATAACTATAGTTTTAGACATAGGTGACTTGTTAAGATCATTTCTCAAGCTCTACTAAGTCTTTTGGAATGCTTTAACTTGGAGGAGGTGCGCAAACTATAGAGGACACCTTGTGCAAAGTTTTATAAAAAACTTTACACATTTGATAAGTGAATGAGTGAGTTATGTGCAACAAACTTTCTGTGTAGTCACCTTCTTCATAGTTTGTTCAAGATTTTGGAAATTGAGTATTGATCCTCCAAATTGGTGAAGGTTTTAAGTTATTCTTGATATAGAGGTGCTCCAACTTCAAGTACAACTTGTTCTTTTGGAGATTAACACTCTCCATCAGTGGTATCACAGCAGGAATCATCAAAATTGAAGAAAGGAGGACCCCGACTGCTGCAGTTATAAAGAATTCAACATTTGAAGATACAAAAGGTGAAAGCTTGAAAGCAAAGCTTGAAAAGGAGGCCAAAAGATATCAAGGAAGACAAAAGGAACTTCATTCGAAGCAAAGTTAACCTTATTCCTCATAAAGCTTGAAGGATTTAATACACAGGTGAAGAAAGAATGGGAGATTCTCTTCACATAGAGAAATTGGATAGAGAGAACTATCCAGCATGGTCAATGAGGATGGAAGCTCATCTTATGAGCAAAGACTTGATAGGTTATATTACAGGTGAAGAAGAAAAGCCTCAGTTTAGAGATCCTAGTGTTCCAACTAAGGATGAATTGTCAGATTTGAAAACTTGGATGAAGAGAGATGCTCAAGCTAGGAGCATTATCTATATGGGAGTTAATGACTACTTGCTACCTCACATTAGTGGTCTTGAAAGTGCAAGTGATATATGGAATGCTTTGGAGGAGCATTTCCAAGACACCACAAAGTCAAGGAAGGAATCCTTGTGGGCAGAGTTTACCACATTCAAGAAGAAGGCCTCTCAATCCATCTCAGATTATGTAATAAGGATGAAGGACATTGCAGATGCATTAGGAGCCATTGATGAAGATATTGAGGAGGATAAATTGGTAAGGCAAATCCTCACAGGTTTGAGAGGTGATGAAAAATGGAAGCCATTCATTTTGTCTACGGAATTATCACTAGATCATTTTACTCCTGATTTAAATCAGTTGCTAGGACACATGCTAACCTTTGAGTAGGATGTCAAAGGTGAAAGTGATAAAATTGCAGGTCAAGCAATGTATTCAAAGGATAATAAGAAGAATAGAAAAGGGAAGCAACAAGCAAATGAAGATGAAGGTACAACTAGCCAAGCTAACTTCCTAAGAGGAAGAGGAGGTGGCAAAGGTAGAGGAAGAGGCAGAAGTAATAAAGATGGAGTCAAAGCTTGCTGGATTTGTGGCAAGACAAATCACTTAGCTCATGATTGCATAATACTCAGAATAATGGTGGATATAATCAGAACTTTAATTCAAGAGGAAGAGGTGGCAGAAATCAAAGAGATAATTTCAGAGGTAGAGGTAGTAGAGGTTATTTTGGAAGAAATGCAGGTAGAGGATTCCAAAGCCAACAATACAACAATACCTACTACAATTATGCTTCAGATTAGGAGGATTCAACATTGATTATGAATGCAACTTGTGAAAGGCAAAGTGAAGACCAAAGAGTCTTCTACATTGACTCAGGGTGTAGCAATCACCTGAGTGGCAACATAGCTTTGATGTCTGATTTGGAGAATAAGGTAACTAATTGTTGGCATACAAGTCAGATGAAGAGCATACTAGCACAACGGAGCAGTCATGCACAATACGGCAACAAGGCCTAATCATTTTTTTCCAAGGACCATTCACAACTCAAGTGATTTTAATCACTACACACACATTGTAAATTCCGTTTTTGGTAGAATAGACTCCATTTTGTTCAAGCCGAGGAGTCCTCGAGCTTGAGGAGTATTAGAACTAGCTACATATCAATTTTCATAATTTTTAGACTTCGTTTGAGCCCTCAAATAGGCTCTAGAACCTAATTTTTAACTAGGCCGGACACTAGGTCTGGACAAGGCCAAAGCTATTGAGAAAACTATAAAAAGAGCTAGAGAGCTCATTTTTGGGGGTTAGATTGTTTGTGAATTAAGCTTATGTAAGAGACTTTTTGACTAATGCAAAGAACTCCATTGTTCCTCTCCTTGTTCTTGCCTTGTGTGCGCGTGTGTGTGTATGTGTGTGCATGCTTGTGTGCTTCTCACTCACACACTTGTGCCTTCACTTGCTCATAGTCTTCATACTAGTCCTCACGTCTCCACGGATTGACAATTATGAGGTGAATCTTCTCACGTTGGTACTCACCATTGTGCTAGAGTGACACCAAATTTGGCGCCGTTGCCGGGGAGAGAGCTTCGAGGACGAGCGTGTGATGGTAAGACGTCGAGTTGAGACATTGGAGTTATAGGTAATATCCTTTCTTTTCCTTATTTTTCTTCATTTTTTCTTATTTTTCGCATCACCATCATCACCATCATCATCCTCACCATCTCCCACCTCCATCTCCATCTCCACAAAAATTTTAGTTTTTTGGTCATAATCCACTCCCCACCTCATTTTCCTCATTTCATTTGTGAGAGAGAGCGAGAGAGAGCTTGCGTGCTATCTGTTTTTGTGTGTTTTTTGAGCTCTTGCTGCAGGAACTAGCTGTACCACCTTCTCGAGCAGTTTACGCAGGTACGATAGACTTTGCACAGGTCCCGGGACGACGACTTCTGTCTGTCGCGACAGACAGAAAAAGTTGATATTTTGTGAATGCGTGTTTGGCACGGTAACCTACACCATTAGAGCACTCCAAATCACTAGAAGTTTCTCAAAAATTTGCGTTTTTTTAGTCTATCGCGACAGACACCGTCTATCGCGACAGACCAAATTCCACGACAGACTCAGTCTATCGCGACAGACACCGTCTATCGCGACAGACCACTCTATCGCGATAGACACCGTCTATCGCGACAGACCAAATTCCACGACAGACTCAGTCTATCGCGACAGACACCGTCTATCGCGACGGACCCGTCTATCGCGACAGACACCGTCTATCGCGACAGACCAAATTCCACGACAGACTCAGTCTATCGCGATAGACACCGTCTATCGCGACAGACCCGAGACACCGTCTATCGCGACAGACCACTCTATCGCGACAGACACCGTCTATCGCGATAGACAGACATTTTCGGCATAAATTTTTTTGGAAATTTAGGCTAAATTTTGGGCATATTTGCATTCTCAAATACTCACACACTTGCAAAGGCCTTAGAAAAATGCATTAAAACTCTTGAAAGGTCATGTTGTCTGTTTAACCCCCTAAACCCTGAACGGTCATAACTTTTTCATCCGAAATCCATTTTTTGAGCTCTAGTTCTTGTCGGAAAGCTTGTGGCATATACTACACGCCCTCAACTATTTTTCATAAGAATAATGCGTTGATTTTCAGATATGATATTTTGAAGTTGACACACTGAGGGGTAGGTACACAAAGGGAGCTCTAGAGAAAATTTTTTAGCAATACAAAAGGGGGGAACAAGGGACATTAAAAAGTGTCTGAAATAAATTGTCTGAAATAAATTGTCTGTCAATTGAAGGATCAAATTGAAGCTAAACTTGAGGTTCTTACAGGATCATCGAGAACTTTTGGAGAAAGCAAAGTAAGTGCCAAAGCGAACAAGCTTGGGAACGTGCTTCCTCGGTAGACAAGCATCACCAGAAGGAGCGACTTGAGGTTGGAACATCTCTTAACCCCCTCAGTCCATTCTTAGCATAGCCTAAGTGCGAGTAGTTGTCCTGATTGACTAGGGGTACGATAGGAACACCCAAGTTTGAAGAGTCTTTAATTTCTCAAGTGCAAGGATAGGCTAAATTGCAGTCAAGGGATAACTTAAAGGAAAAGAACTTAAACTAAGCGGACGCAGAACATCAAGTACGACACGCTAAAGTGCTCCTGACGACGCTTAATTAAAAACAAGAAAACACATCCAAAGGAACTTAAAAGGAACAAGTGTTTGGTACCAAAGAATCAGCAACGTACAAAGGGCATATGAACCTTAGGTCAGGTAGACACCTAGGGAGAGACAGACAAAGTCTTAGATCTTCAGAGGCTAGTGTTAATCATACTGCTAGGTCTTGGGCCCAACAGTTAAGCCATCATTCGTATTACCCTAGCTCTGAGACTAGCGAGTCTGAGATTTCCCACGGTATGGAGAGACCGACAGGAAGTTCTAAGGTGCCATATTTACATAGGGTGGAAGGCCCTTACAAGATGCAACTCGAGTACCTTAGGACCAACCGATTAGGTGCTAGCATCTATGAGGACGGACTAGGAAGATCTGTGGTCCAGATTAAAAACCCTGACCAATCCATTGGACTAGAGTGCCCAGCTGTCAAGTTTGAAAATGGAGCATACTTGGACAAGGAAGGGACAATATATGTAGTCACCAGTCATCCTGATAGGACAGATGAATTTGGGAATGTGGTCCCGGAAACGGACTTAGGTGACCTAGAGCAAGGAAACATGGGCGAAGAACCTAGAACCCCCCGAGGCAAATCTGTTCTCACGAGGATTATCACACCAGAGTGGATTCCCCAAGATAATAAGAGCATAGATCTCCTCTTGAACCGAGAGACGGATGAAGCCTTTTGGAGGTATAGACCTAGTCAGCCGAGTGAGGTAGGAACCATCATGATATATGAGTTCAAAGATCCTGATATTCCAGGAAGAGTGACCTACTTAGATCACTCTTCAGAGAGGATCTTTGGGGTTACAGAAAATGATAGGCATGCTTACACTTGGAAAGGAGAATTTATTTTTCCCCAACCAAGATCGAATGTGTCCTTTGGTCGCCAAGGAGCTGGAACATCTCAAGCTCATGGGACTCAAAGAGAAAGGAGTCGAGAGAGACCTGAGGTAAGCTTTGCCAAATCTTGGGGAAGAGAAAGAACAAGAAAAGAAACGAATAGAGGGGAAACTAAGGGACATAGAGCCCCAGGGAACCAAAGAAATGCCGATGATTTCCCTTTGCCAAGACCGAGAGAGCACACGAGAACCTTGAGACCGACCCAGCTAGTTAAGTCCATGAAAAACTACTTCGATGGCACTGGAGACCCCTACGATCATGTAGCTGAGTTTAAGCAAGTCTTGAGAGCTGAACAAGTTGAAGACCTGTTCACACAGTACAATGCCTTTGGGTTAACCCTTAGGAACACCGCCCTGACATGGTTTCAACCACTAAACGAGAGGTAGTTTAGAAGCATAGATCAGCTTTTAGAGGCATTCATTATCGAATTCTCTAAAAGTGGCATAAGGCATAATACTTCCTCATTGATATACAGCTTCAAGCAGACCCCGCAAGAGACTGTGAGACTTGCAGGAAGAAGATTTAGGCAATATCTTGAGCGATGTCCTGGTCTTGAGTTACCCACGGCCGCTAAGCAAGTGGCTTTATTCTTGGATGGATTGCTAAGTACCAAATTGAGATCATATGTGTACTTGAAGGACCCCCCGACTATAGAAGAATGTGTACGCATGTGCATCGATATTGAGGATAACCTTGGGGAGGAGTTAGAGCTATCCAAAATCTACAAAGATTCAGATAGTACCTCTAGCCTCTCTTCCTCACAATCCACATCAATTGAGGAACTTGCGGAAAAAGTAGCTCAAAAACTACGTGTCTCTAGTAAACAAATTCCTAGATTTGCCCCAGTAAAGAGGTGCTATACTTGCGGTGGTGACCATATGGCAAACGCATGTCCCATCACGGCTCAACCCTAGCAGCCAATATTGCACCATAGAGCAAAGGTACACAAATCACTCAGCACAGGACTGCCCATACAATAAGCAAGCGGTTAGGCAAACCTACCCTCAGCCATACCCTCAACAAGGCAGATACCAGAGTCAATATTCACCACAACAATATATTAGGCCTCAGCAAAATTATCAACCGCAATATCAGGCCCAACTGAGACCCCAGCCAGTGCTAGCACAACAACCACCTGCTCCTACTAATGTGATTCCGATAAAGTATGCTGCTACAGAAGAAAACCTGAATAGAGCTATAGTTCCAGTAACGCCATTAATCTCAGAAAGTGATCCCAGTGACCATAGTTTTGACTCTACACATGTTGATAGTCCCCAGGCTTACTACATGCAGTCTCCTGAACATGGTGAGTCCTACTATAGTGAGGAACCGAGTGAACCTAATTGGGAGCCAGAATATGCTAATGTCATGTATGCAAACCCCAACTCTAGACCTCAACCTAGGCAAGTAAGACCTCCATTTCCTAGAGGGCCATGCTACAGATGTCAGGGAGATCATCTCATTCATGATTGTCCCTTGCCTCCACCTACACAACCCCAGTCAGTGACAATCCAGGGCTATTGCCAGGAGTGTGGAAAGGAGCATCTCTTACGAGACTGCCCAAAGAATCCTAATAATATGCCAAAAATTACTCCTATCAATGTTATTGGGTTAGTAGTAGACTCTACAGGGAGTGTGACGTCCACCGCACCAGTACAGGTAGTGACTAGAGCTCAGGCATTGCAGCAAAACCAAGGGGTAGGCCAGGAAAAGAGCCTAGAGGCTAGTGAAACTGAGAGTATAACCAAGAAAAGGACTAGAGCTTGGAGAGATAGTCGTGAACGTATGAAAAGGCAATGGGAAAGAAAGATGAGCAAACTTGAGGAAAGCCTACGAGAAACTAAAGCCAAAATCAAAGAAATCACATCTCAAACGCACTCTCACACATCCCCGCCACTACCATCCCCTTCACCCTCCATTCCTCCACCCACCAATCCACCACACGTAACCCAACCACCACCCCGAGTAGGATCAGTCTTAGTCGATCCCACCCCTGAAGATCTAGACATGATGCTTAAAGCATATCAGGCCAGAATTCAAGAAGGGCCCAATGTGACAGATCTTGAGAAATGTTACCCTAGAGCCGATCTAGAGATAGAGCGAACAAAGCTTTGTGCTAAAATGGTCGAATTGGCGCAAGCCATGTTTGAAGCCAGTTGTTTGTTCAATGACTCTAACCCCATCAGAACACCATTGCACTTTGATGGTCTATTGGATAGATTGAAGGGGTTACTTGCAAAGTCTGGAAAAGGAGCCACCACCCAGGCTAAGGAGAGGGCAAGTGATAGAATAAGCATTCCTCCCAAGGAAGCTTATGTGCCTAACTCCACTGAACCAGACACCTCTTCTTCTATGAATCAATACACACCAGAATTCTTGCGAGAGATTCAAGAAGAGAAATGGGCTAAAGAGAGTGAAGTTCCTCCTCCCATTGAACTTGTGGATGACACACACGATCAATTCCCACAAGACCTTCCTTCCATTTATGGAGAGCAGGAGAGTGCCCAATCTTAAGAAAGATTAGACTTCGAGTCTAATTCTTTACAGGAACTACCCCATTTCACAGGCCCATGGGAAGCAAAGTCCACTTGTATGAGAGCATCTACAGTCATGGTAAGAAACGAAGATTCAGTCATACCTAGGAACACGGAGGTAGTGAAGAACACCAAAGTGCAAGGCAATCTCACTTTGGAAGAGCTGCTTAAGGTTAGACCAGAAGTGTGGAAACATGTAGCCAATCAAGTGCCCGAGATAGCAAAACCTCGTTCCCAGGTAGGATCCCAGAGAACAGTGCCAGAAATACCCTTAGACAAGATAGGAGACATGATTGAGGGTGAAGAGGGAAACACATATCTCCCCATCACTCATCAAGGATACACAACCAAGGCCATTTTGGACTCAGGTGCAGAGTTGCAATTGTTACCACTTCCTTATGGAAACGATGGGGCAAGCCAGCTCTCAGGCCAACGAGAATGAAATTGCAGATGGCTGACGGACACATAGAAAGACCCTTAGGACTCCTAGAGGGGATAACTCTCACTACTTGTGGTGTAGAGTTTGAGCACACATTTGCTATCTGTGACTTTAGCAAAAATCAAGCCTATGAGATGATTTTGGGAAGACCATTTATGCGGCAGTTGCAAGTTGTACAGGATTGGGGAACCAATTCCTTGTATTTGCAGCACTTAGGTGTTACAACCAAAGTCAATCTCAAGGATTACTCTCATAGAGATGTCCCTCCTATCCAATGGAACCCCATCCATAGAGCCAAAGATGATACGGAATCGGTGCATTCCCTAGGATCAGGATCCTCATGGATGCATGAAGACACTCACTTATGGATGTGTAAGGTAGCAGTAGAAGAAGAGAAGAGAGAAAAAGCCAGGGAGATAGGTGCAAAAGAAAACCATAGATCAATCCAAGACCCAGCCTATGCACCTGTAGTTTTTCCAGACGAAGAATTCGAACCTCACGGCTGGGCAGAAATTCTAGCAACAATGGATGTAGCCATCAATGAAGAACAATGGACACCCCACTGTGATGAGGATGGCTATGACATTTCAGTCTTCTCCATAGAGCCCATCATGGGAGAGGCAGTTCTAGAAGAGTGCGAACCTAGCCCTGATGCATTTGAGGATGCGAGTGACTCCGATCTAGAGTCAATTATTATGGACCCACCTTTTGCATCAGATGAAGAATACTTCTATGAAGTGGAGTTTCAACCCCAGAGGCACGAAGAGCTTACAAACGATGTAAGGCTAGCCACACATGTAACCCCTAAGGAAGAAGGAAAGAAAAGGAAGAAGAAAGAAGTCACACCAGAAGAGGAAGAATCTTTGTTTGAGGTCCCAGAAAATTTTAAGAAGTATGAGATAGACGACAGGAGAGTCATGATTAGAATGCCTAAACGAGAGGCGCAATCGGGGGAGGCTTATGATAACAAAGAAACTACTAAGAAAATAGTGGTAGCCATAGAAGAAGGGGAAGAGAGATGCACGTACATAGGCCATGACCTAACAGAAGAGGAAGAACAAGAGCTAATAGCCTTGCTAAGAGAATACAGAGATGTATTCTCTTGGAGTTACAAGGATTTGAAAGGAGTGGACCCGGACATATGCTCACACACGATTCCCATGACTACAGAGGCCAGACCCTCAAAACAAAAGCCATACACATACAATGACAACTATGCTGCCAAGATCAAAGAAGAGATAGACCGCTTGGTTGAAGCTGGATTTATCTATGAAATTGAGCACACTGAATGGGTGTCCCCCATTGTAGTGGTGCCCAAAAAGAATGGTAAATTACATGTATGCATTAACTTGAAGAAGGTTAACGCAGCCACCATCAGGGATAGTTATCCGCTTCCTATCACCGAGCATTTATTAGAAAGGGTAGCCGGCAGGGAAGTGTACAGCTTCCTAGATGGGTTCTCTGGCTACAATCAAGTGGCCATTGCACCAGAAGATCAACATAAAACGGCTTTTGCCACAGAGTGGGGCATATTCGCCTTTAGAGTAATGCCATTCGGGCTTACCAATGCTCCCGCAACCTTCCAGAGATTGATGTGCCATGTGTTTAAAGAGTTCCTGAGAAAGAATTTGGAAGTCTATGTTGATGATCTATGTGCTCATTCCAACATTAGACAAACACATATACCTGAACTCAGGCAAATCTTTGACAAATGTAGAGAATATCAAGTCTGCTTGAACCCAGAAAAGTGTGTTTTCATGGTCAGGCAAGGTAAAATTCTAGGACACATAGTGTCAAAGAATGGCATATCTACGGATGAAGAGAAAGTAAGAGCTATAGCCGAGTTACCTAGGCCAAAGAATGTCAAGGAAGTACAAGCTTTCATGGGGCATTGTGGTTATTACCGACGATTTATACACATGTATGCCATCATAGCAAAGCCTCTGTATGGACTGTTGACTAACTTCGAGTGGACTGATGAATGTGAGCATTCTTTCAATGAGCTTAAACGGCGATTATGTTCAGCACCAATCTTGACCACACCAGATTGGAATAAGCCTTTCCATGTTCATGTTGATGCATCCAATTATGCTATTGGGTGTGTACTAGCACAACCTACCAGTGAGGGTAATATGGATCTTCCAATTGCCTATGCTAGTAGACAATTGAATGCAGCCGAACGAAATTATACCACTACGGAGAGAGAAGGATTAGGCATGGTATATGCGGTTAAAAAGTTTAGACATTATTTGCTTGCAAATAAGTTTAAATTTTTTACTGACCACCAAGCATTGTTATATCTCGTGAACAAGCCATGCAATACTGGAAGATTAGTAAGATGGTTTCTCTTGCTAATGGAATATGATTTCGAGGTTGTAGTAAGGAAAGGGAAGACTCACTTGAGAGCAGATCATCTCTCTATACTCACATCAGGAGAGGCCCCACAAGGAGTATCAAATGATCTTCCTGATGCTTACTTGTTTAATTTGGAAGTAATACCTCAGTGGGCTAAGCGATTAGTGCCAATATTGACATCCGGGCCTAACCACCCAGTAATAGCCACACAGGATAGAGAGATAATAAAAGCCCAGAAGTACCACATCATGGCTGGAAGCATGTACAAGCACACAGATCAAGGGATCTTGGCTTGTTGTGTAGAAGAGGACGAGTACACTAAATGGTTGCACTTAGCACATGTAGGTGCATTAAAGCAACATTACTCAAATCAACGAACCTTACAGACACTAAGGAGACTCGGGGTGCATTGGCCGACTATGGAGGCTGATGTCCAAAAGTTGTGCAAGGAATGCCCAATCTGCTGCACTAAACCACCTGTGGAACATGCCGCTCTTTATCAAGTGTCCATAGTGCCAGATTGGATTGAACCACTAGTGTCCTTCTTAAGGACGAAAACATTCCCTCCAGACATGACTCTGGCTAGGAAAAGGAGTTTAGAACAAGAAGCCCATGATTATTCACTCATTAGTGATAATCTATACAAGCGTGGTAAAGATGGTTACCTGAGGCTATGTGTCCATGAGAGTGAATATCTCAAAATCTTGGATACTGCTCACCAAGGTGTAGTAGGGGGACACTTTGGACCAGATCGGGTAATCAAGGCAATACTATTTGCGGGCTTTTGGTGGCCAACCCTTCACATGGATGCACATACCTATTTGAAATGGTGTGATGTTTGTCAGAGAACTCAGTACCCTATACGCAAAGATGAGATGCCACTGAAGCCTATGATGGGTGGACGTGCATTTTCTAAGTGGGGAATAGACTTTGTTGGTCGTATTAATCGCCCAGCTAAGGGTTCACATGCTGAGTATATCATTGTGGCCACGGATTATCTAACCAAGTGGGTAGAAGTAAAAGCCACAACAAAGAACGATGCACAAACAACAGCTAAGTTCTTGTTTGAGAATGTGTTCACTAGGTATGGATTAGCTATAGAGCTAGTAAGTGATAGAGGGACTCACTTCTTGAATGAAGTCATTGAAAATCTTCTTCAAGAGTTCTTGGTGATACACAAGAAGTGTGCCCCCTATCACCCACAAGCTAATGGCCAGGCAGAGAGCACCAACAAGATCCTATGCAATGTACTGACTAAATTAGTGAACAATAAACGCTCTGATTGGGATAAACAGCTACATCATGCTGTTTGGGCATACCGAGTAGCCTATAAAACGGTGCTCCAAGCCACGCCCTTTCAGATGGTGTTCGGCCAAAATGCAATACTACCACTAGACTTTTTGATACCTACGTTGAAAGTAGCACAAGATCATGACTGGACAGGCCACGAGTTGTCCTCTAGAGTCTTCGATCTTGAACGATTAGGTGAAACACGATTGAGGGCTGCAGCAGGAATTTATGCAGCCAAGAAGAGGCAAAAGGCATATTTTGATGCACACGTCAAGGATAAGGGCTTGAAAGCAAGAGACCTAGTCCTAGTATACACCTTGAAGCAACATGCACGGAAGTTAGAGAAGAGAGGTTACGGGCCAATGATTATCAATAGAATCTCCACAAGCGGCGCCATTCAACTTGCCACTCTAGAGGGTGATATTCTACCAAGTTACATCAGTGGATGCAGAGTCAAGTTATATCAAGAACCCCTCACTGAAGAGATGCTAAATCGACTCAACACTGCCAAGAAACGTAAAGAAGAAGAGAAACGAATTATAGAAGAAGCACAGGCAGAAGCTTTAGAACGCATCCGACGAATGAAATTGAGGAGACAGGACAGAGACCCGCCTATGCCTGACACTCAAGAATCTGTAGGCTATTCTATGGCCATGTGTGAGGCTTCAGGTGGACGTTCCCATAGAATAATCGATCGAAGACCTTTTGTAACCCTAGAAGTAGGACAAGGAAAGGGTGCAAAGACTGTAAGAGCTTTGATTGACTCAGGTGCATCCACTAGTGCTGTCAAATTGTCTTACTGCCAAGAATTGAAATTAACTGTCAATCCTATAGAAGCATATCTCATAGGATTGGGAGCTGTGGAAACCCCTTGCATGGGCGAGGTGGATCTTCCCATCTCCATTCAAGACGAAGTGATGACAGTCAAAGTACTAGTGTGTCAAGATGAGGACCTCACTGAGCCTCTTGTCTTGGGTCAGGACTGGATCTATGATCATGCAGTCAACCTCAACCTAAGAAGTGGACTTCTTCAGGTATGGGTAGATCATAGCCGAATTACGGTTGAATTGGAAAATGAGGCACTCAAGGAACTAGGCAAGGCACAAACTCCTGGTCCTTCCAGGGGCGCACATGAAGCTGACAATGCTATTTTTATCCAAAACTGTATGATGCAGAAAGAGGCTTGTCTCAACAATGGAGCCAGGGAGAGGACGGAACTCCCTTCTTTTCCAAAGACCAGAAGGTTGCAACAACCAACGGCAGATCAAATACAGAAGAAGCAGAACACCACCGACACTGGATGCCAAAAAAAGGAGCAAAGCCGATTGTTTCCACCATGGAAACAAGTATGGAGGCGAAAAGGCGAATACCCTATTCAGACTAGGCCGACCCCACGGCCAAAACCTCTTATTAGTAGTCAACAACACGACACTAATAAGAAGTCCTTCATTAATTCTTCTGTGAAGGTGAAGTCTATTTGGGTACCCAAGAAGTCAATGAAAGCCAGCCCACAATCACGACAAATCTGGGTGCCTAAGGCTTGCTTGCGGGCTCAAATAGCTACACCAAGGCCACAACCGGTACAACATGTTTCACTCACTCGAACATCCTCACAGAATCAGGAGGCGAGAAGTAACATGGCGGAAGCGACAGGTCCGAGCTCACAAGTAGGAATAATTACTGCAGGAATCGATGTGGATAGTCTACCTGTGGATGTGCCACCAACTGAACGACCTGTGGAGCTGCAACACCTTCAGCAGATTCCGGTACCGGATCCACCCACAGGGATCACTGAAAGAGTCCATGCCAATTCTCATTGGTTCAATGGCATGCCAGGACCATTAGGAGAGGCCAAGTATATATGGGAGTCTAAGTGCGAGTATGACAGATCATGGGTTCGATTCCAATTTTTCTCCAAGGAGTTTGAGACTCTACAGAATACAGAGGATCTCCAGACTATATGGCAACGGGCAGGGCTAGCAGAATACTTTGAAGCACCACTACCTAAACCGGATCTCTTCCGATGCTATTATTTGGTCTCCACATTACAAGCTAATGAAGAGAAGGACAAACCAGGATCATTTGTTCTTCCTTCCTTGCTGGGCAACAACGAGTTAAAGAGGTTTGAACTTACCTTGGAGTTGGTGAGCTCTGCTTTGAATATGCACGGCACACATGTACCTTCTGAGAAGGATGCTCTCGTTCCTACTAACATGAAGGATAGGAAACTACTGAAGCTTAAAGACATGGCAGCACTCACACCAAACGTGTCCATCCCTCTCCGTATGTGCATGCAAAATTTTGCTTTCCCCGGCCAAGACCGCTTCACACAACCACACAAAAGAATCTGGTTCGCTCTCTACTTAGCGGAGACAGGTGCGTTACCAATTAAGCTGCCTGTATGGATTATAGATCAATTGTATGAAGCAAATAAAAGGTCTTCTAGGAAATTAGTGGTGAACGGTTGCTGTGCAATCACACACATTATTTACCGATGCCTAGCATACGATGTTCCCATTGAACGTGCCTTAACTTGGGCACAATTACAAATGTTCAAGAAGCTCAAGACGTCCACACATCAATCCAAGCGCATGAGGGGTGCCATCCCTTGTGTCCAGACAAGGGAAGTTCTGACCACTCCTGAAGCATCGCCACGAAGGGAGGCTACTGTACCTCCCTTTACCATTAGGATACCCAGGTCTGGATCTGAAACTATGACACAAGCTACCCCTTCAGCTCCTCCCGCTCCAGCTGACTTTGAATTTGCTACAACTGGAGATGCTGAAGGAATGGATCCCCAGGACTTCAAAGCATTCTTACAAAGCACACAACTCTCTGATGTAGAGTTTTATTCAGATGCAGAAGAACAAGGCACATCTTCACAAAGAAGAAGAAAATCTACAGACAGCCGCCATGTACATTGGAGTGACGCTCAGCAAGGTCAACAACAAGGACACCTAGAAGAAGAAGGAGCATATGAAGAGGAGACCACTGAAGCCCCTGCCTATACAGCAGAACTCCGAAGGTTGTATCAAATCATGGAACGAGTGCGATCGCAACAACTGCTCACCGAACAGAGCAGTAGAGTACTCATGACTCAGCTGTTGGAAGAAGCAGGAGTTGACTCAGAATATAGTGAAGGTCTCTTATTGATGGTAGAAACATATGGGGTAGTAGAAGCGGTGCGGACCGCCATTAGGAGGTCTCCAGTTCAATATGATCCACGAAGATTCCAGACACGACCACGGTCAGGTAAGAATATCCAGATCCCCATTACAACGGCAGAAGGGCCAATAAGTACATCCGAACCCATCGGGACAACCTCCCAAGCAACAAAAACTGCTAGCCAAGAGCACCCAGTCACCCATGAGGAATCCACCGAGCCACTACCACCCACACCCCCACCATCGCCTCCTAGAACAGAAACCGTGGAAATCACCTCGACCACTCAACCCACCGAACACACCTTCATCTTCCGTACTCCCATCTCTAGTTCAACCCTATTCTCCACCTCTGATAACCCAATCTATGAAGCAACCCCCATCACTACACAATCCACCGAATCGCTCATAGAGCCTGCCCTAGGACAACCATCCCCCATGCCCTCAGCCATAGGTCATCCAGACCCCAGATCCATATTCATGGGTTTCCCTACTACCACACCACCCTTCATGCCCTCCTCAACTCTAAAACCTCAACCCCCAACCTCCATCTCTCCATTTCTCCAATCCCTCCATAACTTCCTTGCTAGAACTTTTCAACCCAGGTCTCATCCTTTCCCTTTATTTTCAGCCCCCAACCCCACTTCTCATCTATTCACCACTTTCACACACGCACCGCCTACCATTCCAATGTATATGGTAGACCCCACACTCACACCCACTCATGAGAGTATGGACATCTCACCACCCACGGCACCTCCCCCTCCCCCCACGCTTCCACCTCCTCCCATTCCCCCTCCACCAATTTCACCCACACATACGTCTTCAATAGACACCTCATTCACTCTTCCCCTTCCCCAATTCCCTTCCCATGCATCTTCCATTGTAAACACCCCCCCCCCCCCCCTCATCGATAGGCAATGCATTGGACACCATGCTAGCTTGTATATCAAACTTAAGGACAGATTACAATCAGCTCCAGCAACAGAATGACCGCCTGCAAGAGCACTCGAAAACACTACACCGCCTTGCTGCATTAGAAGAGGAAAATGCTCGCCTCCACACACAATTCCAAACTCTCCAAGAGGCTCATAGCATATTGGAGGTACAGTTACAGAACACAGATCAGGAAGCAATACAAGTGGTAGAAGGTCATCTACGGACACAGCTGGAACGCAATTCAAAGCTTCAATGAAATATGGCCCTACTCAAGTGACATCTTGCTGCCGCTCATGAAGAGAATCGACGACTGCAATTACAAAATCAGGAAAACCTAGAAGCAGCTATCGAAAGCACACCTGGGGCACCCATCAGTCCATCCAAGTTTCAAGCAGTGACCCCTGACAATATCAAGATCATATTGGAAGACTATGCCATGCTGCTTGAAACACATGATCAGCTATCAGAGGAACTGGGTCAACTGAAGCAGAAACACCAAAAAGAAACAACAGCAGCCTCTCAAACCACCTCCTCCGCGGCTTCACTTCTCACAGACTCAGAGGCCTTAAAAGATCTCCAAAAACAGGTCACCAAATTGCAAGCACGTCTACTACAATATGAGAGACCCCCTTCCCCTCCAGAGGCTCCCACCGACGAAGAAGTAGTACAAATTCCAGTGGAACAAACATTTGAAGAAGAATACGACCCACAACCCTTCCCGGGAGGCCAACAAACGGAAGAAGCTCAGGACACATTTGAAGCACCACGGCCTCCATGGCTACGTCAAGTGGAGGAAATCGGGAGTTCTCACGAAGAGCGCACAATAGTGCAAAATCAGGCCATGAGGGTCATAGAGGAAACTGTGCTACAATCTGCTTACTTCAAGAACCTGTCATCGAGATGCCTTATCCTCTCATCTGAACTCCAATACAGGCCTTATTATATTATTCTGGCTGATTATAATGCAGAAATACAGAGAGTCACGGGTAAGATTCCTACCTTTGCTACCCAATTTCAACCCGAAGACCTTCCTCCAGATGTGCAAAAAGGCAAAATTCATGAACCCACATGGCGACAGAAACTTCTAGAGACATATCCAGAAATGCTATGCACATGGAACAACGCGCCTTTACATCTCCTATACAATCCATGCTACGGTCCAGTTCCACGCCGCAGGTCTTGGAAGGCATTCAATATCAAAGTGCAGAACAACGCGCAATGCAAGGAATGGCTAAACTACCCATACATTGCGCCACCACAGGGACCACCGTCAGTAGCATACATGATGGGAACAATTCGACATTGGATACCACAATTGAAGCCCATGCCAGATGTGGCAGCTCAAATGATGCTTAAGATTCTAGATATGATGCAGGTAGTACTGAAAACCTTTAGAAATGCAGCAGCACCACAGGTACGTCTACCGGGGTTTACTAATGGAAATTATGATTTGGTGTGTGACATGAGCACCACCCCCAGTATTCGTGTGGCTTACGCCTGGCATGCACGCATCAAATACCTCCCTGCATGTTACAAACAGACCTTCGAAGAAATGTTCAGATCAGGTTTCTGGGAGTATCACTCGGAGGTCTTCGCACCAAAGCCAACACACCTGCTCCATCTCTTTGCTTGTGAACAAGCAATGTACTCTGAGTACTACACCACACCGCAACCAGAGGTCCCCGGCGCAATCAATTGGGATGCATTGGAAGCTGATCTAGCAAGAGGCTTAAGGATAGGAGAACACGAACTTGCCACCAATGTCATCCATATATCGACCACCCAATAGAACAGAGGTCTGTCAGGGGTGACAGACGCTAGGAAGGGGGGAGTGTTGGCATACAAGTCAGATGAAGAGCATACTAGCACAACGGAGCAGTCATGCACAATACGGCAACAAGGCCTAATCATTTTTTTCCAAGGACCATTCACAACTCAAGTGATTTTAATCACTACACACACATTGTAAATTCCGTTTTTGGTAGAATAGACTCCATTTTGTTCAAGCCGAGGAGTCCTCGAGCTTGAGGAGTATTAGAACTAGCTACATATCAATTTTCATAATTTTTAGACTTCGTTTGAGCCCTCAAATAGGCTCTAGAACCTAATTTTTAACTAGGCCGGACACTAGGTCTGGACAAGGCCAAAGCTAGTGAGAAAACTATAAAAAGAGCTAGAGAGCTCATTTTTGGGGGTTAGATTGTTTGTGAATTAAGCTTATGTAAGAGACTTTTTGACTAATGCAAAGAACTCCATTGTTCCTCTCCTTGTTCTTGCCTTGTGTGCGCGTGTGTGTGTATGTGTGTGCATGCTTGTGTGCTTCTCACTCACACACTTGTGCCTTCACTTGCTCATAGTCTTCATACTAGTCCTCACATCTCCACGGATTGACAATTATGAGGTGAATCTTCTCACGTTGGTACTGACCATTGTGCTAGAGTGACACTAATCATGTAGTTCAAACAGGTGACAATACAAAGCACAATGTGAAGTCAATTGGATAAGTGAAGGCCAAGGATGGAAGTACTCTTCTGACTAAGGGTTTGTATGTTCCTACAATTCCAAAGAATCTGATAAGTGTAGGACAAATTGTTGAAAAAGGTTATGAATTTAGGTTCACTAATGAAGGAGTTTTTGTGGAAGATCCTAGCAATGGGTATAAACAAATTGTTTCAGGGAAGAAAGAAGGAAGATTGTTCACATTGAAGATTCATGGTAACATTAGTCATGCCTTGTTTACTTATGGAGGACATAAGATCTCTGAGTTAGATCTTTGGCATAAAAGGCTTGGACAATTCAATGAAAGAGGTATTAAAGATATGGTTAACAATGGTTCAATGCTTGGATTGCCTAATGTTGCAGGTCAACATATGACATACAAATGTGGGGCATGTCAATTAGGTAAGGCTCATAAGCAATCTTATTCCAAGCATGGTTTTATGTATTCAAAGAAGCTTGAATTGGTACACACAGATGTGTGGGGACTATTGAAGGATTTCAGCATCAATGGTTCAAGGTATTATGTGATTTATGTTGATGACGCTACCAGATGGATTACTATCTATGTGATCAAAGATAAGTCAGAGGTATTCAATAAATTCAAACATTATCATGTGTATGCAGAGAGAATTACAGGTCAAAAATTGAAGAGACTAAGGTCAGTTGGAGGGGGAGAGTATTTCTCTAATGAGTTCAATGATTACTTGTGGAATGCATGTATAAAAAGGGAAATTACTTGTAGGTACTCTCCTCAACAAAATGGTGTAGCAGAAAGGATGAATAGAACTCTTGTTGAGTTTATAAGATCCATGATGAAGGAGAAAAATTGCCCAAATTATTTGTGGGTTGAGGCTGTAAATACAGCCACATATTTGGTCAATAGATTACCATGTAAAACTTTGTAGGGTATGACACCATATGAGGCATGGTGGGGTAAGAGACGTAGTCTAGATCATTGCAAAGTATTTTGATGTTTGGCATATGCATATGTGCCTTCTCAATTAAGGCACAAATTGGAACCTAAAGCTGAAAAGTATGTGTTCATTGGATATGATGATAAGCAGATGGGATATAGGTTGTGGAGTCCATCCACAAAACAATTCCTTGTATCAAAGGATGTTACATTTGATGAGCAAGGTACTTGGTATGCAGGTACAATCAATATTTATGCAGGTGATGAAGAAGTTGTGAATCAAAAGAAAGGTAAATCAAAGTTTCATATATTTGATGAAGAGGAGAATAATGAAGTACATGTTGAAGTTGAAGAATAGCCAAGGTTTGATCCAGAGTGTGATGAACCAGAAACCTCAAGAAGTGGATAACTCAGAAGGTCATCAAGACACAAATGGAAACCTACAAGGTATAGCTATGATACTTCTTTTTTGGCTACAAAAGATTATGCTTATATGATAAAGGCAGATGAAGAACCTTCTACATATGAAGAGACAAAAGGTAAGGAAAATTGGGAGAAAGCTATGAAGGAAGAGTATGATGCATTGATGGAGAATCATACATGGGATTTGGTTCCTAAACCAAATAGTCAGAAGATCATTGGATGCAAATGGGTCTACAAGATAAAGAGGTTTGCAGATGGAAGTGTGTCCATATATAAAGCTAGACTTGTTGTGAAAGGTTTTGCTCAGATATATGGTATAGATTATGATGAGACCTATACTCCTGTGGCAAAGATGATAACCATTAGGACACTCATAGCTATTGCTGCATGTAAAGGTTGGAAATTATGTCAATTAGATGTGAAGAATGCTTTTCTAAAAGGTTACATTTCAGATAATGTTTTCATGAAGCAACCACAAGGATTCAAAAATGAAAGGTATCCAGATCATGTATGTAAGCTCAAGAGAGCTTTGTATGGTTTGAAGCAGACCCCAAGGACATGGAATTATAGACTTGTGAAGTTCTTGAAAGATCTTGGTTTTCAAGTATCTAAAGCAGATAGTAGCTTGCTTGTCAAAGCAAGTGATGATGGGTTCATTTACATGTGCATATATGTTGATGATATAATTCTTATAGGTACATATGAGAAAGGCATTCAAAGCCTAAAGAAGCAAATGGAGAAAGAGTTCAAGATTAGTGACTTGGGAGACTTGTCATATTTCTTGGGCATGGAGATCTCATACACTCAACATGGAGTGTATGTAACTCAAGAAAGGTATTTGAAAAACTTGTTGGTCAAGTTTAAAATGGATGATTGCAGGGTAGCACCTACTCCAATGGACGTGAACCACAAATTGAGCAGATGTGGAGGAGAAGAGTTCAAGGACATGAAGTTATATCAAATTTTGGTTGGTAGTCTGATCTATGCTACATTAACTAGGCCTGATTTGTCATATGCAGTTGGAGTATTGTCTCAATTCATGCATTGTCCTAGGAAAGAACATTGGGTTGCAGGACAAAGAGTGTTGATGTACATTAAGGGTACACTCAAAGAAGGTTTTTATTATGGTTTTACATCAGATACAAACATCAAGATTTATAGTGATACAGATTGGGCAGGTAATCCTGATGATAGGAGATCAACTTATGGATACTTGTGTTATGTGGGAGATAAGTTAATTTCATGGTGTTCAAAGAAGCAACACACAGTTGCTTTATCATCCAAAGAGGCTGAGTACAAAGGTATGGTTGAAGCTGCAAAGGAAGTGATATGGCTTAAGACTCTTATGAAGAGTTTTGACATCATCCAGAGTACACCCACTATTCATGGAGATAACATGAGCTCATTGTATTTAGCTGCTAATCCTATTTTTCATGCGAGGACTAAGCACATTGAGATTCAGTATCATTTTCTGAGAGAGAAGGTGATGGATAAAGAGATTGAAGTTATACATACTTCAACAAAAGATCAGATAGCTGATATGCTAACAAAAAGCTTGGATGGACCAAAGCTACAAAGATTCAAAGACATGGCAGGAATAAAGAAGATAGAGAAAACCTCAATTGATGATTGAGGGGGAGCTGTTGGTGCAATTCAATCAACAATTGAAGTTTTGATGAAGTTTTGAAGTCAAGGATTAAAGAAAAGATCAATTCATGAAGCATGAAGAGAGTATATGTTCAGAGAATGAAGATATGAATACATATGTACATTAACTTAGAGTTAGCTCACTTATACTTTTGTATATTTATGAGCTTGTACATATTTTCCTATATATACAATGAAAAAATGTCGGGGAAAATATGAGAGAGCATGTGAATAGAGAAATTAGAAGTTGTATGAGCCATTAGATACTTTAGAAGTGAGTAAGATCTCTCTCATCACTCAGATGTAAAGTTTTCCATAAATGAAGAAAAGTTGCGCCCGATATTTCTGAGAGTTCTCCTCCTGTGTTGAGTTTTTTGTGAAATGCTTTTGTACAAGTCTAAGTCTACAGTTGGTTGACCTCTGTACAAATTGTCAGCTTCTAATTGTGATCAGGCTGAGAGAATTGAGTGTAGAAACATTTACATGTGTAAATGTAAAGAAGAGAAGTTGCAGGAGGCACAAAATTTGATGCTAATGTTTTGGTTAGTTCTCCTTCCACAATGTAAAGTTTTGAGCAAGCAAGTACTCATTCTTTAAGTTGGAAGGTAAGCTACATATGGCTAAAAGCATTTGATTAAACGGGTTCTAGTTTGGGAGATCCAAGCTTTAGAAGTTGTAGGTGTCAAAGTCGATTGTAAATAACTACAATTTTAGACATAGGTGACTTATTAAGATAATTTCTCAAGATCTAATGAGTCTTTTGGAATGATTTAACTTGGAGGAGGTGTGCAAACTATAGGCGACACCTTATGCAAAGTTTTATAAAAAACTTTACACATTTGATAAGTTAATGAGTGAGTTATGTGCAGCAGACTTTCTGTGTAGTCACCTTCTTCACAATTTGTTCAAGATTGTGGAAATTGAGTATTGATCCTCCAAATTGGTGAAGCTTTTAAGTTATTCTTGATATAGAGGTGCTCTAACTTTAAGGATAACTTGTTCTTTTTGAGATTAACACTCTCCATCACTGGAATTTGTGTTGTAGATGGTGGACCTATGGAACTATGGGCTTGTGATATTAGTTATGGGCCTACCTAATTTCCAACAGTGTGCATGTTACTATGCTTCTCACTCATGCATTTGTGCATTTCACTTGCTCATGGTTGTCATAGCACCCTCACATCTTAGTGGGGTGACAATTACAAGGTTGATCTTTTCATGTTGGTGCTTACCATTGTGCTACAGTGAGAGGTTCTATGCATGCATACTGTGGAAGTGCAAAAAAGAACAAAATTATGCAATAATGAAAATGTATTTGGAGTAGGATGCTCCAAAGCTAGCTACTGACAAAACATCCTATTCTAAGGATTGGAGGGATTTCACTTGAGGATGTTGCAGTTGACTTTGATAAGATGTGTTGAAATGAAGAAAATAGATTCTACTCTACTATCAAACACAATGCTACCAAGCTATGGTGGCGGAAATAAAAGATAAGAAAAAATAATGAATTAGATAAATGACAATGACTTACATACACTACTCTACGAGCATGAAGACTCCATGAGGAGAGTATGGAGATTCTTGGTAATGATCTAGAGTGGAATAGCTTGAGTGGAGTGAAGTGAGGCCCTCCTTATATGGAGTGGAGGGAAAAATGGGATAGTTGAAGGTTGCATGAGAATTAAAGTAGCTTTGGGCACAAGGGTGGAGCATGGACATCTCAACAACCCCCCCTTTTGTTGTAATGTGGGGCATATGGCATCCAAGTGTGGGGCATGTGGCATCCCTTGGTTTTCATGGACATATGGTATCCATATGGTATTTAGTTCCATGGACATATGGCATCCATGGTGTTTGGATATATGGCATTCCTGGTATTTAAGGAGAATCCTCAACATTAAGAATCATTAAGATCATAACCTTTTACATCACATTGTTTTGTTAAAGTGTTCTCATTAACATCAATGTCCATGGTGGTAAAGATTTGCATCTAGTTGTGAGGTTCAAATTCTTCATCATTGAAACATTCTGGAATATAAGCTAGATCTTCTATGGATCTATCTTGAATCACTATACTTATAGTATCTTTTGGTGCTAATTGTTGCTCTTCTCTATGAGCTTATGTACAAACCCACATTTTTTCATCTTCATCCATCAAAGATTCAAATTTTGATTTTGATGATTTTTCTAAGATGAAATAATTTATGCCTTTGTGTACAGTGTTCCACTAGAAGGGAGGGATGTCTCTATGCATGAAGGTGTGTAGATTGATTTTAGTTGTTATTCCTAAGTGTTGCAAGTAAAGAGCATTGCAATCCTAATCTTGTTAGCACTTTCAATTGACACATGAAAGGTCTTCCTAGAATCATCTCATAGTTGCTTGCTTTGCTATAGTTGTAGATAGCTAGAATGTGATTGAAATCAACTCCATAGGTACCCAGCTACATGTACTCTAGCAAACCAATCGTCCACTCTATATGTCCATCGACCAATTGTGCTTTTAGACTAACGGGATGCAAAGCACGTTTTTCCCACTTTTCAAGTAAAGATTGCTCCACTATCTAAAATTGCTTTCGTAGTGTGCTTGTTGAATGAGATAGGTAGGCAAGTATTGCCCTCATCTCCTTCACTATATTCTCATATGTTGTCAACTGGCACTTACTTCACACTCAAAGTTTCTGATTTAAGATTAGATTCTAAAGGTTTAGTTTGAGTGGAGATTGGGTCCACATGTTTGCCCATTTTTTGACATAAGTGTGGCTTTGGGTGGAATAGTTCCTCTAAGGCCAAAGTAAATTTTACTTGGGTATTTTTTAATACTTTCGTGCTTGATGTAGCCTTTGTCTTCTGGCACAAAGGAAATCTAATGGGGGTAGCCTCTTTAAATATAGATTCTCTCCCATATTCTCACGTATATTATGGCAACTTCATAAGCATCATCTTCATTCTCTTCTAGAGAAATCAATTATTGAAGTACTCGCATTCAAGGGGCAATGCAAGAATTGAGATTCATCAAAACCTTGAACCTCTTTTAGTAGTGATTCTTCTTCATCTTTCCGCTCTTTCTTCCCTCTCACTTCTTGCACCTGATTCCATAAGCACTCTGTCCACTTCTCTACTTTGGGGATCACTGAGCTAAATTCTACCTCATTTTCATTTTAATTGTCCAATTCATTAGTAGTAGGCTTTGGAGCTAGAGATTCAATAGAATATAGAATGATCCTAGTCTCAATGAGGTTTTCATTTGGTTCTTTTCTTCTACTATGTTTTGTATGAGACAAATGTAGTTCTTGATTCATCAATGAGGTTAGGATAGGCTTTTGAACTAGAACTATGTTTGCTTTCTCCCTAAGAAGACTAGTTCCTTCACGGATTTTTTGTGACAACTCAATGGGTGGTTTGCACATTTTGAGCCGTTCTTTCTCTAATTGAGCATCAAGGTAACAATGGTGCTTTGCCTATCCATTAGGGCCATTTTTTACCCCAACCTCAAAGGCTTTAAACATCATCTCGAATTTCCTAGGGAGAAGATCTACAAGTACAAAACTTTCTCTTCTTCCCAGATTCTTTTGTTTGGATGCTATTGATTTTTCTTTAGAAAACTGGTTGCATGCCTCTCATAAATCCTTTTCTAGACTTCCTACTTTCTTCTCCCATTTTTGAATTTTTTTCTCCTTACATTGCTTCAAAGTCAAGCTCTTTTTCTTCTTCTTTTCCCTAGATGGCTCTAGATTAAGGGATTGAGGAGGTGAAGGTTCTTTTTCTTCATTTGATTGTTTGACATCTTGCTCCTTAGCTTGCTCTTTTGCTCTAACCCATGTTACTACTTGAAGAGGCCCTTGCCCTTTAGAATCACTACCACTTTCCATGACCTTAACCATTTTCACTAGGGTATGAGCAGTGTTTTAAGGGTTTTGAGGATAGTATTTAATTAAATTCTCTTTGTGGTGTCCTACTTTCGCTTTAGCTTCTTGCATTGCTTGCTCTCAATCATTCGTGAATTTAAAGTGTGTCCTGCTTGGGTTCACGTATTTCTAGTTTTAGCGTTTTTTTTCTTTGCCTCTTGCTTTGATTGCTTTGCAAGGTCACGTTCTCCTCTTGTGGTCAAGGTTTCACCCTTTCTCTTTTTAGTCCGAGTTTCTTTTTGCGAGCGGTTGCTTTTTTACCCTTGTGCTCTCGTAAGTTAACTGTTGTGCTGCTTGCTTTCGTGACTCTCTTGGCTATGAGAGAGTCGCTTGTGTTCCATTGTTCGTGGTGTTCTTCATGCACTTGCATTCTTCATGCTCGTGATTTTGTGCTCTTCATCTAGCTTTCTGCCCTGGTCGGTCTTGCTCGCGTTTTTTCTCTCTCATGAATCCCGAGTTTTCCCCTAGCAATCATGTTCCAAACTTTCACGAAGTTCCCCCGCGGTCTCGGTCATGATTTCCTTCTCACAAGATCCTCACTCAAGCTTTGCGAGTCAAAATTTACGAAAGTTTGGTTCACGATTTCCTCAGTGTGTCTCTCAGAACAAGGATTTGCGATTGGAGCTCACAGTGCTTTGAGCTAGCAAATCAAGGTTGATTCCTCGACCCTGAAGTGTCTATCTCGGCATGATTTAGGGTCCCTTGCATGGCTTTGGTGTCCCCCTCCCTCGTGATAAACAACTTGGCCTCGATCCTGGGGGTGATTGGCAACCTGGATCCTATTTTGGACGGGGGATCTTGTGTCGCTCCTAGGACCTTCGAGGGTGTAGAGCCTCCCTTGGTGTCTCTCAGTAGAGCTGCTATCCTGTCAAAGCAAGAAGAGCTCAAGAAATTTTGTCTTGTTGGACAAGTGTTTGGCCCTAGGCTACGACTCGAAGCTATGCACCCGTGGCTTCGAAAAGAGTGGTTCCCTCGTGGGTTGATTGTTTGCAAGTGTCAATTCCTACCAGCTAGCCATATGCTGCTAATCTTTGAGAATGAAGATATGGTGTTCCGTGCCCTCAGTGTCGGAACCTGGAAACTCGGGCAATCAACCATGTGTCTATTCAGATGGTCCCCCGATTTTGTTCCCGACAAGTCGAAATCTCTCCGTTACCCTCTCTGAGTCGAGCTCACTAACCTATCATACTTCTTATACAACTTCGTGTGGGACATCGTTTCTCCAATCAGCAAGCCATTGGCTTCACGGAAGGATGTTGAAGGTTTCATTTATGACGGTGCGAGGCACTCTTTCAATGCTCGATGACATCCTCAAATTTGCATCGAGGCTGACCTCAACACGTTGCTTCCTTCAAAGATCAAAGTGGACCTGGGCAAAGGGGAGGTCTAGGAACAAGACGTTAATTACAAAAATCTACCTAACGCATGTTTTCGTTGTGGCCAACAAGGCCACAAGATCAAAGAGTGCCCACCAAGACAGAAAAGCAAACAAATACAAGAAGCATAAAAAAAACTCAAGAAAACATTGGGACCCCAAATCCCCAGGTGAACAAAGAGGAAGTTAAGGGCTCCCGAGACCCAGAAACTAACTCAGATGGGTTCAAGGAAGTTAGACGAAGAAGGAAAGGAAGTCCCAAGCTGACTTCTGAGAGAAGTTGTACCCTAGATACCCCCAAACAACTTTTTTTTTAATATAAAGGAAGTTCAGCATTAGCCTACTCTCCCGGACTTGAATTAAATAAAGAAAAGTACAAGAGAAGGGGACTAGTGCCCACGGGACCCCCCAAATCCCACAAAGCAGGGGAAGCTTTTACAGAGCTTAGATGGCATTACAAAGAAGGTTAATCACCCTCTCATCACCCTCATGAGGGGCCCACTTGTATTGCAATCTAGAAAAGGAGATTAATGAGATTGCAACTTGTATTGCAATCTAGAAAAGGAGATTAATGAGATTGATTACCTAGATAGGAACCAAGTTGAGATGGAAACCAGCCACAAAGCCCGTGAGTTCCCTAACAACAAAGAACCCAATCAAGAGGGCTACACCACAAGCAAAGAAGATGACTTTACCACTAGTAACGAAGACAACATGGGATCGTGAAATTTCCATCATCGGGTCAACTATTCCAGATACTGTTTCCTGTTCATATCAACAAGAGCCTTCCACAAGGGAAAACAACCTATTGAGCTACCTTGGGAAAACAAGTTACTAAGTCGGGAAGAAAAAAAGAAAGACGAATCCAAGAGGAGAAAGGATAAAACCCCCTCCTTCAAAGAGGGTAAATTACGAAAATGATCATCATCTCACTAAATGCTAGGGGGCTGACTGACCCCTCAAGAGCGACCATCATTGGCCAATGGCTTTGTGACATTAGCCTAAACCCTGAATTTCTATGCATTCAAGAGACTAAAATGGATGGAACTGACCTCCAGAAATGTCTTAGACAGGTCTCCTTGACCCATGTCTTGATCTCAACATCGCACCCTCGGGGGTCCGGTGGGATAGTAATTGGTATAAAACAATTCTAGTTTGAGAAGCTTGAGACCTCCATTGAAGATCAGATCCATTGATGGATTGCCGCTTCCTTTGGTGCCCCCTTTCGATTCACGCTTGTGTCTACGTATGCCCCAAACAAGGAGTCGGAGAGACTGGACACTTGGGTCTCCTTGGACTCGCTCCCCTACAACGTTCTTATTTTTAGTGACTTCAACATGGTGGAGGACCCTGCTGACAGATGGAACAACAAGGGCCGGGTCATCAAAAATTGTGAGAAAGAAACTTGGGACAAAACCAAACTGCACTTGGACCCGGTCAAATTCAAAGACTCAAGAGGCTTTTCTTGGTCAAATGTCTAGCGGGTGAGGACTTGAGAAAAGCTATACTATGCAAAAGCTACATTGCTCAAAATATTATTCATCAGTGGGGCCGCCCCTCCCTCTCACAACACACTAACTTAGCCATCTTTGACCACTACTTGATCATTATCACTTTCCATTCTCTCACCAAATTTTGCAAGGCTCCATGGTTTCATGCCTATTCGACCTCCTTCTCTCTCCCCTCTGTTCATCAGGAAATCGCTGAAGTGTGGAAGAAGGAGTTTTCCTCCTGCTCGTCCCTAGCCAAGAGTTGGAGATGCATGGTCAAAAATTCATGACAGATGATGATAAGAACCAGGAAGATGCTTCAGACTATTAGGCGGGGACATAGAGAAACTCTTGTTCATAGACTCTGGAGACTAGAGGAGGAAATTCACAAAGGAAAAGTGAAATCCCAGAAGGATCTATGAAAAACCAGAGTGTTGTTGAGATACGATGAAGAAATACAAAGGAAAAATTGCAAATATTCTTTAAGGAGTGGTGGGCTAGCAAAGCAGACAAACCCACCAAAGAGATGTGCAACATCCTTAAAAGGAAACAAATCAAAGATTTGATCCCCCTATTGCTAGACTCAAATGGCGTGGCTTGCAATATGGAAGAAGAAAATTTCGAAATTATTGAAGAGCACTTTATGAGACTCCTAGGGATCTTGACCCCCTCTCCCACCACAGACCGGACTGCATGGCAACCATCTCTAGGGTTTCCTCTCATAGGATTCCACACAACCTTCGTCCCCTGCTTGATGCCCCTATCTTGGAAGTGGAAATCATTGAAGTCATTGAGGCCCTCCCTAGGGGTAAAATCCCGGGGTCAGATGGGCTCACGAATGAGTTCTTTAAGTCCTTCAAGTTGGTGGTTGTCATCCCTCTTCGTTTGGTCTGGCAAGAGGCACTTGAGTTTGGAATGCTCTCGAATTGTCTCAACAATGGCATTATCAAGTTAATCCACAAAAAAGGTGTTGCAAAGAAAAAAGGCACATAAAAGGAGCCCCAAAATTTTCAAATTAATGAGAGTTAATTTTCTTCTTCAAAATCCTATGAAACTCCCTTGAAGCCCTGTAAATGCACCACAAGAGTCCTCTAGATGCATAAGCCCCAAATCCTTGTAACATAACTCTTGTAAAATAGTAGGAAATTAGAGTTAAACAATAAAGTGCTGGTCTCTTGTGTGAAAGGACCATTTTTAGGGCACATTTATATGTCACTTTGTGACTCTTTTAAAGGACTTTTTTGCCATTGTGAAGACTTGAAGAAGAATTTCGAATTTGCTTGTTTCTTGCTAATTTCTTCCTTCTCTATAATCTTTTGTGTGTGTGTAATGCTTGGAATGTGCGTGTAAGAATGTCATCTATCCCTTCCCATCACTTTTGAACTACTATAGTGTGTGTGTGAGCCATTAGGAGTTGTGGAGCAAGTGTTGCTACATTCTGCCATTCACAATTTTGCTCATAACTTGAAGAGCGCTTGTCAGATTCGAGTGAAAATACCAATAATAGATGCGCCTCATCGAGAGATTCAAAAAACCTACTATTGGCCATATCCAGAGTTCGGAACTAGGAGAAAAGTTCGAATTTGTGCTTACTACTGTAAATCTTATCGCAGCATACATTTTTAGAGGATTAGTGAGTTAGAGAGGTAGTTAAGTCTTTTCACATGCATTAACTGAGGTGTTATCAATACGTACTTGTTTTTCCTGATATGTAATGGCCTTGATGAAAAGTAGATTCATACATAAATTTGGAACAAAAAGAACATTGGATAAAGACTTGCATTCACCCTGATTGTTGGTAATTTGAACTTTCCCTTTTCCTTCGATGGGTAAACTTTTGTTGTTGCCAAGATAGACTTCTCCCGTGTGTTCTTGGAGTTCTTGAAAGGAGTCCTTGTGTTTGCAGGTATGGGAGATAGCTCCGCTATCAAAGATCCACTCATGCAAGGAGCTAGAGGTAACTAGGGAATTGGATTCTGTGGAGATGAACAGTTCCTCACTTGAGCAGTGGGATCTATGTTGGGATCCTTTGGATGCTTGCCTAGACGTAGAAGCCTTCGATGATTGTTTCTTTTTATAGCAAAACGTTTCTAAGTGTCGTGATTTTTGACAAAATTACAGGTGAATTTCTTCGATGAATTATGTGATCCTTGCTTAGATCCATTGCTAGCATGATGACTTATGGTTTTGCCCTTATTGAATGGGCCTTTGGCCTTCATGGAAGACTCTTGGGAGGAAGTCGATTTGGCTCGCAAGTCGTGAAGGAGCAATAGTCGACGAACCTCTTCCCAAGATAAGACTTGGCCACGATTATACAAAGTTGTGACAAATGTCTCGTATGACTTAGGTAACTTGTTAAGAAGCCTAATGGCCATGTCTTCACTAGAGATCTACCTACCACATAGTGCTAATTTATGCTGATAGTCTTCAAATTGGGCTATGACCTTGGTAATTGTGTCGTGTGGCCTAATTGTCAAATTATGAAACTCGACCTCTAATGCATATATTTTCGAAGGGGTTTTTTCTTCATACAAAGCGGCTAATGTATCCCATGCATCCTTGGACGTCTTACGGGCCGTGATATGTCCTTTTGTCAATTCGTCGCAGGCAAGTAATAGCTAACCTAAAGCTCTTTTTTCCTTGACATTCCACATATGCCAATTATCTAAGTTGGTATCCCTATTGGGTTTGGGGTCTGACCCATCTACTACCTCATGAAGGAGATTCGTGTAGAGATATGCGCGCATGACATCTTTCCATAGATTGTAATTTTGCCCATTGAGGTGTTCATCCTTAGGCATAAAAATAGGGGTGAAAGAGGGTAAGAAGTTAGCCATAGATGATGAGCTATCTTCACTTTTGGTCATTACAAAGCTTTGAGGATAAAGTGTTTAGAAACACTATCAAAGACACTTGCCAAAACTACCGCTTAAAAATAATTGCAAAGCTTGAAATGAACAAGTGGACACCACACTTAAAATTATTGGGGAGGGGGGGCTTAGAGTAGCCCTACACTTGTACAACAGCAAGATAAGTCGACACGAGAGGAGGGGGCTTAGATTAGCCCTATGCACATCAATTGAGCCTTAGAGTAGGCTTAGAGACTTGAAGAAGCTTGTGGGTGGGCTTAGACTAGCCGCCAACCCACAAAGATGCACACACAACACTTTTTCCCTTATATGCTTCATGTACAATGAGTGGGCACTTAGTGCCAAATGGTGTTGAGATAGTGCAAATCCTTACAAGGTACTAGAAGTGGCAAACCTAAGGTTGGAACCCTTGGAAAACATTATGAAGTAACTTTATAAGTAATGCCTTTGTGCGTCTTGCAAAAGAGGGTTAAGACCCTTTGAAAGTGTGATACAACTCGAGAGTACAATAAGAGTCAATGTTGGGGTTGTAACCCTTGCAATAATGAAAGTGAGAGAATTGTTCAACAAAATACTTGGAAAAGAATATCAAAATCAATGCACAGAAAAAGAAGTTATTGAAGTGTAGCTTGTTGAGGTGACTTTGAGTGATAACTGGATACTTCAAAGTTTGGTGGGTCTAAAGAGTAAATTTGCAATCCCTCTAGTGAATTTGCGATCACTCTAAATGAAGAAGTTAATTCCTGCAAAAAGTAAGTTTATTCACCTTTCGCTATACTGATACTTCCTGGATGCAATGTATTTTTATAGAGACAATGTGAGTGAACATGACAAATGAGGTCATACTTAGGGATCTCTTGATTGCACGCTGAATTAGATTGCTCCAGACTCCAATTGGGGTGTGAATGGAAATTTTGTATGTCATATGCTTAGTGATTATGTGATGGCATGTGGACCAATCATGCAAGAATCTAGGGCTCTCTGTGACAAGAATCTAGGGCTCTCTGTGATATCGTGCACAGATGAAGCCTTGCCAAAAATAGACAAAGTGGAACTATGCTGTTTGGAGCCAAGTTCAAACTCCAAACCTTCAGCGCACCCTTATTGCTCCATGCCAAATGCATAGGTACCCTGTGGTGCTGTTGCGCCAAGTGAATGTTGCCAAAGCTTGACAGATATGGCAAAGATGCAATCTTTTTCATGTTGTGGTCAGCTTAGCCAGCTATCAAGGGCCAGAGGAGCCTTCCCAAGTTTGTAAGCGCGCCAGGCTTCTCGTTTGCTTTGCAGAGAGGAGTTTCTCTCTCTCTCCCTCTCTCTGTCTCTCTCTCTTTCTCTCTGATGGTGATCTGCACAAGGTCTCAGTCTCTGTCAGTGCTAAATGAGACTACACCTGTTCCCAAATAGCTAAAGTAGCTGATCCATGAGCTCTGTCCGCCATCTTCTCTGTTGTTCATCTGCTACCAGAAGCGACTCTTATGCATGGAGAATGATGTTTCCTGCCAACACGTGCATGGGAAGCAGATGTAAATTTCTCATCATCAGCTTCAGCAGTAGTAGCTCCATCTATTGCGGAGGATGTTGGACCCTCACTAAAAGACGCAGGAGCTACAACATCTCAGAGCCTCCAGTCTTCATTAGAAAATATAGGAAGGGTTGATCCAAACATTTGCTGTGACAATAGGGGTAGTTTGTTCTTATCAGACTTCTTGGAGAAGAGGAGGAGAGGCTCCTGTATCCTCTATGTGACTGTGTTTAGAGAAGAGGTGGTCGCCTGAGAGAATTCTTGCTTCTTGTTGTCCAACATTTAGAGGGTTTTTCCATGCATTTGATTCTAGCTTTGTTCATGAATCTCTGTGGATGATGCCTAGGTTGCTCGGGGGAGTTTTTTGATTGTGCCTGCAGGTTTCAATACTGTGTGTTCCTGAGCGAGATAATTCAGAAACTGCCACTGACCTCACAAATGTGCATAGGTTTTTGTTTGTTGCTCTGTGTCCTTGGCTTGCTGCTATGTCTCTTGATTCTGCCTCTAGAGCACTGTCTCAAACTTTGGAAAAGAAAGAGAACAACACAAATGCAAAATGTAGATGATCTCAATGGCATTACAACGAGGATCTTCACAGAGATAGAGGAAAACTAAGATCTGATGTAGGAAAGATTACAAGAGATAACTTATCCCAATGGAAACATGCTATGGTAAGGAAAATAAAGTACAATAGTGGTACAACCCACTTTAAATGTAGAGATTCAACACATATCTCAGGAGTAATTTCCTCAAAACTCTGCACCTTGATCTATATAAAAAAATATGAGAAACATTGTTTATAAACACTACATGAACGTGAGATTTTCCATCAACTGCTAAGAAGAACTATAAAAATAGTCACAACAAGAAAATTGACTAGCAACGGGTGCCACAAAAGAGGGTGGGTGGGAGGAAAAATGGGGATAAAAGGTGATAAATAAGAAGGGGTGGGAGGGTGGGCTAATGGGCAAAATGAGGCCCAAAAGAGCGAGATTGATGGCAAAGTCTCTCTCAATGAGGAGGAAGCAAAACCACCACCACTCAAGCACCACCACCACAAAAATGATCACCAAACGCGCCACCAAGACCTCCACCTAGTGCTCTGATACCATGTAGAGAGTATGCATGCGGAAGCAAAATGAAAAGTAAAGTACTCTCACAAAACAAAGAATGTGTGAGACACAAAATGAGTAGACCATGAAATGGATAAACTCATGTGGATTAGAAATGAGCTTGCCAAGAGCATGGAGTAGGATCCTCAAGCTTCTAACCAAGTACAAATGAGGGGAGAGGCCCTCCTTATAT
This sequence comes from Ceratopteris richardii, assembly GCA_020310875.1. Taxonomy (NCBI): domain Eukaryota; kingdom Viridiplantae; phylum Streptophyta; class Polypodiopsida; order Polypodiales; family Pteridaceae; genus Ceratopteris; species Ceratopteris richardii. The sequence goes on along the minus strand of CM035442.1, from coordinate 101,430,896 downwards.
AATTTGGGAGGGGCTCTCAAAAGTACATCATATCTGGGATAAGTCTCCTGAAAGGAGAATGAATACAACTGGTAGAAGCACATGGTAAGGTACCCAAATACCAAGGAAATACAATATAAAATGGAAATAGACTAGAAGTGGAGTGACTCCTGGATACAAAATGGAGATGCACTCATGCGGATACAAATGTAGATGAAGTAGGAGCAATCATGTCGTCAACGCCAACAACACCTCTTATCTTGTAATCCGAGTTGGTAAGATAATTCTGACTATTCCTGATGGTAGTTATTTGACATTTTCAGATGCTTTGTTTGTACTAGGGATCAAGAAGAATCTACTATCATTTTTAGCATTAGCCAATATTGTCTTGGTTGTCAAATTTATTGGTGATAGATGTACAATTCACAATCTCTCAAATGGTGATGTTATTATTGCTTTTGGCATTTTATATGATGGGCTATATAAGATCATAGGCTATGAAAAATATGTGAATGATTCAACACATGTAGTACATGATTCTGGGGCTATCTCAGATGCAAAGCTTTGGCATGTATGCTTTGGTCATCTAAATTTTGTTAGTTTGCTACACATGCAAAAATCTAAAATGGTGTCCTCTATGCACAAACTTGAGGCACCTGGTAAACATGTTTGTGAAGGCTATATTTTGGGAAAATGCAGCATTCCTCCTTCCCCAAATATGGTTCAATTTGAGCTCCTCAGAAATTGTAGTTTGTGCATAGTGATGTCTTTGGTCCTATGTAGAAAACCTCTTTTTGGAACTACCTTTACTTTGTGACTTTTATTGATGATTTCTCTAGGCATGCATGGGTGTATCCACGAAAAGCAAAGTCCGAAGTGTTTATGTGCTTCAAATAGTTTCTGGTTTTGGTTGAAAATCTATCAGCATGTAAAATGGCCACCCTCCATTCTGATCAAGGGTGTGGGAATTGAACTCATGACCTACCGACTAGGAGTACGATGGGCTAACCACTTGCCCTAAACACCATGGTTGAGGATTACTTCCTAATCCTCCATCTTAGGGTGTGGTTCAATCATCTCCTGCCCTGCATATCTGGAGTCTAACACTCTCTTCCCCTTTTAAGATCATTGTCCTCAATGATCAATCCTTGAGCGCCCCTTGAATTGATGTCCTCAACCTCGCATAGTCTCTTGAACCTTCTTGTCCTCAACCTTGGTCTCTTGAACCCTTGCTCTCAACCTTGGTCTCTTGAACCTTTCCTTTTTGCTTCTTGACCACTTGCCTAAGGACTTGCCTTGTTCGTGTTGGTGCAACGTGCAAGCCTACACATTTGGCTAGAATATTCATGAACAATGAAGCTCCATGGAAACCATTGCTAGAAGAATTTTAATCTTTTACATTTGTAAAAGTTGATTTAACTTGGAAGAATCTTTGTAACTCTCAACAAACTCGTAGAGTTCATTAGTTGAGAAATCACGTCTTTATGCTAGAGAGAATAACTCCTAGATTGGTGGATTACTTTTAGAGAGAGCCAAAAGTTGAATTCAAATTCAAATTTGAATGTAACAGTTATATAAAGTGACTTGGAAAAGTCGCGGGTAGAGGGTGATCAATTCCTAAGTTCTTCATTGTCATTTTGTAAGAGTGTGAGGCATACATTGTAGCCTACACTACTCTCCATCATCATGCTATGATTATCAAGCCTATGATACTGTACAACATTGTTCATTAATACAGTACATCTACATTGTTCATCTATGATCTCTCTATTATAGTTCTACATAACTTTCAACTTGTACTGCTCATATCTCAGCCACTCCTCCACCATTTTCAATGATCTATAGCTTGTTGCTATCAGCTCCAAGTTGTCTACGTGCTCACAAATTTTGAAGGAAATCCATTCAGCCAATTTGGAGAAAAGCGCGTCGAAGGACTCACTGGTCAAACTCTATAGAGGTCCTAAAAAATCGGCGGTAATGATTCAATTGTTAAATTGATTGCTCTGTGTATAGTGCATCATTTCAAGTGATTCCACTTGGAATCATTAGCTTACTAAGCTAATTAGATACCTCTAAAAGGAATTTTTCTAATTCCTAGTGTAGTGGTAGCTTTGACCATAACAAGCAGTAGGTGTATGATAAAAAATAGAAGGTTTTCATTGATCCTTCTATTTGGAAGTAGTCTGTTTTGATTCAATCTTTTCTTACATCACTTCCAAAGTACATAGGCACTTGTATATTGTCATTGGAAAGCTAAGAGGGCCCACATATCAAGTCTAAAGTTACAAAGGGCTGGCACAAAGCAAGATTTGCGAGTACCTACTCATTTCTTGGAGTGTCCATCCATCTATCCCAATAGTGGTATCAGAGCAAAAGTAAGGTAAAATGGGAGATGGTTTTCCTTATTTCATTGACAAATTGGACAGGAACAACTATCAAGCATGGTCTCTGAGGATGAAGACATACTTACAAGGAAAAAACCTCTATGGATACATCTGAGGAGATGAGGAGAGGTTGCAAAGTTTACCGGTTCTCGTGAAGCTAAGTCGAGGGCTGAGTAGAATGCACGTGATATCCCATAAGTTCGTTTCTGGAGGTTGAGTATGGCTACGAGGAATTGGAGTGCGGTTTTCTCAGGTTCAGGTCTACAAAGAATGGCGTACTTGTTCGACGAATACCTAGGAAATAACTTTTTCATGGTGGCTATGGGTATGTTTGGGCCACTCTGTTTGCCTTGTGCAGGAAGTCGAAACGACTGAGCGAATGTTTGAAATGTGATTACTACTCGGGAGGGTAAAGAGGTGATAGCCCACATTTTCTCTGTCGCAGGTGTGTTGGCGATGGCGGAGATTATTCGGGCAAAGAAAGGGTGATTCTCCACTGAGTGCCATGGCAGCTCAGCGAAGTTGGATAATCCCCGGATGCGCAGGTACTCTCCTACATCCGTAGGGAGTCCGTCATGGAAAGCGGCATAGTTTGCCAAAGCTTCCATGGTGCAATAGAGTCAGCAAGCACAATACACAAACACAGGGTAACACAGATCACAATTACACAAATACAATAGCTTTTTTCGGCGGACTGGCGAAGATTATGTAGATGCACTGCAACTAAGAGGAATCAATCATAATAAATTATTCCGCGACGTGGATATGATAATTTCTTAACTATGGTGTGCATGCATGAACGGCTTGAAAAAGACCGGGCGGCTTTAGTTATAAATAGAGTTCAAGACGCGGATATTTACACTTATTTTATTGATTATGCAAAATTTAAAAGAAAAAGAGAAGGACTAAAACAAAAAAGAACGTCAAAAGTCGCGGCATTCCGCGTAGTGTCTTATCGTAAATGTGACCCTTGTCGATATGGTCGCAGCTTCGAACCATTTATGACTTTTGGCAAGGGAATTCCGGTTAATGTGGTCAACCGAAATGTTGCAGGGCCACCTGTTCCGTTATTCGATAAGGGCCAAACCATCCTAGCTTAAACTTACTGGCAGAGCGATTCGATTTCGCATTGTAAAAGAGGACAAGCTCTCCTACCGTAAAAACTAGAGTTCGTAGATATCTATCATGTGTTTTGGCTTGTCTTAGCTGTACTTCCCTCATAGTCATAAAACTGTGCCATCAATGTTCGTCTAATTCTCTGAGGGTCTCCAACCGAAATGACAGAGAATCTTCCGGTAGTAATTTCTGGTTGATGGCTACTCTTAAACTTGGCACCACTATCTCCATTGGTGCTATAGCTTCGATTCCAAAGGCTAATTTGAAAGGAGTCAGTCCTGTGGTTACCTTATAAGTCGTTCGGTATGCCCACAGTACGGCAGGTAATAGTTGATCCCATCTTTCCGGTGCGTCCATAATCAATTTTCAAAGTATATTTAGCAAAGACTTGTTGGTACTCTCGGCCAGACCATTAGCACGCGGATAATATGGAGAACTAAATTTATGAGTAATCTGAAACGAATGTGTAAGTACCTTTATCAAGTTATTAGCAAAATGAGTGCCTTGATTTGTTACCAGTTCGAGGGGTAAACCAAATCTTGGAAAAACATCTGTCAGTAGGCACTTTGCTACCACAACAGCTGTAGCTGATCGTAAAGCCCATGCTTCTGCCCATCTTGTCGCATAATCAGTGCATGTTAAGATATAGTGATTATTGTTGAGAACTGAGGGTGGTGTAATAGGACCAATGAAATCCGAACCCCATTTCTGGAAGGGTTCTAATGGCAGTACAGGTTGAAGAGGAAAATGATGTCGTTGTAACGGTTGTCCGGTTCTTTGGCAATTATCATAGGATTTGACAAACTGCAACACATCCTTGTACATAGTCGGCCACCAGAGTCCACTCTGCATAATTTTCCGGTGGGTTAAATCTACAGCAAAATGACCTCCTGTCGGGATCGAGTGAGCCAATGTGATGACTGAGTTTACTTCGTGTGGAGGGATACACCGAAGTAGAATTCCGATATGATCCGCATAATATAGTTCACCAGCAATCAACCGGAATCGGCGGCTGCATGCTGCAACTTTTCTGCGTATTGCTGTAGAAGTCTGGGATGGCAGGTATCTAGTATTGAGAAAGGTCAATATCTGATCATAATAATTAGTTGGCGTAGGCAGGTCGGCGCTTTCGTCGTGAGTTGGTTCAGAAGCATAGATCACTGGAGTTGTGTCATCTATACCTACCGGAGCCTCACCGGAATCTAGTCGAGACAGAAAATCTGCTAAGGCGTTTGAGGTGCCTGGTCTATGTATAACTTCATAGTCAAATTCTTGCAAAAGCAGCACCCATCGTGCTAACCGTCCTCCCAAATGCTGTTGCCAAACTAGATAAATAAGTGCAGCATGATCTGTGTGGAAAGTGAACTTACGGCCCAGTAGATAATGTCTGAACTTTTTGATCGAATACACTAGACCTAAACATTCTCGTTCTGTTACCGAGTAATTCCGTTCAGCAGGGGCTAATCTTCGACTAGCGTAATACACAGGTCTGAACCATTTATCAGTTGTTTGCATTAGGACGCTGCCAATAGCTATATCTGAAGCATCAACAAATACATGGAAGGGGTGATCCCAGTCCGGCGGTTGTAAAATAGGAACTTGTTTTCCCAGTTTAGCTACGTCAGATACAGGGGTCTATTGGAACTTAACAAGATTCGCTTATGCGCAAATATTTCAATACTTAATTCGCTGGAGTCCTTAGCACAAGAATCAAGTCACTTGTTCAGATAGATATTAAACCATTCTACAATCGACGTCACCGCGAATACAGTCATGAAGGACCGAATTCCTGAAGACCATCTGTACCTGCTCAAGCTTCTTACGGCGACATTCATTTACCATACCACGACAGAGTAAACATTAAAACAATGTATCCCCGGTAGCACCAGAACTACTAACTTCTACGTGCAGAACTTGTTAACTGTCCGGTGGATCATCCCAAGACGTTCAGTCAGACCAATACATACAACTACACGCTCAGTAAAGATTCACAGACAAAACGTCGGGCCTACGGCAGGTGAGTTGCTGAAACGGGACAAGTTTGCAATCGCACGACTAACAACAAGACGAATACAGAGAAAGATCAAACCAACGGATACACAGGACACTTAGACAATCTTAAACATAACAAGATTAACTAACATCAGTGTTAGTATATGATCAATGTCTACCCCTCATGATTGTATGCACATTTTGTAAGGCCCCCTTTATGAGGAGAAGCCAAGCGTGCATTACCCAATTGATGGGAATCCCAACTTGAATGTTGGATGAAGGTCATATTGGACCATGTAAGATATTATAAGGAAAGGGAGTTACCAGGGTCCCCAATTGTGGGGTCCGGGGCAGCGGTGAGCAGCCCCGGCTGGGGGGTCCAAGGGGGCCAGCGGGCCCCCTGGCTGGGGGGTCCCAGGGGGCCAGCGGGCCCCCTGGTGGGGGTCCGGGGGCAGCGCCCCCGGCGCAACGGTAAAGGGAATATTCCATGGAATATTCCCTGTCGGAGTCAGAAAACATCTATATTTGTTAGGTCGGTTCAACCAGTCTAAGCCGTGTATGGCAATTACGCGGGCGGTGGCCGCCCACGCTCTGCCGCCCATGTATTGCCGTCCATGGCAGGCCACCCATGATCCTATATATACATGACTTCTGCACTACCTAAGACACCGAGTTGAGCCAGCATACCTCTACCTTGTATCTCCCTATCTAGAGTTGTCTAGATCACCATTTAAGCTCTACCTTGAGAGCGCACGGGTGGACAACGCCATCATCTTTGTACTTGCTGCTAGTAGAAAATTGTTGAGATTCTCCTATATTTGTTATCTTCTCTGCTATTGCTCCTGTGTTATATTGCGTAACTATTGTCTTACATGGTATCAGAGCTGTAAGGTTCGAATAGCTTGAGAAGTATCATTATTTTAGCCTACTAGCAGACTAGAATATCAGTAGATTATTCGAGTGATTACATGATGGCTTCATCGTCGAACACTAGTCTTGGTGCTTCTGCTAATGTTAATGCTGCACCTATTCGAATTCATCCACCTGCATTCACTGAAGGGAAGCTGGATGGAACCAACTATACACTCTGGAAGTTCAAAATTTCTGCAATTTTGGACTCCTATGAATTACTTGACACTGTCATGGGACCGATGGGATTGGATCCAGAGCCTATACCAGTTGAAGATCCAGAAAATTCAAGATTGATGATTCAGCCAGATCCAGATCTTCTACGAGCTTGGAAGAGGCGGAATGCTGATGCATTATGTGCGATTGTCACTAGTGTAAGTGATTCTGTGCTTACTTTAGTTCAACATACTACTAAAGCACATGAGGCTTGGGGCATATTGGCTCGACAATATGAGACCAAGAACCACACTAGGATACAGAATTTAGAAAATCAGTTGGCAAATGAAAAGCATTCTGATTCTGAAAAGGTTGAAGATTTTATCAAACAGATAAAGCATCTTCAAGATCAATTGGCTGCAGTTGGTGTTGTTATAACACCAGAAGAGCTGGCTCGAAGATCTGTATGTGTTCTTCCAGCAAAGTATGATGGATTAGTAACAGCCCTTAACACTCAGGTAAGGCCAACTCCTCTTACATTTGAAGAGTTTTGTGCGATGCTTTTAGAAGAAGAGATGCGGCTGAAGAATCGGCAAAGTACAACTGATGCTGCATTCTCAGCAAATGCAAAAGGTAAAGGCTCTTCTGAGGGATCAAAGAAGAAGCCAAAGAAGAAAAAGTTCACAGGAAGTTGCTTCTATTGTGAAAAGAAAGGCCATGCCATCAAGGATTGCAGAAAGAAGCAAGCTGATGAACGGAATGGGACTGTAAAATCATCATGGAAGAACAAAGAGTCTGCAAACAACACAGAGCTGGAACTTTGGGTAGCTATTGAAGAGGTATGTTCATCTGCTCAAGCTCGTGTTGATGAGCCATGGATTTTAGATAGTGGAGCTTCTCGCCATATGACCAGTAAAAAGGATTGGTATAGTTCCCTAGTGCCTCTGCGGGAATCCATCAATGTAGTGGTGGGAAATGACTCCAAGTGTCCAGCCGAAGGAACTAGAACCATCTCTTTTATCACTTCTCCAGGTGTTGAGAAAAAGTTATCCGATGTTCTCTATGTACCTACACTCAAAAGAAATTTGTTGTCAGTTTCTACAATAACAGATCGTGGACTTGAAGTTCACTTCAATAAGAGTGGTGCAGAAATCATGGATTCATCAGGTAATGTTGTAGGTAAAGGGATACGACGGGATAACTTGTATGAGTTAAGTGCTTTAACTGCTACAGAAGATAAAGATGTAAGCAGGTTATGGCACCAAAGATTTGGGCATCTCGGATTTGCAGTTTTGAAGGAGATGCAAGGAACAGGGATGGTTGCTCATTTGCCTGCATTTTCAGATTTGCAGGAACCTTGTGAAGCTTGTATGATGGGCAAGCAACAACGAAAGGCATTTCCAAGAGAGACCAGCAATCGATCTCAAGCTCCTCTAGAGTTGGTACATGCTGATCTCTGCGGTAAAATGTCTACACCTGCTTTAGGAGGATCTTTCTACTTTTTGCTGTTAGTCGACGATTATAGTAGAAAGATGTGGGTTTATTTCATTCGAGAGAAGGCTGATGCTTTTGAAAAATTTAAAACGTGGCATAAGTATGTAGAAAATGAATCAGGAAGGAAACTGAAGAAATTTAGAACAGATAGAGGAGGTGAGTTCTTGTCAACAGAATTCAACAATTACTGTAAGGATCATGGTGTGAAAAGGCAACTTACCACAGCTCATACACCTCAACAAAATGGCGTTGTTGAGCGCAGGAACAGGACAGTAGTTGAAATGGCTCGTTGTATGTTGAAGGCTCAAGATATGCCTGATTCATTCTGGGCAGAAGCAGTCAATACAGCAGTGTACATCCTCAATCGAAGCTACACAAAAGCACTGAAGGGGATGACTCCTCAAGAAGCATATTCTGGTAAAAAGCCTTCAGTTTTGCATTTCAGAATTTTTGGTTGTTTCTGTTATGCACATATTCCTGATTCAACAAGATCAAAGTTGGATTCAAAAAGCAAAAAGTGTGTCTTCCTAGGATATAGTGAAGAGTCTAAAGCATACAGGTTATGGGATCCTGAGGCAAGGAAGATTTTTGTCAGCCGAGATGTGGTGTTTGATGAACGACCACACTTAGTAGAAGATAAAGGTAAATCTACTATCTCATCAAACGGAGAAATATCTCACCTTGTGCCTATCAAAAGACAGGTTAAAGTTGAGGAGGAGGAAACATCTGATGGAGAAATTTCCTCAATAAAAAGCCAACCAGTTGTAGCTGCACAGCGTAAGCCACTACCAAAGTGGGCACAACAGCTCTTTGATGATCACAATCCACATGTAGATGTACCAGAATCATCATCGGATGGATTACGAAGATCAAAGAGAATAGAGGAGCAAAGAAGAGCCTCAGAACACATTGTTAACATGGCTCTAATGGTAGATATCATGGGTTCGATAAAGGAACCTACCACCATTGAAGAAGCCATTGATGATCCAGATTGGAGAGCGGCAATGCAGTCTGAGTATGATAGTATACTAAAAAATGATACATGGGATCTAGTCGACTTGCCGCCAAAGAAGAAGGTAATAGGTACTAAATGGATTTGGAAAGCTAAGTATAAAGCTGATGGAACATTAGAAAAGTATAAGGCACGATTAGTTGCACAGGGTTTTTCACAGATTGAAGGATTTGATGTTCAAGAAACTTTTGCACCAACAGCACGCATGACAACTATTCGGACGGTACTTGCAGTAGCTGCACAAAAGTCTTGGCCTATTTTCCAGATGGATGTCAAATCTGCATTTTTGAATGGTCACCTCAAGGAGGAGGTATATGTATCTCAACCACCAGGTTTTGAGGTGCCCAATTCAGAAAATAAAGTTTGTAGGTTGAAGAAAGCTTTGTATGGACTTAAGCAAGCTCCACGGGCTTGGTACCAACGAATAGATCATTTTTTCAAAAATATGGGTTTTGAAAGAAGTACTTCTGATGCTAACTTGTATGTAACGAAAAGGGATAGCAAGCTAGTTGTTGTCATTGTATATGTAGATGATTTGATCATTACAGGAGATCATCAAGAACTCATCAATCAAACTCGAATCAACTTGGGAACTGAGTTTGAAATGACAGACTTAGGTCTACTCCATTTTTGTCTGGGAATTGAAGTATGGCAAAGGAAGGATGGCATTTTCATCTCACAACAAAAATATTCCAAAGAAATTCTCAAGGCATTTGGAATGATGGACTGCAAACCAACTAGCACACCTATGGAGGTAAATCATAAGCTATCTATGGATGATAACATGCCTGATGTAGATGCTAAGAAGTATAGGAAGCTCGTTGGAAGTCTTATTTTTCTGTGCAACACTAGACCAGACATTTGCTATGCTGTTGGAGTGTTAAGCAGGTTTTCCAACAAACCTAAGGAGAGTCACTGGAATGCTGGAATGCGAATTCTAAGGTACATTGCAGGAACCTTGGATTTTGGTATTTTGTATACCACAGGTGATACACTCCAAGGATATTGTGATTCAGATTGGGCTGGAGATTGTGATTCTAGAAAATCAGTTTCTGGATATTGTTTCTCACTTGGTTCAGGAATATTTTCTTGGGTAAGTAGGAAGCAACAAACTCTCGCACTCTCCTCCACTGAAGCAGAGTACAAAGCAGCTTGTTTTGCTTCTTGTGAGGCAGTCTGGTTAAGGAGAATTCTTGCAGATCTAGGCTTTCCATCAAATATGCCAACTGTACTCAAGTGTGATAATCAAAGTTGTATGGCTATTGCAAAGAACCCAGTATTTCATGCTCGCACCAAGCACATAGAAGTACAGTACCATTACATTCGTGAGCTAATTGAAGATGAAATTTTGGAGCTAGAATATTGCCCAACAGAGGCAAATTGTGCTGACATATTCACTAAAGCACTTGGAAGAGAGCAGCTCAACAAGCATCTTCAACAGATGGGCATAGGACCGAGACCTACTTGACTTATCATCGGTAAACATTGAGGGGGGGTGTTAGTATATGATCAATGTCTACCCCTCATGATTGTATGCACATTTTGTAAGGCCCCCTTTATGAGGAGAAGCCAAGCGTGCATTACCCAATTGATGGGAATCCCAACTTGAATGTTGGATGAAGGTCATATTGGACCATGTAAGATATTATAAGGAAAGGGAGTTACCAGGGTCCCCAATTGTGGGGTCCGGGGCAGCGGTGAGCAGCCCCGGCTGGGGGGTCCAAGGGGGCCAACGGGCCCCCTGGCTGGGGGGTCCCAGGGGGCCAGCGGGCCCCTTGGTGGGGGTCCGGGGGCAGCGCCCCCGGCGCAACGGTAAAGGGAATATTCCATGGAATATTCCCTGTCGGAGTCAGAAAACATTTATATTTGTTAGGTCGGTTCAACCAGTCTAAGCCGTGTATGGCAATTACGCGGGCGGTGGCCGCCCACGCTCTGCCGCCCATGTATTGCCGTCCATGGCAGGCCACCCATGATCCTATATATACATGACTTCTGCACTACCTAAGACACCGAGTTGAGCCAGCATACCTCTACCTTGTATCTCCCTATCTAGAGTTGTCTAGATCACCATTTAAGCTCTACCTTGAGAGCGCACGGGTGGACAACGCCATCATCTTTGTACTTGCTGCTAGTAGAAAATTGTTGAGATTCTCCTATATCTGTTATCTTCTCTGCTATTGCTCCTGTGTTATATTGCGTAACTATTGTCTTACAATCAGATCACACACAGACGAACAGTCTGGTGAATTTCCCAACAAAATCCCGTCTCTGCGTCTCTTTTTCATTGCTTTATATAAACTTTTACAAGAATGCGCGTAACAACCTTTCGCGCGTGTTTTACAAAGATTTCCGTTATGCGAGTCTCACTATGGCGGCCGGCTAACAGACCCAAACAAGGTAACATATGTGTGCAAATTGAATAAAGCTCTTTATGGATTGAAGCACACACCTAGGGCATGGAACCATAGGTTGACTACATACCTTTAGGACCAAGGTTTTATCATGAGTAAAGCAGATACTTCTTTGTTCATCAAGAGAAGTAATTTAGAGGTAATATACCTATGTGTATATGTTGATGATATAATGCTCACATGTAATGATGCTAATGGCATCAAACAGATCAAGAACTAGATGATGAAGGAATTCAGAATTAGTGATCTTGGATCACTAAAATATTTTCTTGGACTTGAGTTAGTCTATACTAATTATGGAATTTACATTACTCAGAGAAAGTATATACAGGATATAATAAAAACGTTTCATTTACAGGATGCCAAAGTTGTAAGTACTCCAATGGAGGTAAACCTAAAGAGGTGGGCTGCGGGGGTGATGTGAGGGGGAGAGGGCGGGGGTGGGCTGCGGGGGTGGGCTGCGGGGATGATGTGAGGGGGGAGGGGGCGGAGGTGGTGTGAGGGTGAGGGGGCGGGGGTGGGCTGCGGGGCTGGTCTGAGGGGGAGGGGGAGGGGGCGGGGGTGGCGTGAGGGGGAGGGGGCGGAGGTGGTGTGAGGGTGAGGGGGCGGGGGTGGGCTGCAGGGGAGGGTGGCGGGGAGGGGAGAGAATTATTTTCCCAATATTGACCTCTGAAGTGGGAAGCTTGAACTATGCTACTTTGACAAGGATTGACATTGCTTATGGAGTAAGTGTTCTAAGTAAGTTTATGCACAACTCTAGGCACCTCATTTGGAAGCTGCCAAAAGGATTTTGAAGTACCTTAAGGGCACTCAAAATCATGGATTGTATTTTCCTTATACCTCAGACTTGCACATCAAGATATGCTCAGATGCAGGTTGGGCAGGATGCAAAGATGATAGAAGGAGTACCTCAAGATACCTATCCTTTGTAGGTGATAAACCTATATCATGGTCTTCAAAGAAGCAACCTACTATTGCTTTATCTTCTATAAAGGTAGAGTATAGAGGATTGGCCAATGCTACTCAAGAGGCCATATGGATCAGATTGTTGTATACAGAATTAGGTTTACATACTACATCTCCAATGATTTTTGGAGACAATACCAACTCATTACATCTTGCAGCTAGCCCTATTTATCATGATAGGACCAAGCATATAGAGGTCCACTATCATTATGTGAGAGAGAAGCTATTAAGCAAGGATATTCAGTTGGCATATGTATCAACCAATATGCAATGTGCAGACTTGTTGACTAAAGCATTAGATGGTACAAAACTTTGCAGGTTTAAATCAATGATTGGATTGCAGGATATTCATGAAGATTGAAGATGAAGAACAAGCCAAAATGTTTGGATTGAGGGGGGGCTATTGGTGCAAAGTGCAAGCCTACACATTTGGCTAGAAGATTCATGAACAATTGAAGCTCCATGGAAACCATTGCTAGAAGAATTTTAAACTTTTACATTTGTAAAAGTTGATTTAACTTGGAAGAATCTTTGTAACTCTCAACAAACTTGTAGAGTTCATTAGCTGAGAAATCACGACTCTATGTTAGAGAAAATAACTCCTAGATTGGTGGATTACTTTTAGAGAGAGCCAAAAGTTGAATTCAAATTCAAATTTGAATGTAACACTTATATAAAGTGACTTGAAAAAGTCACGAGTAGAGGGTGATCAATTCCCGAGTTCTTCACTATCATTTTGTAAGATTGTGAGGCATACATTGTAGCCTACACCACTCTCCATCATCAGGCTATGATTATCAAGCCTATGATATTGTACAACATTGTTCATTAATACAATACATCTACATTGTTCATCTATGATCTCTTTGTTATAGTCCTACATAATTGTCAACTTGTGCTTCCATATCTCAATCAATTCTCCACCATTTTTAATGATCTATAGCTTGTTGGAATCAGCTCCAAGTTGTCTATGTGCTCACAAATTTTGAACGAAATCCATTCAGCCAATTTGGAGAAAAGCGCATCAAAGCACTCACTGGTCAAACTCTGGAGAGGTCTTAAAAAATCGGGGGTAATGATTCAATTGTTAAATTGATTGCTCTGTGTATAGTGCATCATTTCAAGTGATTTCACTTGGAATCATTAGATTACTAAGATAATTATATATCTCTAAAAGGAATTTTTCTAATTTCTACTGTAATGGTAGCTTTGAGCATAACAAGGAGCACGTGTATGATAAAAAATAGAAGGCTTTCATTGATCCTTCTATTTAGAAGTAGTCTGTTTTGATTCAATCTTTCCTTACATCATTTCCAAAGTACAAAGGCACTTGTATAGTGGCATTGGAAAGCTAAGAGGGCCCACATATCAACTCTAAAGTTACAAAGGGCTGGTACTAAGTAGGATTTGGCAGTACCTACTCATTTCTTGGAGTGTCCATCCATCTATCCCAACAATTCGCAACCTTGGTCTCTTGAGCCCCTTGTTGTCATCCTTAGTATCTTGAACCTGGCTCTCACCTATGCTAGGTATCTTGGATCCTCAATCTAGTGGTTCTATTGAAAGTATGTTCCAAGATCTTTCCAATGGTATCTTACACGTCTAAATCCGACCTACGAATTAAGAGATACACTCAAATCTTTGTTGGGCTCACCTTTGAAAACAATGCGCATGCCCTTCCATCCACTTTTCCCAAGCCTAATTCTTAAGCTCTGATACCAATCATGGGATTTGAACTCATGAGCTACCGGATAGGAGTATGATGGGCTAACCACTTGCCCCAAAAGCCATGGTTGAGGGTTAGTTCCTTATCCTCCCTCTTAGGGTGTGGTTCAACCATCTCTTGCCCATCATATCAGGAGTCTAACAAGGGGGATACATGTCTTCTAATTTTAATGCATCTCTTGCTAAATGTGGGATAAAACATCAGTGTATAGTGCTGTACACACCTCAACAAAATGGAGTTTCTAAAAGGAAGAACAAGTCACTCATGGAGATGGTGAGGTGTATGGTCAAAAGTCGGGCTTTGGCTTGAGGCTATTATGTGTGCAACATATGTACTTAACAGGTGTCCCACCAAAGCACTACAATCTATCACTCCATATGAGGCTTGTCATGGTCGCAAGTCATCTTTTGATCATCTCTGTGTTTTTGGTTTTCTGGCATATGCATTAGTGCCTAAACAACAATGCATGAAATTGGATGATAAAGCGGTGAAATGTATTTTTATTGGGTATAGTTTTGAAAGCAAAGGCTATCGTTTGTATCATGCACAAACTAAACTTATTTTGGTTAGTCATCATGTTGTTTTTGTGGAAGATGCAATTCAGCCATTACTTTCATGTACTAAGGAGACTTCTTTTAGCTCTAGAGATGTGTATGACACTTTGCTGTGTCTTTTTACTAGTGGAAAATCAAGTGATGGTCCGAATGAGGCAATTTCTTAGCCTTTAGAGGTTTCATGAGATGATGAAGATCATTCCATTTTTGATGCATATTTACATGATGCACTTGTTGATTAGAGGGCATATATAGAGGAGGCAAAAACTATGGAAATTTGGCTAGTGTAGACTTTGCGAGATAGCAAATTAGATGCACATGTGTCATATCATACTTGTTTAGGCTCTCATAGTGCTTCTTTTGCATCAAAATGCTATGCTATGGTTGCCTCTAGTCTTTGTCATGAGAATGAGCCTATTTTGTTTGATGAAACACAAAATTAAAAAAAATGGATGGGTGATATGCAATCAATGGATATACAAGCTGAAGTGTAAGCATGATGGAACAATTGATAGATATAAGGCTAGCCTTGTTGCAAAAGGTTATGCTCAAGAAAGAGACATTGATTTTTATGAGACCTTTGCTCCCACATGTCGAATGACAACTGCTCATAGCATCTATGCACTTAGTGACTTACATGAAGAAGTGTATGTTTTCCAGCCCCATGGTTTTGTGCAAAATGGGCATGAAAACAAAGTGTGCAGGTTGAAAAAGCCATTATATATGGATTCCTTTATCTTGTAAGAATTCATCAAACTCTTTGGAGAACTATTCTCCACCTCCATCAAATCAGAGTTTCTTCAATGATCCATTATGGGAGTTGCAGATCAAGCTTTCTTGGCTAGTCAGAAGGGCAAAGGAAAATGGAGCTCTTCAACTAGTAAGTAGAAATTTGCTAATTCTACATATTCGAAGAAGGAAGATAAAGATGAGAAGAAATCAGAAAAGCAGAAATTGTTTTCTAAGTATTGTAAAGGGAATGATCATATCATAAAGAACTATCCAAAATTGGCTGCTAAAGAGGCAAAGAAGAAAGAGGCTAGAATGGTTGTTGCAGAGGCCTCTACACCAAAAAGAGAGTCTGCAAATCTTGTGCAGGAAGAAGAATGGCCGTTTACTACTCTCTGCAATTTTGACCCATCTTCTCATGATCAGTGCATGTCTGCACTAGAATCAAATGTTTGATATTTTGACAGTGGGGCAACCAAACATATTACCTCGCAGCGCAGTTTCTTCTCTTCACTCGAGCCTACCCCTATAGGGAATACTGTTACATACGCCAACAACTCCTCTTATCCCGTTATGGGAGTTCGTAAGATCATTTTGACTACTGCTGATGGTAGTTCTTTCACTTTTTCAGATGCATTATTTGTGCCAAGGATCAAGAAGAACTTGTTATGAGTTTCTGCACTAGCCAAGATTGGCTTGGTTGTGAAATTTGTTGATGACAGGTGTATAGTTCACAATTTGTCAAATGGCGATGTGATTATTGCTTCTGGCATTTTATGTCATGGGCTATATAAGCTCATAGACTATGAAAGATCTGTAAATGATTTGGCATGTGCAGTAAATGATTCTCAGGCTATGTCAGATGCAAAGCTTTGGCATGCATGCTTTGGTCATGTGAATTTTGCTATTTTGCTATGCCTGCAGAACTTTGAAATGGTGTCCTCTTTGCCCAAACTTGAGGCACCTAGAAAACATATTTGTGAAGGCTATATTTTGGGCAAAATGCAACGTTCATCCTTTCCAAAAGATGGTTCAGTTTGGGCTACTCAGAAATTGCAGCTTGTACATAGTGATGTTTGTGGCCCTATGCAGACACCTTCTTTTGGGAATTATCTTTACTTCGTGACTTTCATTGATGATTTTTCCAGGCATGCATGGGTATATCCATTGAAGGCAAAGTCCGAAGTGTTCATGTGCTTCAAACAGTTTTTGGTTTTGGCTGAAAATCTGTCAGCATGTAAAATGGGCACCCTTTGTTTTGATCGGGGGGGGGAATATATGTCATTTGACTTTAATGCATTTCTGGCTGAACATGGGATAAAACACCAGTGTACAGTGCCATAGACACCTCAATAGAATGGAGTTGCTGAACAAAAGAACAGGTCACTCATGGAGATGGCGAGATGTATGGTCAAGAGTCAGGCTTTACCACATAGTTTCTGGCTTGAGGCTGTCATGTGTGCAGCATATGTACTTAACATGTGTCCCACTAAAGCGCTGCAGTCTATCACTCCATATGAGGCTTGGCATGATCGCAAGCCATATGTTGCTCATCTGCATGTTTTTGGTCGTTTGGCATATGCATTCGTGCCTGAACAACATCGTAGAAAATTGGATGATAAAGCAGTAAAATGTATTTTTGTTGGGTACAGTTCTAGAAGTAAAGGCTATCGTCTGTATCATCCAGAGACTAAATGCATTCTGGTTAGTCGTGATGTTATTTTTGTGGAAGATGCTATTCAGCCATTGCTTTCATGTACTAAGGAGACATTTGTTAGCTCCAAAGACATGTATGATACTTTGATGCCTCTTTTTACACGTGGACAGTCTAGTGCTGGTCCTAATGAGGGAAATTCTCAGCCTTTGCAAGTTTCATATGATGATGCAGATCATCCCATTTCTGATGCAGATTTACATGATGCACTAGTTGATGAGAGAGCTGATATTGAGCATGCAAAAACTATGCCAAAATGGCTGGTACAGACTTTTCGTGATAGCAAATTAGATGCACCTCTGTCATATTGTACTCGTTCAGGCTCTCATAGTGCCTCTTCTGCATCAGATTGCTATGCTATGGCTACATCTAGTCTCTGTGATGAGAATGAGCCTGTTTCGTTTGATGAAGCACAAAATTCAACAAATTGGATGGCTGCTATGCAATCTGAATAGGATGCAATAATGAAAAATGGTACTTGGTCTTTATGTGACTTGCCTCCTGGCAAGAAGGCCATTGGCACTAAGTGGGTATACAAGCTGAAGCGTAAACCTGATGGTACATTTGACAGGTATAAGGTTAGGCTTGTTGCAAAGGGTTATGC
Source organism: Ceratopteris richardii (assembly GCA_020310875.1). Lineage (NCBI taxonomy): Eukaryota > Viridiplantae > Streptophyta > Polypodiopsida > Polypodiales > Pteridaceae > Ceratopteris > Ceratopteris richardii. The sequence goes on along the minus strand of CM035442.1, from coordinate 101,413,150 downwards.
GCAGGAAAAAGGCATTGATTTTGATGAGACCTTTGCACCTACATGCCATATGACTACTATTCGGAGCATTTTTGCACTTGCAGCCCATCATGGTTGGAATGTACATCCGTTGGAAATTAAAAATACATTTCTGAATGGTGACTTGCATGAAGAAGTGTATGTTTTTCAGCCTCGTGGCTTTGTGCAGAAAGGGCATGAAAAACAGGTGTGCAGGTTAAAGAAGGCATTATATGGTTTAAAGCAAGCACCACATGCTTGGTATGAGAAGATACATGCCTATCGGATTGCACATAGTTTTGAGAACAGTCCAACGAAAAGCACCTTATATGTTAAGCGTGCTAATGATGTGCTTCTGATCATTGCCAGGTTTATGTTGATGACATGCTTCTCACTGGACCTCATGAGAGGCATATTGCTGATTTAAGGCTGATCTGCATGCCTCATTTGAGATGTCTGATTTGGGGCATTTACATTACTATTTGGGCATTCAGATTATGCAAGTTGATGGTGGAATGGCTTTGTGTCAAACAAAATATATTGACACATTATTGCACCGTTTTGGCCTTGAAGACTGTAAGCCTATTGCCACTCCTATGGAAATAGGTTTACGTTTGAGTCTTGATGTTGGAGATGCATTTGATGTTGTTCTCTATCAGCAAGCTGTTGGATGCTTGATTTACTTATGCATTACTCGGCCAGATATTCAGTTTGCTGTCTCACAGATGAGCAAGTTTATGCATTGCCCAGGAGTCAATCATTGGTAGGCGGTTAAGCGCATCTTTCGCTACTTGAGTGGTACTCGGCTACTTGGTTTTTTTTATCCCAAGGGGGGATCACTATCGCCAGATTTGCATGCTTTTTCTGACTCTGATTGGGCTTGTTGCTATGACACTCGTGTGTCCACTAGTGGCTTTTGCTTCATGCTTGGTAGCTCATGTATATCTTGGTTGAGCAAGAAGCAGCCTACTGTGGCCACTTCCAGTTGTGAGGCTGAGTATAGGGTAGCTTTCACAACTACTGTTGAGTGTGTGTGTGGCTCAGACGCCTTATGGCTGATTTGGGTGTTGGTCAGTCTTTTGCCACCACCATTTTCACTGACAGTGAGAGCGCATTGGCAGTTGCGAGGAACCCTATGTTCCATGCGCGCACTAAGCACATTGAGGTGCATTATCATTATGTCAGGGAGAGGTTCTCTGCTGGGGAGATCAGCTTGGCATATGTGCCCATGCGGGAGAACATTGCAAACCTTTTCACGAAGGCTCTACCTAGGGAGAAGTTTGAAGCTTTCCGCAAAGCTTTGGGCTTACTTCCTTTTGTGGAGTGATTTCCACATAGCTTGGAACTTCCTTATACATGAGTGCCAGCTACCTGTTCACCGCATCACCCCTAGGGGGGATTTGTTGATATATTTAGGTAGTGATGTGTGTGAACACTCTAGGACCACCAAGGCACTTTTTTCCCTCTTTAGGAGGTTTTTTCCCCCCAGCTTGTATATACGCCTATTTCCCTAATGGGCTACTTATCTTTGTACATTCTCTAATAATACATTCAGTATTGTGTGTTGTGCTCCAAGCTTCTTCTTCTTCCTTGTGCTGTTCGCGTGCTTCCGCAGATGTCTAACTCCAACAATTGTGATGTCCGGTACATTATGTAATGGTTTGTATCGCATGGATACATATAAGAGGGATGCCTCAAATGCCTTGGTTGCTCATAGTTCTTCCATGGCTGAAATGGAGCTTTGGCATGCTCGTTTTGGTCACTTGAACTTCAATAGTTTGCTTTACTTGCAAAAGAAGGACATGGTTATTGGCTTGCCTACACTTGAGTCCAAGGTTGCATTCTTGGAAAAATGCATCGTTCTTCTTTTCTAAAAGATAGTGATACACACACTACAAGAAAATTGCAGCTTGTTCATAGTGATGTATGTGGTCGCGTCAAGATTCCATCTTTTGGGAAGCATGTGTATTTTGTTACCTTCATTGATGATGCTACTCGGCATACATGGGTGTATCCTATGAAACCAAAGAATGAGGTATTTCTTGCTTAAAAGCATTTTTAGCTATGGCTGAAAATTTTTCTTCACAAAAGATTTTGACTCTACGCACGGATCGTGGTGGTGAATACATGTCACATGAGTTTAATGCTTTTCTTCGTGAAAGAGGTATTTCACACCAATGTATGGTGCCATATACACCTTAGCAAAATGGTGTTGCCGAGCATAAAAATAGAACTCTACTTGAAATGGCATGATGTATGGTTAAAGGAAAGCATCTTCCTCATAAGTTTTGGATGGAAGCGGCCATGTGTGCAAATGATGTGTTGAATCGTTACCCTACAAAAGCATTGAGAGTCATCACTCCTTATGAGGCTTAGAATGGTCATAAGCCTATGGTTAGTCATATGCATGTGTTTGGTTGTTTGGCATATGCTCTTCTGCCATCACAACAACGTCACAAACTTGATGACAAGGCAAAGAAATGTATATTTGTTGGTTATAGTGCTGAAAGTAAGGGATATAGCATGTACCATCCATTGACGAACACCATTATTGGGAGTCGAGATGTGGTATTTGCTGAAAATTCAATTTTTCCTCTACTTGAATGCAAAAAACAGCCAACAGTTAGCTCACAAGATGTGTTCGATACACTCATGCCTTTGTTCCAAAATGGTGCGCTTGACTATGGCCATGTAGACCAGCCAACTGAGGCTCAAAGGGCTGAGAAATTCCAGCCAAATAAGGCTGAAAATGCAGAGAATTCCAGCCAAACATGGCTGAAAAATTTCAGTCAAAAAATGTCCAAACTGCTAGAAATTTCCAGCCACATATGGCTAAACATTTGCATCAAAATATGGCTGAAAATGAGCATGAAATTCAGCTCATGCATGATGTACATATTGAAGATGTTTTACATAATGAACACATGTCTATCAAGAGTGCACAATCTATGCCAAAGTGGATGAAACAAACTTTGCAGGATAGCAAATTGAGTGCACCTTTACTTGGTAGAACAAGATCAAGCTCTCACCATGCATCAAGTAATTTTGTGGATTATTCTCTTATTGCTACAACATGTAATGAAGAACCACTTTCTTTTGAAGATGCATGCGATGATCCACAATGGATGAGTGCTATGCAATCAGAAATGGATTCCATACATAGAAATGGTACTTGGGAGTTATGTGAATTGCCAAAAGGAAAGAATGCCATTGGTACAAAGTGGGTTTATAAGATTAAGAGAAAATATGATGGTAGCATTGATCGCTACGAAGCTACATTGGTTGCCAAAGGATATGACAACAATATGGCATCGACTATGAGGAAACTTTTGCACCTACTTCACGCATGACTACCATTCATACCGTGGTTGCATTGGCTACCCATCGAGGTTGGAAAGTGCATCAGTTGGACATAAAAACAGCCTTCTTGAATGGTGATTTGTACGAAGAGGTCTATGTGAAGCAACCTCCTAGATTTGCTATGAAAGGGAAAGAGCATATGGTTTGTCGGTTGCATAAAGCCTTGTATGGTCTCAAGCAAGCTCCACGTGCATGGTATGACAAAATACATAAGCACTTGATTGCTCTTGGCTTCACATGTAGTCAGATTGAAAGCACACTCTATGTACGCAAAAATGGGGCTGATCTTATAGTGCTTGTTCTTTATGTCGATGACATACTCTTGACTAGGTCATGTGATGCAAAACTTGACATTCTTATGGCTGATTTGCAGCATACTTTTGATGTCACTTATCTTGGTCTTTTGAGCTACTATCTTGGCATCTAGTTTGTATCCATTGAGGGGGGAATTGTTATGCATCAAGCAAAGTATGTTGAAAAACTACTTCAGGATTTTGACTTTGAGGATTGTAAGCTAGTTTCCACACCAATTGAGACAGGATTCAGGTTCTCAGTTGAGGATTCCAGTGATGCATTTGACACTTCTCTTTATCAGCAAGCTGTGGGATGTCTTATATATGCATGCAACACAAGGCCGAATATACAGTATGTAGTTTCCCAGTTGAGTCGATTCATGCATAGCCCTGGCACTAAGCATTGGCAAGTGGTGAAACGTGTGTTTAGATATCCCCGAGGCACTTTGAGCTTAGGTCTCTTTTATAGCAGAGATGTTCAGCCACGCTTGCATGCTTTTACATATAGTGGTTGGGCTAGTTGTTATGATACTCGCATGTCCACTAGTGGTAATTGCTTTTTCCGTGGAGACTCATGCATATCTTGGTTGAGTAAGAAGCAACCTACAGTGGCGACATCGAGTTGTGAAGCTGAGTACAGGGCAGTGTTCACAATGACAGTGGAGTGTATATGGCTGAGATGCCTATTGATAGATCTTTGCATGGAGATTGATGCTGCTACACATATTCTCACTGATAGTCAGAGTGCTTTGGTTGTTGCACAAAACCTAGTGTTTCATGCACGGACCAAACATATTGAGGTGCATTATCACTATGTGAGAGAGCGCCTTCATGCAGGAGATATTGATTTGGTATATGTGCCTACACAAGATAATGTGGCAGACATATTGACCAAAGCTCTTCCACGAGAAAATTTTGAAGCTTTTCGCAAAGCTTTAGGCTTATTACCTTGTGGGGGCTGATCTATCACTCCCTGTATGTGTTCACATCATTCGTTCCAGGGGGGTTTGTTACACTTATGTGTTCCTTGAGTAGCTTTGATGTGAACCTTTTCCCTATACATGGGCACTTTTTACTCTAGTGATGGCTAGAGGTTTTTTCCCCATGTTACCACATACTTGATACTCTCATATGTGGTGGTACTTTGTACTTAGCGATATCATTCTGCTCTTACTTCAGTTCAGTTTTATCGTCAATAGGGAGAGCTATTCCAACCATCGTCTTCTCTGTGTGTCTTGCTGTGTTTGTCCTCTTTGTGTGTGCTTCTCGTGTGTCTCTCGCACTTCTACACACACCCAACATGTACAAAGAGGAGAAGCCTTTGCAAGTTTACTGTTATTAAAAAAGAAGGTGCAACAAAATGAAAGAGCAACACAATGATGACCAAAGTATATGTATATTGCTTCAATGTTAATGTAAAATGGATTGGAAGTATTTATATAGACTCTTGAAGCCCTCCATGACTTTCACAAGTGTGGTTTGAATTCAAATCAAAGCAAGATAGTTTGTTGGAATGAAGAGAATCAATCTCCTATAATCTAGGAAAAGTAAAGTCAAGTTTGATGACTTAATTTAGGTGACTTTATTGATTGATGAATCATTGAGTTGAACTACTTCAAATTCTTGGAATTCCACCTCTCCTTTTATCCTTTTACAAGTGTGAAGCTCTAGGCTATTACATTGGGTAATTGATCATAAAAGATCCTTAGAAAGAATACAATAAATGAGCATAAATAAAGAAATCTTTAATGGATGTCTTTCACATAATCCAAAGATGATGTAGAGATAATCCTCCTAAAGCATAGTGTAAGATTGATGTTCCAACAGATCCCCCTCAAGCTAAAGTATCTTTGATTCTTCAACCTTTGATAGAGTGAATACATGCTATTGCTTTGAATCATCAAAGTTTGATTTCATCAAGTGCCTTTGTCATCATATCTCTTAGTTTATTTTCACTTGAAACAAAAGAAATATCAATCTCTTTTGCCAAGAGCTTCTCTCTAATGAAGTGGTAATGAAACTCTATGTGTTTTTTTCTTGGATGGAAGATAGGGTTTGCTTCTAAGTTCAAAGAAGTTACATTATCTCCAAATATGTGAGGTTTGGAACTCATGTCCCAAATCTATATACAATGCTTTTAACCATATTGCCTCTTGAGTTTGTATGGTCAAACCTCTATATTCAGCTTTAGTTGAGGATAAAGCAACTGTTGGTTGCTTGTTGGAACTCCATGACACTAGCTTTGAACCTACAAATGCTAAGTAACGAGAGGTACTTCTTCTATCATCCTGAGTTCCTACTTGTTTTTCATGTGAATGTATCTTGATATCCAAATATGATGAGTAAGGATAGAATATACCTTCATTGAGTGTCCCCTTGAGGTACTTGAGTACTCTCTTAGCTGCATCCATGTATGCTATTCTTGGAGAGTGCATAAATTGGCTTAGCACTCCTACACAATATGAAATATCTACCCTTGTTTGAGTTGCATATATCAAGCCACCAAAAAAGCTTTGATACTCTTTAATGTCTTCAATATTTTCATCTTCATAAACACTAATTTTATGATTCATTTCCAAAGTTGTACCTATAGTTTTAGTGTTCCCTATGTTGAACTTTAGAAGTAGATCCTAAATGTATCTCCTCTGAGTCAAACACACTCCTTTATGTGCGTATATTGTTGGAACATCACGCTTACACTATGCTGGAGGTGGATTTGATCTACATAAAAAAAGCTACAGTTTGGATTATGCCAAAATATCCATTGAAGCATTCTTTTACCTATGCTCATTTATTGTATGTTTAAAAAAGAGTTTTTATGGATCATTTACCATTGTAAAAAGCCTAGAGCTTTACACATGTAAAAGGAGAAAAAGAGACCACTTTTCCTAGGTTGTAGGAAAGTGATTTGATTCCCTCCAACAACCTTTATTGCCTTCATTTGAATTCAAAATCCTACTGTAGAAGTTGTGGAGCAATTCAAGAGTCTATATAAAGACTTCAAATCACTTGTACATTACATGGAAGCAATATACATACACTTGTAGCCATTGTCTTGCTCCATTTTTCTACATCACCTTCTTCAAAAACATTAGCTTGCAGAGTTGCTGCTCTCTCTAGAGAGCTCCAAATTGGATGAATGAGCACTAATTGGAAATTTATTAGTGTTTGGTTTATGAATATAAATTTTCAAAGCATTTGGTTTATTAGATTGGGAGAATCTCAATTTTTCTCTCTCAAGGTCTATCTCTATGCATTCTAAAAAATAGCAGGTACCACTATTGAGTGTGAGGTTCATTCCAAAGGCATATTTTGCTTATTTCTTGTACAATTGTGCATTCCTTTTGAGTTTTTTCCACAACATACATACCCTCAATCAAAACATAAAGAAAATTTGACATTTGCATTTTTGTTTTTCTTTTTCTATTTGAATAAATAATAAACAAGGTCACCCAAATATTTTTTCGATTTTTTCCAAAGAAATGATACAAGATATAGCATGAACATATCCTCAACAATCAATAACCACTTGAGAGAACTCTCAAGTACCTTCATTTTACACCATATGTTTTGATGTCCACCTAAAGATGCATTATTAAAGTGCCACATTATAACACCATGCTTAGGCACAATGCTTTTCATTCCATCCAAAAGACATCACAAACTATTTAGAAAAGCTTTTTAGGTATTGTTTTATATGTAGACATTGTAGAAACTAACTTCTTTAAAACTATTTGTTTCATGAGTTTTCAAAGAAAACTAGTAATTTGTTAGTTGGCATGGAATGCAAGAGAGAAAGATAGAGAGGAGCATTTGAAGATTACATTGCACAAAAATGGACCTAAAAAATGGCAAATCATGAAATACTAGTGAAGGTTAGGAAGATATGAAATACATATATGGTATCTAAACACAAAGAGAGGAATAAAAGATGAAAATTTGAAGAGCTTTTTATTTTTTTTTATCTCAAGAGAGCCATTAGACGAGGTCACCCACTAGCTCCTCTTCTTTTCATGATCACAATTGATGGTCTTAATTGTATGGCAAAAGATCACACTCAAATGGGGCATATATGTGGACTATTGCTACTTAAAGGCCATAAAAGAAATATGTTTAGGATTTTGGATGACGCCAATGTGTCCCCAATTGTGGGGTTCGGGGCAATGGTGAGCAGCCTCGGCTAAGGTGTCCAAGGGGGCCAGCGAGCCCCTTGACTGGGGGTTCCCTGGAATATTTCCTCTCGAAGTAAAAAATCATTTATATTTGCTAGTTCGGTTTAACTGACCTAAGATGTGTATGGCAACTATGTGGGTGGTGGCTGCCCACACTCTACCGCCCATGTATAGCCGTCTGTGGAAGGCTACTCATTATCCTACATATAAATGAATTTTGCACTACCTGAGACATCGAATCGAGCCAACATACCTCTACCTTCTATCTCCCTATCTAGAGTTGTCTAGATCACCAGTTAAGCTCTACCTTGAGAGTGCATGGGTCGATAACGTCATCATCTTTGTACTTGCTATTAGTAGAAAAGATTTCCTTTGTCAATTTTTTCTTGTACCTAATGATAAATTATTGGAAAAGATAGATAAAGCTTGCAAAAGCTTTTGGATTTAGAGGTCTAGGGAAGCACACAAAAAACACAAGGAAGAAGAATAAGATTGGAGAACAACACAATACTGAATGCATTACCAAGTGAATGTACAAAAATAAGTACCATCAAGGCTATATTCTTATATACAACTAAGGAGAAAAAGTATCCTAAAGAGGGGAAAGGGTGTCAGAATGGTCCTAAGTGTGTTCATAGACATCACCACCAAAATATAGCAACACATCCCCCTTAGGAGTGATGTGGGTGAATAAGGCGATGACACCTGTGTATAATGAAGTGCCAAGAAATGTGGAAAGAAATCATACAAAAAAGGAACTGAGCCCAAATGTTTGCGAAAAGCTTCAAACTTCTCCTAGGCAAAGCCTTTGTGAAAAGATCTACAACATTATTCTGTGTGTACACATAAACCAAATTGATCTCTCAAGAAGATAATCTCTCCCTAACATAATTATGGTGCACCTTAATGTGCTTTGTGCAAGCATGGAACACAAGGTTCCTCACATCTACCAATGCACTCTAACTATCAGTAAAGATGGTGGTGGCAAAATATTGATGAACACCCAAATCAACTAGAATGCATTTGAGCCACACACACTCAAAAGTCATTGTGAAAACTTCCCTATAGTTAGCCTCATGAGTAAAAATGGCCATAATAGGTTGCTTTTTGCTACCAAGACATGCATGAGCTACCAAGCATGATGCAAAAACCATTGGTGGACACATGGATCTCATAGTAACCATCCCAATTTGAGTAAAAAAGAGCATGTAAATCTCACATAACGATCCCCTCTTGGAATAAAGCAATCCAAGTAGTGAGGTACCACTTAACTAGAAACAGATGCACTTAAGTGCCTATCAATGCTTGACACCTGGGCTATGCATAGAATTCCTCATTTGTGAAACAACAAACTGAATATTAGGCCAAGTTATGCACAAGTAAATCAAGCATCCAATAGCCTACTGATACAGAACAATATCAAATGCATCTCCAACATCACGAATACTTAACCATAAACCTATTTCCATGGGATTGGAAATATGTTTGCAATCCTCAAGGGCAAAATGTTGCAATAATGTCTCAATGTATTTTGTTTGACACAAATATATTAACCCATCAACTTTTATAATTTGAATGCCCAAATAATGATGCAAATGGCCCAAATCTAACATCTCAAAGGAGGCATGCAAATCAACCTTAAATTTAGCAGTAGGCTTCTTGTTGGGATGAGTGATTATCATATCATCAACATACACAACAATGATCAAAGTACATCATCTACATGCTTAACATATAAGGTGCTCTTATTTGGACTATTCTCAAATCCATGTGCTATTAAGTTAGAATGTATCTTTCCATACCAAGCACGTGGTGCTTGCTTCAATATATACAATGCCTTTTTAATGCCCTTTCTACACAAAATCACAAGGCTGAAATACATACAATTCTTCATGTAAATCTCCAATCAAATATGCAATTTTGATGTCCAATTGATGTACTCATGAGTTGTTTACAAAAAGACTATGGAATAGTGTGCAAGGTGTTGAAAAACGTCCTATTACACTTGCAAATATAGTTACTGAAGGTGATGTAGATGGTGTTGAAGATGGAAATATTTTTCATATTCCTATTCATGAGGATGGAGATGGTGTTGAAGATGGAAATATTCTTCATATTACTGAACGTGATGCAGATGGTGTTGAAGATGGTGATATTCTTCATATTCCTATTCTTCATATTATGGGCTTATATGATGCGTTATGTATTGGTTGCAAAAGGACTATGGAATATTGTGTATAATGTTGAAAAACATCCTATTACACTTGCAAATACACTTACTGAAGGTGATGCAAATGATGTTGAAGATGGCAATATTCTTCATATTCCTATTCGTGCTACGGTCCCTACTACACCTATTATAAAGCAAATTTGTTGGGATGGCAAAGATGCTCAAGCACATGCTCTGATAGCCTTTTCTCTCAAATGTGCCATTATTCCTCACATTCACTCTTGTAGAATAACAAAGGATGCTTGGGATACTTTATACCAAGCAAGGAATGAGGCTCATGTTGCTTACCTTCGAAAATAGTTGGAGAGTGAGCACATGAATGAAGGAGATTCCATGGACAATTTTTTGACAAAGATCAAAGATTTGAAGGAGCAGTTGATTTCTGCTGATGAAGTTTTGCCTCACAATTCACTTGTGCAGACAACTCTAAATGGTCTTCCAGATTCATATCAGAGTTTTTCTTCTACTCTTCGATTGATGATGAAAGTCAATCCAATGAGGAGTTAGTCTTAGTTCTGTTGCAGGAAGATCAATCTAGGGAGAACATGTCCATTATGCATGTTACAGATCAAGCTTTCCTGGCTAGTCACAAGGGCAAAGGTAAATGGAGCTCTTCTACTAATAAGTAGAAATCTACTAATTCTACAAAATCAAAGAAGGATGATAGAGACGAGAAGAGAATAGAAAAGCATAAATTGTTTTGCAAATACCGTAAAACAAATGATCATGTCATAAAGAGTTGCCCAAAAGTGGCTGCAAAAGAGGCAAAGAGGAAAGAGGCTGGAATGATAGTTGGAGAGGCCTCTACACCAAAAAAAGAGTCTGCTAATCTTGTGCAGAATGAAGAATGGGCATTTACCACTGTTTGTAGTTATGACCCATCTTCTCATGAACAGTTTATGTCTACAGTAGACTCAAATGTTTGGTACTTTGATAGTGGGGCAACCAAACATATTACCTTGCAACATAGTTTCTTCACTTCACTTGAGCTTGCCCCAACAAGGAATACTGTCACATGTGCCAAAAACTCCTCTTATCTTGTTATGGGAGTTGGTAAGATCATTCTGACTAGTGCTTGGTCATGAAATTTGTTAATGATAGATGTACAGTTCATGATCTGTCAAATGGTGACATCATTATTACTTCTTGCATTTTATGTCATGGGCTATATAAGCTCATAGATTATGCAAAATCTGTGAATGATTCAGCATGTACAATTCAAGATTCTTAGGCTATGTTAGATGCAAAGCTTTGGCATGCATGCTTTGGTCATATGAATTTTGCTAGTTTGCTATGCCTACAAAAATTTGAAATGGTGTCCTCTTTACCCAAACTTGCTCCTTCCTAAAAGATGGTTCAATTTGAGCTAATAAAAAATTGCAGCTTGTTCACATTGATATCTGTGGCCCTATGTAGACACCTTCTTTTGGGAACTATCTTTAATTTGTGACTTTCATCAATGATTTTTCCAGGCATGCATGGGTATATCCATTGAAAGTAAATTCCAAAGTGTTTATGTGCTTCAAGCAGTTTTTGATTTTGGCTGAAAATCTATTAGAATGTAAAATGGGCATCTCCGTTCTAATCGAGGGGAGGGGGTATATGTCTCCTGACTTTAACACTTTCTACGCTGAGAAAAGGTTATTTTATGAGGAAATATTGCATATGCTACATGATTAAAGTTAACATGCTAGTTTTTTCTATATAAAGTAGTTTATAATGTTTATAGAATTATTTTGATTCATAAGAAAACCTAATTTTTTTAGGATGAATTTTTATTCTCGATAGAGAGGATTATGGCCATTCAATGAAATATTGAGATTTTTAGTGGTATGTGAGATACATACAAAATTATTGGTTCAAAGACATGTAGCATATCTTTATGCTACTATATAATGCTTTTTGAAATAAAACACAAACCATTTTAGTGTTTTTATGAATCAATATCATATAGAAGGCTACTAAAGTGTATGACTATATAATGAGCACCCTATATTGTACTAATTTTTTTATTAGAAAAATGATTTTTCTAGTTCCCAAGACTTGTCTTAAATGATTATATGACAATAAACTAACATTAGGAAAATGATTTCAATAGGAGGAAAATTCTGTTTATGGAGATATTTCTTACTTCTCATATATAAATTTATAGAAAAATAGTTTTTCTCAACCATATTCAATCATTTCTATATTTTGAGTTATCAAAAAATATTATTTTCTTAAATATATATTTTTTATAGGGCATCTAGGTATAGATCTTTATGGGGCTTTAAGGTTATTTTTCAAAATTTTATTTGATTAATATGTTTAATTTTTTTTATTTATTAGAAAAAAGGACACTATAGTGTCCTGTTTTGGTACAACACTAGTGTTAATGCATTTCTGGCTAAACATGGGATAAAACATTAGTGTACAATGCCACATACACCTCAACAAAATGGAGTTGCTAAAAGGAAGAACAGGTCACTCATGGAGATGGCAAGTTGTATGGCCAAGAGTCAAGCTTTACCATAGAGCTTCTGGCTTGAGGCTGTTATGTGTGTAGCATATGTGCTTAATAAGTGTCCCACTAAAGCATTGCAGTCTATCACTCCATATGAGGCTTGGCATGGTCGTAAGCCATCTGTTGCTCACATGTGTGTTTTTTGTTGTCTAGCATATGCATTAATGCATGAACAAAAATGCAAGAAATTGGATGATAAAGTAGTGAAATGTATTTTTGTTGGGTACAATTCTAAAAGCAAAGGCTATTGTTTGTATCATCCAAAGACTAAATGCATTTTGGTTAGCCGTGATTTTGTTTTTGTGGAAAGTGCTATTGGGCCATTACTTTCATGTACTAAGGAGACATCACTTAGCTCCAAAGACATGTATGATACTTTGCTACCTCTTTTTACATGTGGATAGTCTAATGATGGTCCTAATGAGGCAACTTCTAAACCTTTACAGGTTTCATGTGATGATGGAGATCATTCCATTTTTTATGCAGATCTACATGATGCACTTTTTGATGAGAGAGCTGATATTGAGGTGGCAAAAACTATGCCAAAATGGTTGGTGTAGACTTTGTGTGATGGCAAATTAGATGTACCTATGTCATATTGTACTCGTTCTAGCTCTCATAATGCTTCTTTTGCATCAAATTGCTATGCTATGGTTGCCTCTGGTCTCTGTGATGAGAATGAGCCTGTTTCATTTGATGAAGCACAAAATTCAAAAAATTGGATGGTGCTATGCAATTTGAATATGATGATATAATGAAGAATGGTACATACTCTTTATGTGATTTGCCTCCTGGCAAGAAGACCATTGGCACTAAGTGGGTATACAAGCTGAAGCATAAGCCTGATGGAATAGTTGATAGGTATAAGGCTAGGCTTGTTGCAAAGGGTTATGCTCAGGAAAGAGGCATTGATTTTGATGAGACCTTTGCTCCCACTTGCCAAATGACTACTGTTTGTAGCATCTGCACATTTGCAACAGATCATGGTTGGAATGTACATCAGTTGGACATTCAAACTACATTTTTGAATGGAAACTTGCATGAAGAAGTGTATTTTTTTCAACCTCATGGCTTTGTGTAGAAAGGGCATGAAAACAAAGTGGATAGGTTGAAAAATACATTATATGGTTTGAAACAAGCACCACGTGCTTGGTATGAAAAGATGAATGCCTATCTGATTGCATGCGATTTTGAGAACAATCCAACTGAGAGCACCTTACATGTTAAGTGTGCAAATATTTGCTTCTGATCATAACTGTGTATGTTGATGACATGCTGTTCACTGGTCCTAATGAGAAGCATATTGCTAATTTTAAGCCTGATTTGCATGCCTCATTGGAGATGTCAGATTTGGAGCATTTGGATCATTATTTGGGCATTCACTTTATACAAGTTGATGGCAGAATAGCTTTGTGTCAAACCAAATATATTGACACATTATTGTAGCATTTTTTCCTTGAAGACTACAAACCTATTGCCACTCCTATGGAGATAGGTTTATGATTGAGTCTTCATGATGCTGGAGATGCATTTGATGCTATTCTCTATCAGCAGGTTGTTGGATGCGTGATTTACTTATGCATTACTTGGACAGATATTTAGTTTGCTGTCTCACAGATGAGCAGGTTTATGCATTTCCCACGTGTCAAGCATTGGTAGGCAGTTAAGCATAATCTTTTGCTACTTGAGTGGTACCCAACTACTTGGATTGTTTTATCCCAAGCGGGGATCACTACCGCCAGATTTACATGCTTTTCCTAACTCCAACAGGCCTGGTTGCTATGACACTCGTGTGACCACCACTGGTTTTTGCTTCATGCTTGGTAGCTCATGCATATCTTGGTTGAGCAAGAAGCAGCCTATTGAGGCCACTTCTAGTCGTGAGGCTTAGTATAGGGCAACTTTTACAGTGACTTTTGAGTGTGTGTGGCTCAAAATGTCATATGGCTGATTTGGTCAAACTTCTTCCACCACCATCTTCACTAACAGTCAGAGTGCATTGGAAGTTGTGAGGAACCCTCTGTTCCATGCTCTCACTAAGCAATTTGAGGTGCACTATCATTATGTCAGGAAGAGGCTCTCTGCTGGGGAGATCAATTTGGCATATGTGCCCACACAAGAGAACATTCCAGAACTTTTCACAAAGGCTCTACCTAGGGAGAAGTTTGAAGCTCTCCACAAAGATTTGGGCTTACATCATTTTGTGGATTGATTCCACATAGCTTGGCACTTCCTTATACATGAGTGCCAACACCTTGTTCACGGCATCACTGCCAAGGGAGATTTGTTGATATATTTAGGTAGTGATGTGTGTGAACACACTAGGACTACCGTGGCATTTTTTTCCCTCTTTAGGAGGTATTTTCCCCTAGATTCTATATATGCCTATAACCCTAAAAGGCATATTCATGAAATTTGGGAATTATTCAAGTTCCATTAATAATACTTACTATACTTACTTCTTAGTTTTTAGCCAAGCCGTGATACTCCACCTGTAATACAAATAGGCTTAATGTTAAAGTGTCAGTTTAATTATCCAATCTGGAGATAATAATATGTTTTCATGTGTGAAATGACTCAAAAAGAAAAAAGTTTGGAAACACAGAATTGTCTCAAAATCATGAATAATTCCCATTTTTCTTGAACAGAACTTCTAATGGGTCATTAATCTTTGTACATTTTAGTGCTAATCAGTATTGTGTTATGCTCCAAGCCTCTTCTTCTTCCTTGTGCTCTTTGCATGCTTCCAAAGACCTCAAACTCGAATAGGAAGACTATGAGAGGCATCATCATCTTTTGATCGGTTCACTATCGATGAATTATTCAATCAACAAAACAATGAATAGAAAAGCTATTTTTTATAATATTTAGAATCATCACTTTATGATAAATATATCATTTTTGAATCTAACCAAAGTATTGAGAGTACATCATTTTCTTCATTTTGAATATCATCATCTATTAGAGGTACCATGTCATTTATTTCTTCCATGTCTGAAGCATCATTGTGATCTACATATAAATGATGATCACTCAATGAATCATTTGTTGAACTTTCATGAGTTTGAAATTCTTCAAAAGTTTGTTATGCTACTGTAGAAGCTATCTTGGTTGGAGCATGTAACAAATGCATATTGCAAAACACGTATACCAAACCATTGGCACGTGATATAATTAATTGATTTCTTCATTTTGAATGAAGAAAGTTCTATGCACTCCAATCATATTCACAACAACTGCTTTTTTAATTGTTATTGAAAGCACTCTCATAGCTATATGTTGAAACTCCATTGTTTCACCTCTGCACTCTTTCCACCATACAAGAGGTGGATGCTTTTGAATTGCTTCAATGTGCCATAGATCTTTAAAACATGCTTCTCAATTTATAGAAGTTACTCTTTTATGCAACACATCTAGACCATATTTGCCTATAAATAATAGTTGACATGTCATTTTGAAATTTTCCATGAATTTTTGTTTGATGCTTGACCATTGAGTTGAAGTGTCCGATCCAAGACGAGTGCTATTCCATGTAAATGATTATGTGTTTGCATCCATTGTTTCTCTACTGATGATACAATCTATGTTTTTTCTCGTGATGAAAAATGATTAAAGTCTTTCAATTTTTGAATAGCTTATGATATAATCCAATAAAATTTTCCTATCATAAACTTATCGATATCAACAATTCATAAAAGTTCCACAAAAGGTTTAGTTATACCAATAATCCTTTCTAGATTATGGAAAAATTTTGTGATTGTATTAGAGACATACACTTTGAAGCCACAAATCGATAAGAAGGATACTTCTCTAGCCATGCCTCCTATCTTCGATCTGCAATCATTTCTACAAGTGTTGGCTTGACTTCCAATAACCCATTGAGCATAAGATAATCTGTTGCAAATGGTGTATCAAAAAAGATATGAAGTACTTTATTACGAGATTTTGAATGAAAGAGCAAATATGAAAATTGATGCTCTTGGATAAATTTGACCACATGATTTGCATCTAATAAACTTTGATTAATGAAAGATAATGTACCTATATCTTTTAATGATAATAGATTTACAATATGAGTTGCACATGGAACCCAAGGAGTGCCTTTATACTTGTTTTTTATTGAAATTCTAGCACTTCAAAAATTAGATGCATTATCGATCACTATCATAGTGACATTCTTTGGACCATCCATGCAAGATATAGCATGCTCATATATCTTTACAAGGAAAGCTGCACTTTTGTCCTTAAGAGAAGTACAAAGTGCTTCTAAAATCATGCTTCCCTTTGCAAATATAACCATAACATTAATCAATGAATTCTTCTAATAACTTGTCCATCCATCTAGTGCTATTGTGCATCCATACATGGGTACATAATTGAGGAGTGTTCATTTTAAAATAGCTTTAGTATTGTTCTTCACTTTATCTACATATGTTGTTTGCACTTTATTATAATCTGGCATGGTGAATCATTTCTGTGCAATTGACATCAAAGCATCTTTGAAAATAGGATTAGGATTAACATGGAAAGGAATTCCACATGCCAAAAATGCTTGAGTCCATTTAAGATGCTCAAGACAATATTGCTTTTCAAAAGCCAAATGTATTGTGTTCTATGATTGAGTATGAAGAAAGCATGGTGACACATCACTGGATCCATCTTTTCTACTAGATTCACTTGGCCCACTCTTTCTTGAAGTATCTAGAGAAAATGGAGTAGATATATTCTGATTATTCTCAAAAATAGTTTGTGATACTTGATTAGAAACATCACATGCATCCTCTATTGTCATTGATGCATCTACTTGTTCTTGCTCTACACTTGGACTAATCTATTGTCATTGATGCATCTACTTGTTCTTGCTCTACACTTGGACTAATTTGAAATTACTGTGAACTACCCATGCTTTTAAATCTTTTTGATGTGATACCTTGGGATCTACATTTGTTTGCATAACTTGCAAAATTTACCCATATATCAATATCTCGATTAGAGCTTCCTACAACATTATTACTAAAAAGATGCTCTTTTATCCGAGTTGCATTCCCTACATAACGATGTCCACAACATTCACATTGTATTTTGGAGACCGTTTTACCGTCTTGATGAATAATCACATATGAACATTCTTTTCCCTTTCCCATAATGTTTGCTTTAATGAAGACTTTATATCTACAAAAAGAAAACATAAATCAATATCAAAATAGGATATACATTCCACTATATATATATATATATATATATATATATATATCTTAAAATATATACAAAATACTCTGAATCTCTCTTAAAGGTTTTAAATCTATTAATCTATGTATTTATCTACCTATCTATTTATGTTTACCTATCTACCTATCTACTTATGTATTTAACTCACAATTATACATGCATATACACATGCACATATTATTATGAAGTATTTTGATTGGATAATCACAATAGATTTTAACTCATAATCATACAAACACATACACTTACACATACTATTGTGAAGTAAGAATCATTGTTGAGTCTAACAATCACAATAGATTTTTACTCAAAATCATACACACACATACACTTACACATACTATTGTGAAGTCAGAATCAATGTTGATTCAAACAATCACAATAGATTTTAGTTCACAATCATACACATACACTTACACATACTATTGTGAAGTAAGAATCAATATTGAGTCAGGCAATCACAATAGATTTCCACTCATAATCATACATGCACATGCACATAGTATTGTGATGAGGATTTCAAAGCAAGCTCATCAAAACAAAATAACATGGTTATTACACACAACTCATATCCCAATATATTAGAACACATTTTAAGATTGCTTTTAGCGGAGGTTGATAGTGCATCCATGACTCCTTCAGCTACATGTCTCAGTTGTACATAAATCCTATTGTCTCCTACCTAAGCCCTAATTTGCGAAGCCCCTCTTGCTATTGCTACTATGGCTATAACACAAAAATGCTGAACTAGTTTAAAAACTATGAACATTCTTCTCAATGTCATTGCCCATCATCATTTAAGGCATGCTATTGTTCTTCTGCATAGAGGAAAGAATAGGAACCATGAGATAGGTGTGAGGAGGCACGAAGGAGAGGAGACAAAAAGGGCAAAAAACATCCCTTGCACGCATGAGCAGCCAACCAAAGCATCCATGACATAGGCTTGAAGACCACCACAACTTTGCCCAAATCCATTTTATTTGAAACATGAAGAAATAGAGTTATGCGAGATGCTTCGATTTATCCTAAACAGTAGTAGTAGGCTATCAGGGTTAGGGGGTGGATGGTTAAGAAGGAAGCAACAAGAAGCACTCTCCTATAGAGATTCGAAGATGATCTCAACAAGCTCCATCCATCATAGAGGCACAAAGATGTAGGAGGACAAGGGAGCCAAATGGGTTTGACCTTACACACTAAGAAGGGTGCATGACCTGCACAAAGCAGCACACTCAAGAAGGGGAGCATGAAGATGCTAGATGTAGGCCAATACTTTGGAAGGACGTGAGGGGAAGCATGAGAGGAGCTAGGCTCCATCCGATGGAGGAGCAAGCGAGAAGCATACTCCGCGTATTTTGGGGAGCAGTGCTTGACCCAAGAGCAAGTGAGAGAGCATGTAGCACTAGCAACAACCCCCCTCCCCCCCTGATAGATCATGAAGAAAGGAGGGGAAACTAGAGGGGAGATCAACCCCCCTATAACCATGTAGAAGATCGATGGGGAGCAGATGATCGGACCCAAACCAAAGGAGTGAGAGGGGGAGCAGATGCTCGACCCCGGATGAAAAGTGAGAGAGAGATTTGGGAGAGTGAGGATAACCCTCCCTCCATAACTTGCATGTGCGAATGGCCTACCACAACCCTCCCTCGTGCCAACTCTACCCATGCGTTAATGAAGAAAGAGAGGGAGAGAGATGTTATTCCAAACCACTTATGTATTTTTGTATGTGCACGTTTGAAGAAATAATATAGAACTCGATTTTGTGGAGCATAAAAATAGTTATTCCATTCTCTTTTCATATTGATTCATGGAGAAAAGACACTCCATATCAACGTGTATTCCTCTTTTTCTTTGTATTTTCTTTGAAAGGAAGAGAGGGAGGGATCCAGAGAGTACAACCCACCCCTCTTCCCGAGGCCATCACTGAAATAGAGGTGGCAATGGTGGAGAGTGATGCCCATTGTGTGTGTGTGTGGAGGTGTGTGAGAGTGAGAGAGAAGGGGATTAAGGGGTGTTCTTATGCTAAAAGCAAAATTTGAACTAAAAATAAACTATTGAAACAAAAAAAGAGGAGTTAATGATACAAAGGAATGGTGAAAGTGCCATGCAAGAATTCAATCCTACGTAAATGAGCAGAAAAAGTTGCAAACGATACTTCACCACACTTTCTTGAGCTCTGGAAGTGATGAAAGGCCATTATCCCCTGCAACGGCACCAAAATTGTTGTTGTAGTATACCCAAGGGGAGCCAAGACCCACAACACCTCGCACGGAAGCAATAGAAAAGCTTAGTAAAGAATCTCCTTTCATCCAACCAACCCTCCATCATGCTCAAGCAATTGGCCATCAACTCCAAGCTATGCCGCAAACCCTTGAGAACATGGAGAGGAAGGTCATCAAGGATCCTTATCCACAATGGAAAATACAAGAAATTCAACACATTCTACTCACACACAAAGGAGAGACAAGCATGCACACACACCTCTGTAATAAAGTAAGTCTATGATCTAAGGGTCTGGCCGATTCAGACAGATATGAAATCAGACACTGTTTGCTCACCCTTGTGTATGGCCAAAGATGTCAAGTCTAGACTTACTAGAAGGACAGTGATCCACTTAGCCTAGTGGTTAAGACTCAAGGATGTGAAGGAGGAGGTCGTGGGTTCAACCCCCATGGGATACATGGGGAGAGTGTTTTGCCCAAAGAGCTCTAGAACCTTCTAGAAGCATCCACTTGAGTTAACTCTAGTTAACTGGGACACTTGGCACATATGCAGTTACATGGCTGACACATGGGTGGTTAGTATCCACCTCGGTATCCTTTTCGGCAGTGAAAAAGGAGGCTCCCCTAGGGGAGATTATAAAAGAACTTTTGTGTCATGAGTGGTGGCGATGGGGTTTGAATCCATGACCCAACCCTGCACATGGCCCCGTGCTACCCGCGAGAGTTGCTTTACTCTAAACATTATTCATGGGCAACAACAGATGGTATTGACATGTAAGTGATAGTGTTAATTTAAATACACTTCATACTACTCTAGCTTCTTCACTAGAAGAAAATGTAGAAAGGGACAACATCTCTCTCTCAGGCGGACGAGCGAAATCGAACTCCCAAAGTCGGCCAACCAAGACATTCTGCTATACGACTCTGCCAGATTAATTACACGTTGAGAGGTTGATCCGCTGCTAAAAATATCGAATTTTTGTGGCACAGAAGCTTGTAATGTACAAGCAAAAGGTAAAAGATTTCTTCACAAGGTGGCATCTATAATTGAACCCACGATGTGAAGCAGGGGCAGCACGTCCACTATCCACAACGTAGAGCGCGTTCAACACACAGTTCTAATGATCAAATTTTTCTGATAACTGTGGTCAAGCTTAGAAATAAATAAGTAGCAAAAGCCAACTCTACACAACTTGCGCCGCTGTTGGACGTAGCTAGAAAATCTCCAACGCAAGGTTGCCCACTGAAATCGAACCATGAACGAATTGTGGAGACCATCTCACGTCGATTGTCTATGTCCAGAGTGACTATCAAACCGAAAATGTCCTGTGCTTGAGGATTCAATTCGACCAAGAAGAAGTAGCTGTATGAGTCTATGCATGTTATGCTTGTACAGTTCTGTGCAGCAAAAAAAATATTGCATGATGTGGAGATGGCAAAAGAGAAAGCTCATTCTCGAGTTGTCACTACAAAGCTTAAACCTGCGACATCGTCAGTGCTTAATGTTAACTACGGGGGTGGGCTTGATTATAAGTTTTTGTGTTGAATATTTTGTATTCTGTGCTACTGGACATCACAAACACAAAAACAAATCGAAGCTTTTAAGTGGCACAGACAGTAATTGAACCATATACATCTCCTTTCAAAGCACTGTTCTACAGCACTAGAGCGAGAGCTCTTCGTCTCTTCGATCTCCATTCGAGAGATACAACCTAGATGTACTAGCTTTGTGCAACCAGGGCCTCTACCAAGGCACGCTCCAACCATTAGAAAAACAGAAGATTAAAATCTTGTTTTTCTATAATTTGTATGTTCTAATTTTGTTTATTCTCAGAGCTGACAACCTTGGATTTTTTGGGGTTTCTGTAATTTCCAACCGAACTCGAATTAGAACTAATTTTGTATTATCTTCTTCATCGTATATCTATTGAGGAGTTGTGTGGGAGGACATGCACTTGTGGTGGATGTTGCATGTAGTAATTGATGGCTTCTAGAGAACTTTGACTCTTGAGTTCTTTGCTTCATCTCAAGCACCATTCAAGGACAAAGTGAAACAACCTCTAGGCCAAGAGGATCATGTTTTGGCATTCATTCCTCTTCAAGATATAAAGGAAAGCTTCACTTATTCAAGAAGAGAACATGAGAAGGCACAGGTCTTCAAAGAGGATTATGTGGCTCTTCTCAAGGATCAAGGTAAGGACGCAACTTAATTGGAAGCTAAGTACTTTACAAGTTGATATTTTCATTTTCATATGTTTCTTTGCTCTATGCTTTCATTTAGAATGCATTGCTATTATAATTGAAGTAGGCAAGGAATCTTCAATTTGGAAAGCATTGTATTGAATCTAAAAAAAAAAAAAAAAGCAAAATAGGCGAGCATTGAAGTATGGAAATACTCATCAAGTATAGTCATGCATCTACGAAAGAATATTGGTGCATTTCTCCTTTTCAAAAGAATGTTTTCATGCATAAAACACGTTTTCTTCTTGCTTGAAAAGATAGTTAATGCTCAAGTTTATGCACATGAAGAAAATCTAGCTAGAGGTAATGCCTAAAACTTCAAAATTCTTGTAAAAAGAATTGAAGCAAGAAGGTACTCTATCAAGATATATTTAGACTTTAGGATAAGTATGACCCACACATCAATGTCAATATAAAATAGGGTGGTATGGGACACAAGATTTTATACTCAAATTAATATAGGAAAGATGGTATAGGACATCAAACTGTGGATGATAATTATTTTTTAGTCCTAGATTGGATCTTGAAGTTAGGTTTGATCCTCAAGGGAATTAAAACTTCAAAGAAGGAGTTTAAAATTCAAGGAGGATAAAAGTAGTATCTCAAGATATTTCAAGATAACTTCAAGATCAAGGAAATAGAAGATATGAAGTAAGTAACTTCCAAGATCTTCTTGAAACACTTCAAGATAAAGTGTTGTTAATTCGGAAATATTTCATAAATTTTTGAAGAAGTCAGACTCTGACTTTGAGTTGATCTTTTGAACCAAGGATTTGACTAACTAAGTCAAGCACCAAGTTCCTAGTGTAACTTGGTAAATTCACTCTTTTGACTCAAAGAAATGCAGAAGAATTGCATTCTCTAGAAAGGAGTCATGAAGATTGAATATAACCTAAGTTTAGTCTCTAGTGAAGCATTATTTCAGAAAAAACTCATCAATAGAACTTCACTGGGTCGACACACTGTTGTTAGAAACCACACTAGTATCTTGTGATTGGATGATGTTTTAGTTTTTCTCTGAATCGTTTTGAGAATCCAACCTATTTCTCTTTAAGATAGAAAAATGCTTCACAACATTGTTGAAATAGATAATTGATAAGTTAAAGTCTTGAGTCATCCAGAAATTAACTTCTCATAAGTTTAATCTTTCGAAGTTTGAATTGGTTGAACAGAGTTTAAGTTTTTTCTTTCTGCTTTCCAAATCTCTTGGATTTGACTCAAATATGGTATCTGATTCTTTGCTGAAAATTCAAGGATTAGCCAGTAAGAACCAGGTAACTAAATTAAACATCCTAGAGAGATGTTCTGTACAAGAACCTTTTCAAACATCGAAAGATGATAAGTTCAAGATTGACTTATTCATTTGAGTTTGCTTCAAGTTATAGCATAAATGATTTCCTAGAGTCCAATATACTCTAGAATAGAGAAGTGACAGATTGCTCAGCAGATTGAAAATTTTCAAGAACTTTTAGCTCAAGTATATGAGAAAAGTGTCCTAACTTGAACAATTTTCATTTTGAATTTGATTTGTTCAAGTTATAGTATGGTTGAATGAAAAAAAATAGTCTCCTACAATTTACATAGGATTTTTAAACTCAAAGTATTCCTGTAGTTGGGTGACAAGAATCAAGTAACTGTTGGATAGGAGTAAACCATTGTACAAACATCCAAGTTCGATGTTTGAGACAACCAAACTTCAAGTTGTCCAAACCAAATTCAAGTGAATCAAGAATTATCAAATTCTTATGAGGGATAAGAATCCCGCCTTAGTTACTAAGTTCATGCACTAGTCATGCCCAGAAATGGACTAGTAATCCACCCAATTCACATGTTTATGTCCATATCGCACCTAGTAAAAACTATGAATTGGCTAGGGATGTTTTTAGATCCACCCTTATTATTCATTCACTACTTTGAATTTTGACGAGTTTATCAAAGTGCAAAGGGAGATAGTGTTTTGAATCATTTGGGCACAGATGCCACCACAGAGATGAGACATGTTCTTCCAGTTCTAGAACATGACCATGTTCTTCCAGTTTTAGAACATGAGGCTCGAGGGTTTCCTACAATAGATATATAGCTCTATTTTCGAGGAAGAAAAAAAATTTCCAAGGGGTAAGAATGTAATAAAGTAAGTCTATGATCTAAGGGTCTGGCCGATTTAGAAAGATTTGAAATCGGACACCGTTTGCTCACCCTTGTGTATGACCAAAGATCTCAAGTCTAGACTTACTAGAAGGTCATTTACTCTTGTAACCAAGTGATCCACTTAGCATAGTGGTTAAGACTCAAGGATGTGAAGGAGGAGGTCTTGGGTTCAACCCCCATGGGATACATGGGGAGAGTGTTTTGCCCAAAGAGCTCTAGAACCTTCTAGAAGCATCCACTTGAGTTAACTCTAGTTAACTGGGACACTTGGCACACATGCATTTACATGGGTGACACATGGATGGTTAGTATCCACCCGCCCAAGCAGGCACTCGCCTCGAGAGAGCTATATATAGAGGCATTTGGATGGGAGGAGAGTCATCTCTCTAGCACGTGGTGGTCGTAATAGTCGTTCTCTTGCAACCTCACTCTTACATTGAAAGAAAAAATACACAAGTGCACATAGTCTAAGAGTAAAAGAGTTCTTCTATTCATTTCAAGATATGTACATGGAGCTCAACGTGAACCGAAATCTCCCTTTCCCAAAAAAGAGATTCTATATTTAGAGGCTAAGCTCTTTTTCCCATGTGCTCTTATGACTAGTCAAAAGGTAGACATGTCCCTAACTAACATATCTCTAAGAGATTTTTCAAGATTTCTCTCTAAAAAACAAATCCCAAGGAGATGTATGTGGGGGATTACTATGTGGGTAATTTGCCTACTTCTTGTAACTACAAAAAGGTGATTTATTTACAAGCCTCCATTCCATAGTATTGGCGAATTATACAAAAGGGGTTTAAGAGGCTGTTCTCATGTGCAAACCTCAAATATACATAAAAGGGTATTTATGAGCAAAGGAGGGTTCCTATGCACAAGAGAAAATGTGTGCACACCCTACAACCCAAGCCCAGTCCTAAGTGTGTTTACACACATCACCACCAAAATATATCAACAAAAACATCTCTCAAACAAGAGATCCCAATAGGATATGCATTATGAAGATCAAGTAGAGCATTTGATCTAGCCATAGGAGCTCCATGGAATGGGTATTCTCAATGCTATAATGTTAGCTAACAAACTTGCAAGTAAGTGGATTATCAAGGATGGTATATGTCATGGTCATAGATATAGTTAATTTTCAAAAGTATTCAAGACTGATCTTCAAGTCGATTCCTAGATTGAAAAAGCATGATCTCAATATGTTGATTTTCTCATCTATCATGGTGATCGCCAAAACTTTGACGCTGTTTTCATAGTTTTGGAAAGGTTGAAAGAGCATGAAACCCTTTATTGTCTTAACCATGACTAGAAACACATCACAAAGACAAGACAATGATTCTTTTTGGTTTCCAATGCTAGCTATTGGGCCAATCAAGAGGGTCTCCTTCCAAAGACCGAAGAAACTCAGGGCCAAGGGTTTTCATAATTGGAAACATCTCTAGAATAGCCATAGAAGAGAGTGGATTAGAAGAAATCGACAAAAGCCTTATATTTGACTTTTTTTGCATAATAATGAACACACACTCTCTCTCTCTCTGTTTACAATATATTTCTTGTAGTTGCACACTCTTTTCGTGTCAATCGTGCAATGGTATAAAACATTTAGGAAATACTAAGGATAAAGTACTAGTTTATAAATCCACATTCTTTACTTACATGTATAGTTGAAAATTTTGTTATTTTTGTGAGCATCAAGTTCATGAAATGAAAAGTATTTTAATCCCTACGAGTTATGTATTTTTTGAGTGAATCAGCGTTTAAAGCTTATTAACAAAACGTTCACATTTTTAATAGCAAGAAGTTGGGCAAATGTGAACCTTCACATTGACATTATGGTATTGGAATAAATTTGGTTAGTTATTAAGAAATGGATCTACTCAATAAATGGTGCATTCGAATTTCTACTTAAACAGCAATAGTGAGTATCTAAGCTACATGAAAGTTGCATGAAATCCAATCACTACGATCAAAATTTTTGTATGCTTTCAATGACATAAATCCGAATCACATGCAAAATGCAAAATGCACACATACTTCAAGGATACATATGACTTCTATATGTGGTAACTTGAGTTCCCATGTCTATAGGTTCATGCCACTAGAAGTGTATGCAAGATGAAATGGATTAGAGAGCTTTTTGAAGATCTTACCACATGCCTATGCGAATCCATTTCAAAGGGATGTGAAAGCTAAGGAGATTATTCAGGAAGTAAAGTTCTTGGGTGATGGGACTTCATCCATTTCTACACAAATGCCCAAGATTTCTACTTGTGCCTTGAAATCTCCAAACCAAAATTTCTCATTTACATAGAGGTCGTAGTGCACAACAATGTATTTGATGCCACCATTGCACTAGGGCCATGCCTCCATGCACTAATCATCTCATTCCTCTGGATTGATAATCTAAGTGTTGCATCAATACACCACTATTCTATGAATTGGGCTTTTGAGGTTGATCCGTCATACCTCATGAGTCTATGTGGATGCAACACTCACCATAAAGATGTATTTCTCAGGATTCAAACATAATCAATAGAATTTGAACTGATGAAAGTTTTTTTGCAAGTATGGGATATGTCCAATTCTTTGTATTGAATAGGCACACTATTCATTGACATATGTTTCCAATTTTTATCTTAATTTTTTTAAAAACTTTAGATTTTGATGATGGTCTTCCAAATCATTCATTATTTGATTGTACCATGAGAAGTGATCCAAGCAAATATGAACGTGACTCTTTCCAAAAGATGGCTATTTACTCAAAGCGAATAAATATACTTAATGGATATCGCATTGTTGTTTTCTAAGTTTATGCATACCAAAAGTTCTCCACTTTTCTTGGGGATGTCTGTTATTGATGAGAACCATTGTTGACGTGTTGTATGAGAGCTCACTCACACACCTTTAATCAATCAGTCTAGAGAGTAGATCCAATCTAGTTAGAATTTGAGGTTCTAAGTAGATGTGATGAATATATGTCTCATATCTTTTCATTCTAATTCCTTAGTTTCGACATCCATGTCAAATTCAAAATCCTTACTTCTATAGCTATGTTCTATAATATTCAAGCAACTTAAATATATGAGCCACATCTGACTGTCAGTGTAAGAGGGTTGAGTCTAGATAGGTAGAATGGAGGGTGTGGTGGGTACATGAGATGGACATGGCATGGGAAATGACAAGGTAAGCGATGGGTAGCTATGATTGGTGGGGATATCAAAAACATTAAATGGAAATGTGGAGACAGGTTTCATGTAAATGGAGGTGTGGAGTTAATGGATCAACTATAGGGGGTGTTGATGTGAAATGTACCTCTTTTTCATGTACTTGGGATGTTTCTTGTTTGCATGCATGTCTAAGAGTGAGTCTCAAAATAGTGATGAAAAGTCACCCTTTGTAGATGCAAATAAAGAGTCCTCTTCACTTGTAGGTGGAGTTGGTAACACACATTTTCTTTTAGAAGTTTCTTGTCTATCTTCTTTCTACTTCTTTTTCTTGGGTGTTTCTTTTGTTGGTGCAGAATTGTTTATGTGAACTTGCTAGAACTCTATAGTATATAGAATTTGGCTCTACTAGTACTTCACTTCTTATGGAACTTGTGATGTGTTGTCTTGTAGCATAAGGCATACTCACACACTTCTATTTTATCAATTTGCAAAGTGGGGACCTAAAACTAGTTATAGATGGTGGAATAAGAAGATGTGATGGATGGTTGTCAGGTAGAGCAAGAAAAGCATCTCCCCATGATAGCCTTCAAGAAGGACCACACTTGATGTTCAACAAGTCCACAAGACAAAGTCCCAAGCGTTTCCACCCAGAAAAGGACATTGTGCTTAGGATGGATATCTTTCCCTTACAAAACCTTGTGATGGTCCCAAGAACCCTTGTGCACTAGTGCGATGGACCTACTTGTACATCTAATAAAATGGTCAAGGATTACTAAACAAGAAATCAGCTCTTATGGTGTCCACCTTCCAACCCAAGAAGAAATCAGGGAGGACGGAACCATACAAACATCATCATCAAGTGAAACCTTTTCTATTTTATGGAATGAAGGTCTTCCTAGGGCTAGTAAAAGAAAAAAATCACATCCCCATAGATTAGGCATCCTCTTTGTTGGATAACCCTTAGGCACATTGGGCAAGACCCATATCTTTCACATATTTTTTAATAAGTGCACCTAAATTTGCATTCATAGGGCCACCCTACATGGTTGTGCATCAAATACAATTGCCTGAAATCCATTCTTTTCACTAAGTAGTCCCCCTATGAATACTTCCACAATCCAATAATTTTTTTCTTAACTTTAAGTCATGGAAGTGGCTTTATTATCTTTTATTTACCACAAAACTCACACCCATTCAATCTTGATCCAACTTATTTTTATTTTTATTGTTATTTTTCCATCCATTCTTTATTTCGAAGGATCACAATTCACTCACACACAAACTCATTCTTCAATCTTTTATTTTCTTTTACCGCACCATTTATTTTCCTTTTTGAGGGTACACATAAGTTTTACTCAATAAAAAATCTAAAAAATAGTCTCTAAAAGGTTGCAATATACCTATTTAAAAGCTCATACAAGTGCCAACTAGTCTACTACGATGAAAATCTTCAAAACCTGATATATGTGCATCAACACCACACTCATCTCGGATGCCACAAGGATTGCTCTAGAGGATGATAGAAATCAAGGAGGGGGATTGTTGGAGGAAGATCAAAAAATGATGAAAAAGCATGAAGTCAAAGTAGTCAAAACTCATTCAAAGGACAAGGAAAACAGTAAAAGGGAAGCACAAGCACAGAAGTAAAGGATGGAGGAATCTAGTAATTTTTCCCATCTATCCCTCCTTAAATAAGGGTCTTTCACATTTTTGAACCCAAAATACATTAAAAAATCCCTATTTTTGTCATAAATTCGTATTTCTAATAGTAACTAGGCCCTCCTTGTAAAACTCTGATAGTAGTCAAGCTTTACGGGCATAAGTAGAGTAGATAGACCAAATTTTATGAGTTTTCGACATCGTTTTGACCTCCAAATAGCTTTTGGATACTATTTTTAAAGCTAAGCCATGCATTAGAGTGTGGATAGAGCTCTTAAAAATTCTATACAAGTGAAAGAGCTCTCATTTGTAAATGTGACTCAATTAGAGCTAAAAACTATTTGTAACTTTGTACTCTTATCTTGAACAATAGAAGAGCTTCTTAGAGCACATTGCCTCTTGCCTACTCGTGAGTGTGTGTGCGTGCATGCATGTATGTGCCTATGTGTGTGCTTGCATCTTTCTTGTTGTACATGCATGTACTACCATCTTGCCATGTATGGTCTTCATACCACCAATTGGTCACTCTGTGTATTTGACATTTATTTCACTACAACATATCGAGGGAATACTGACGGTCAGTGTACCGACAGTCAGCTGTCGGCATCGGTATACCCCTCGAAGAATTTGGGAAAGCTGTTTTGCCTCGGAAAGACGTCGGTATAAGCGTCGGTATTCTTCTGCAACTACCGACGCTTATACCGACGCTCATACCGATGCTCTCTTTTTAACCGAGCCCGAACCCAAAATTCGTCATTCTGAGCGTTTTGAATCTGGAGCTTCTCCTTTCGGGTTTGCGCGTGCCAACAGCAGAGATCTCTGTTTGTCATCCTCTCCCTCTCTCTCCCTCTCTCCCTCCCTTCCCTTTCTCTCTCTCTCTCCCTCTCTCTCTCTCTCTCCCTCCCTTCCCTCTCTCTCTCCCTCCCTCTCTCTCACTATCTCTCTCTCTCTCCCTCTCTCTCTCTCACTCTCTCTCCCTCCTTCTCTCTCTCTCTCTCTCTCTCTCTCTATCTAAACAGACCTCTATCTTGTTCGATCTGAAGTTTTGGTAAGTAGATCGCACATATTGTGAAACTCTTTTTTCTTTTTCTATGTTTTTTCTTTACTAATATGTTCTTTGTTTGGTTTTGCAATAGATTTTGACATCAAATCTTTGAAAATTCGACGAAGAAGAACTTCAAGTGGATTTTTCCGACCGTGATTCAAACAATTCTCTCTCTTTCCCTCTCCTTCCCTCTCTCTTTCTCTAAACACACCCTTATTTTCATAAATCTCACGCTTTGGTAAGTAATCGCACACATTGTATCACTCTGTTTTTTTTTTATGTTTTTGCTTTTCTAATATCTTCTCTCTTTAGTTCTGCAGGAGATTTTTGAGATCAAATCTTTGGAAATTCAACGAAGGAGAACTTCAAGTGGATTTTGACAAACTTAATTCAAAAATTACATCAATTTAAGTAAGACATATATCACTCTTTTATCTTTCTTTATATTTTTGTTTTCTAACATCGATCTTCTCTCTTTATTTCTATTTGAGAGAGAGAGAGGGATATGCATATGCATACATACATGCATATGCATACATGCATGCATGCATATGCATACATGCATGCATATGCATACATACATGCATGCATATGAATACATGCATGCATATGAATACATGCATGCATATGTATACATACATGCATGCATATGCATATGTATATGCATATGCATGCATATGCATACATACATACATGCATGCATGCATATGAATACATGCATATGCATACATGCATGCATATGCATACATGCATGCATATGCATACATGAATGCATATGCATACATGCATGCATATGCATACATACATGCATGCATATGCATACATGCATGCATGCATGCATATGCATACATGCATGCATGCATGCATGCATATGCATACATGAATATGCATACATACATGCATGCATGCATATGCATATATGCATGCATACATGCATGCATATGCATACATGCATGCATATGCATACATGAATGCATATACATACATGCATGCATGCATACATGAATGCATATGCATACATGCATGCATATGCATACATGCATGCATATGCATACATACATGCATATACATGAATGCATATACATACATGCATGCATGCATATACATACATGAATGCATATACATACATGCATGCATGCATATGCATACATGCATGCATATGCATACATGCACGCATATGCATACATGCATGCATGCATATGCATACATGCATGCATATGCATACATGCATGCATATGCATACATGCATGCATATGCATACATGCATGCATATGCATACATGCATGCATGCATATACATACATGCATGCATGCATATGCATACATGCATGCATATCCATACATGCATGCATATGCATACATACATGCATATACAAGAATGCATACAA
Organism: Ceratopteris richardii; assembly: GCA_020310875.1. NCBI lineage: Eukaryota > Viridiplantae > Streptophyta > Polypodiopsida > Polypodiales > Pteridaceae > Ceratopteris > Ceratopteris richardii. Next base: position 101,381,500 of record CM035442.1, on the reverse strand, counting down.
GAATGCATATACATACATGAATGCATATACATACATGAATGCATATACATACATGCATGCATGCATATGCATACATGAATGCATATACATACATGCATGCATGCATATGCATACATGAATGCATATGCATACATGAATGCATATGCATACATGCATGCATATGCAAACATACATGCATGCATATCAATACATGCATGCATATGTATGCATACATGCATGCATGCATATGCATACATGCATGCATGCATATGCATACATGCATGCATGCATATGCATACATGCATGCATGCATATGCATACATGCATGCATGCATATGCATATACATGAATGCATATGCATATACATGAATGCATATGCATACATGAATGCATATACATACATGCATGCATATGCATACATGAATGCATATGCATACATGCATGCATATGCATATATGCATGCATACATGCATATGCATACATGAATGCATATACATACATGAATGCATATACATACATGCATGCATGCATATACATACATGCATGAATGCATATATATATATATATATATATATATATATATATATATATATATATATATATATATATATATATATATATATATATATATATATATATATATATATATATACATGCATGCATGCATGCATATACATACATGAATGCATATACATACATGCATGCATGCATATGCATACATGAATGCATATGCATACATGAATGCATATGCATACATACATGCATACATGCTTGCATATGAATACATGCATGCATATGTATGCATACATGCATGCATGCATATGCATACATGCATGCATATGCATACATGCATGCATGCATGCATATGCATACATGCATGCATATGCATACATGCATGCATATGCATACATGCATGCATGCATATGCATACATGAATATATATGCATACATGAATGCATATACATACATGCATGCCTGCATATGCATACATGAATGCATATGCATACACGCATGCATATGCATACATGAATGCATATGCATACATGAATGCATATACATACATGAATGCATGCATATACATACATGAATGCATATACATACATGCATGCATATACATACATGCATGCATGCATATACATACATGAATGCATATATATATACATGCATGCATGCATATACATACATGAATGCATATACATACATGCATGCATGCATATGCATACATGAATGCATATGCATACATAGATGCATACATGCATGCATATGAATACATGCATGCACGCATATGCAAACATGCATGCATGCATATGCATACATGCATGCATGCATATGCATACATGAATGCATATACATACATGCATGCATGCATATGCATACATGAATGCATATGCATACATGAATGCATATGCATACATGCATGCATGCATATGCATACATGCATGCATATGCATACATGCATGCATATGCATACATGAATGCATGCATATGCATACATGAATGCATATACATACATGCATGCATGCATATGAATATCTATATTTTTGTACATGTATATGTATACATGAATATATGTATATGAATACATCAATGCATATGTATACATACATGCATGCATATGCATATGTATACATACATGCATGCATATGCATATGTATACGCACATGCATGCATATGCATACATACATACATGCATGCATGCATATGAATACATGCATATGCATGCATGCATGCATATGCATACATGCATGCATATGCATACATGCATGCATATGCATACATGAATGCATATGCATACATGAATGCATATGCATACATGCATGCATATGCATACATACATGCATGCATGCATATGCATACATGCATGCATGCATGCATGCATATGCATACATACATGCATGCATGCATATGCATATATGCATGCATACATGCATGCATATGCATACATGAATGCATATACTTACATGCATGCATGCATACATGCATGCATATGCATACATACATGCATATACATGAATGCATATACATACATGCATGCATGCATATACATACATGAATGCATATACATACATGCATGAATGCATATAGATACATGCATGCATGCATATGCATACATGCATGCATATGCATACATGCACGCATATGCATACATGCATGCATGCATATGCATACATGCATGCATGCATGCATATGCATACATGCATGCATGCATATGCATACATGCATGCATATGCATACATGAATGCATATACATACATGCATGCATATACATACATGAATTCATATGCATACATGAATGCATATGCATACATACATGCATATACAAGAATGCATACATACATGCATATACAAGAATGCATATACATACATGCATGCATGCATATACATACATGAATGCATATACATACATGAATGCATATACATACATGCATGCATGCATATGCATACATGAATGCATATACATACATGCATGCATGCATATGCATACATGAATGCATATGCATACATGAATGCATATGCATACATGCATGCATATGCATACATACATGCATACATGCATGCATATGAATACATGCATGCATATGTATGCATACATGCATGCATGCATATGCATACATGCATGCATATGCATACATGCATGCATGCATATGCATATACATGAATGCATATGCATACATGAATGCATATACATACATGCATGCATATTCACACATGCATGCATGCATATGCATACATGAATGCATATGCATACATGCATGCATATGCATACATGCATGCATATGCATACATGCATGCATATGCATACATGCATGCATATGCATACATGAATGCATGCATATAGATACATGAATGCATATACATACATGCATGCATGCATATACATACATGCATGAATGCATATATATATATATATATATATATATATATATATATATATATATATATATATATATATATATATATATATATATATATATATATATATATATATATATATATATATATATATATATATACATACATACATGCATGCATGCATGCATGCATATACATACATGCATGCATGCATATACATACATGAATGCATGCATATGCATACATGAATGCATATGCATACATGAATGAATATGCATACATGAATGCATATGCATACATACATGCATACACGCTTGCATATGAATACATGCATGCATATGTATGCATACATGCATGCATGCATGCATATGCATACATGCATGCATATGCATACATGCATGCATATGCATACATGAATGCATATGCATACATGAATGTATATACATACATGCATGCCTGCATATGCATACATGAATGCATATGCATACATGCATGCATATGCATACATGCATGCATATGCATACATGCATGCATATGCATACATTAATGCATATGCATTCATGAATGCATATACATACATGAATGCATGCATATACATACATGAATGCATATACATACATGAATGCATATACATACATGCATGCATGCATATACATACATGAATGCATATATATATACATGCATGCATGCATATACATACATGAATGCATATACATACATGCATGCATGCATATGCATACATGAATGCATATGCATACATGAATGCATATGCATACATGAATGCATATGCATACATGAATGCATATGCATACATGAATGCATATGCATACATGAATGCATATGCATACATGAATGCATATGCATACATAGATGCATACATGCATGCATATGAATACATGCATGCATGCATATGCAAACATGCATGCATGCATATGCATACATGCATGCATACATGCATGCATGCATGCATGCATGCATATGCATACATGCGTGCATGCATATGCATACATGAATGCATATACATACATGCATGCATGCATATGCATACATGAATGCATATGCATACATGAATGCATATGCATACATGCATGCATGCATATGCATACATGAATGCATGCATATGCATACATGAATGCATATACATACATGCATGCATGCATATGCATACATGAATGCATATGCATACATGAATGCATATGCATACATGAATGCATATGCATACATGCATGCATATGCATACATGCATGCATATGAATATCTATATTTTTGTACATGTATATGTATACATGAATATATGTATATGTATATTATACATGAATGCATATGTATATGTATACACACATGCATATGCATATGTATATGTACAAGTATGTATACAAGCAAACATATGCATATGTATATGTATACATGTATGCATATGCATATGAATATGTATACTTGAATGCATATGTATACTTGAATGCATGAGATGGGATCTCCACATACACCTTGGGGTGCACATGATCATGACGAATCGAAGATCTATCATATCCGTAATGGAGCTCCAGTTATGGATGCGGCGGGAAATGTTGGTGCATTTTACCCAAGCCTACATGCTTGATATATTTGATATCATCCTCATTTGTAAGTCACATGAGTAGTCATGTGAACGCCTCTTGTAAAAGAGTTCATTTTTATCTCTTGTAATTAAAAAAAGAAAAAGGAAAAGGATGGCTTACCTCATGCATGATGTAAAAGCAATTTCGTGGCTCTAACTACCAAAACCCACGATTTTTTGAGCTGAGGGAATATCTCCTAACTTTGGGTCACTTTTAGGTGGAGCCATTCAAATTCGAATTCAAAACTCCCTCCAAGAATAGCTATAAAAGGAGCAAGAAGGAAGAGGCGATTAGCAAGCCTTGTACGTGACCACTTGATGTCATTTTGTAGAGATTGAAGAGCTTACTCCATAGCTCTATCATTCTACTCCCATTGTGCAAAGATTCATTGCCAATGTGGTTGTAATCATATGTGAATCTATACATTTATTGTCATCTACTCCTCTGTTTTGTTCTCTGCTATACTCACTCAGAACAGTACCTTCAGAAGGTCATATCTCGAGTTATACTGATTCGTTTTCAGTGATGTAACTTGCGTTGGATAGCTCATACTGTCTACTTCGTACCTATAAATTTTCAAGGTCATTAGATTAAAATTTTTGGAGATATCGGCATTTTACTGCTCACTGGTCTATTTCTGTAGAGCCTCGAGAATGGTGGACATGTTCCAAAAATTGTTGAAACTTGTTCTCAGTGCTCAGTCCATCATTTGAAGTGTTTTAACTTGGATTGGGAAGCTTGCTAAGTTTATTTGCTATGTCCAAAAGGAAGTTTTCTAATTCCTACCATGTTGAGAGGACTGTTCATTTTTTCCAGCAGGTGTATGTCCAAAAATAACAAGTTTTGGGAGCTAGTCATTTCACAACTAGTCTGTCTTGACTTAAACTTTTGGGATACATGTTCCGAAGTACTTGGCTGATATTTTGGTGGATTTAGGAAGCTCAAAGGGTCTACTAATCAACTCTGAAGTCTCAGTTGGCTGGTGTGAAGCTGGTTGTAGCAGCACCTACTCATCTTTGGATTGCATCCACCATCTCTCTTCACAGTGGTATCAGAGCATAGTCAAGCAACATGGGAGATGGATTTCCATCAACAATTGACAAATTGGATCGAAACAACTACCCGGCATGGTGTCTAAGGATGGAGGCTTACCTTCAAGGGAGGAATCTATATGGATTCATATCCGGAGATGAAGCAATGCCAACCATGAGGAACAAAGGGCAACCATCACATGAAGAAGTGGAAGGACTTTCGAATTGGTGTTCGAAGGATGCACTTGCAAGGTCCTATATTCTAAACTCAATCTCTGATTTTCTTTTACCTCATGTCAAGGGATGCAAGACATCAAGAGAGACCTGGAATGCACTTGCTTCTTTCTTCTCTTCCAACACTCGAGCAAGGAAGAACCAATTGTGGATGGAGTTCACAACAATGAAGAAAAGCCCGAAGCAAATTGTGATTGATTATGTCACAAAGATGAAGGAGATTTCCGACCAACTTGGAAGCATAGGAGAGGTAATTGAAGAGGAGCAAATCATAAGACAAATCATGAATGGAATCAAAGCAGACGACAAGTGGGAATCATTCACAAGAGCCATGGATCTATACATGGATATGCATGTACCCGACCTCAACACACTCATGGGCCAACTCTTCACTCATGAAGCAAAGATTAGCAAAGGTGGTGAGTCCTCAAGAGGTAATCAAACTTCTGCATTATACTCTGATAAAGCTAAGGTCAAGGACAAGTCAAAGAATAGGAAGAATGAAGATGAAGGTAGCTCTTTCCAAGCAAACTTTGCAGGTAGAGGAAGAGGCAGAGGTGGAAAGCAAGGCAGGGGCAGATTCCAATCATCTCAACCTTGCAACATATGTGGCTTATCTAACCATACTACTGAAGAATGTTTCAGGAACCCGAGGAACTCAAGAGGAAGAGGATTCAATAGAGGTGGCTATGGATCAAATAGAGGTAGATACAATGGAGGCTACAACAACAACAACTACTACAACAACAACAACAACAACAACAACTATCAAAGTGGCCATAGAGGAAGAAGAGATTACAATAACTATGCAGAGGACCAAAGTCAAGAAGATTCATTATTGATTATGAATCTATCAGCGAAGAAGGGTAAGGATGATGATCACATATTTTACATTGATTCGAGATGCTCGAACCATGTAGCAGGAAATGTGGCTTTACTTTCTGATTTGGAAGATCCTCATAACAAGCATGAAGTGCAGACAGGAGATGACACAAAGCACTCAGTGGAGAAGATAGGTAATGTGAAGACATCAGATGGGAATATGAACCTCTTAAGCAAAGTCTTGTATGTCCCTACAATTACCAAAAATTTAATAAGTGTTGGACAGATTGTTGAAAAAGGATTGCAGGTTAGATTCAACCGATTTGGAGCATATGTTGAAGACCCAAGGCAAGGCTTTCGAAGGATTGCCAAAGGAGAAAAGACAGGAAGGCTTTTCACTTTTGAAGTGGAAGATACAAAGAACATAGCTTTGTTTAGCTATGGATCTCAAACTCTTACAGAGTTGGAGATATGGCACAAAAGGCTTGCTCGCATTAGTGAGAGGACACTCAAACAGATTTGCAGGGACCAAAGTGTACTTGGTTTGCCTAATATCACAAGGCAACACATGATTTATAAGTGTGAAGCTTGTCAACTCGGCAAGGCTCATAGAGAACCTTTCAATAAGAAAGGATATATGTATCAAAATCCTTTGGATCTAGTGCACACGGATGTGTGGGGTCCAAGTAAGGAGCCATCTATATTAGGCTCAAGATATTATGTGTCTTTCATAGATGATTGTAGCAGGTGGACCATTTTGTTTTTCATGAAGCACAAAGATGAAGTGTTTAATTGCTTTAAGAAGTATATTGCTCTTGTTGAAAACCAAACAGGTAGGACGTTGAAACGACTCAGATCAGATGGTGGAGGAGAATACTTCTCTTCTGAATTTGATGCCTTCTTGCATGAAAGAGGCATTAAAAGGGAAGTCACTACAAGGTATACACCCGAACTCAATGGTGTAGCAGAGAGGAGGAATAGAGCTATTGTCGAAGCAGCAAGGTCCATGCTCAACGAAAAGGGATTGCCAAACTACCTATGGGTAGAGGCTGTGTCTACAGCCGCATATCTCATAGATAGACTTCCATCTAAGTTACTAGATGGAACCACTCCATATGGAGTATGGAATGGAAGAAGACCTAGTCTAGAGCATTGCAAAATCTTTGGATGCTTAGCCTATGCTCACATTCCTTCTCAAGTAAGAGGGAAATTGGATCCCAAGGCAGAGAAGTGCGTATTCATTGGTTATGATCAAAACCAAAAAGGATATAGATTGTACAATCCAGCCAATAAATGATTTTCTGTGAGTAGAGATGTAATTTTTGATGAAAACAAATCATGGTTTGATGATGACAGGAAAGTGAAGTTGCCTTATGACTTGGATGAAGAGTTTCCATCACTTCAACCAAAGGAGCCGAAGCAGATTGAAGAAAGTGATTCGGAGATTGACCTAGAAGACTTGGAAAGACTAAAGCTATGGAAGAACAAAGGAAAAGCAAAGATGCAGGATGCTACATATGGACCCGAGAGCTCACATCAACCACTTAGAAGGTCTTCGAGGGAGAAGAAGAAACCAGAGAGGTTTGGTTATGATACTTCTTTGGTCATGAAGCACTCAATCTACATTGCAAAGGATTCAACCAATGAAGAACCTACCACATTTGAAGAAGCACAAAGCAAGAAAGCTTGGAGAGATGCAATGGATGAAGAAATGGAAGCCTTGAAGGAGAATGACACTTGGGAGCTTGTACCTAACAAGCCATCTATGAAGATAATTGGATCTCGATGGATATACAAAATCAAGAGGAATCCAGATGGAAGTATAAATAGACACAAAGCAAGGTTAGTTGCTAAAGGGTTTGCTCAAACCCATGGTATTGATTATGAGGAGACTTTCTCTCCTGTTGCAAAAATGCCTACAATTAGGGTTCTCATTAGTCTTGCTGCATCTAGAAATTGGAATCTCTATCAACTTGATGTAAAGAATGCTTTCTTGAATGGATGGATTTCTGAGGAAGTGTATATGGCACAACCTCCTGGATATGAGGATGCACATCATCCTAACTATGTATGCAAACTAAAGAAAGCTTTGTATGGATTGAAGCAAGCTCCAAGAGCTTGGAATTTCAGATTGGTGACTTATTTGCAGGACCAAGGATTCAAAGCTAGCAAGGCGGATACCTCTTTGTTCATAAAGAGGAATGGATCTGAAGTGATCTATTTATGTGTGTATGTTGATGATATTATTATCACAGGCAATGATCTTGAAGGAATCAAACAGGTAAAGAGTCAAATGAAGAAGGAGTTCAAAATAAGTGACCTCGGACCACTCACTTATTTTCTTGGATTGGAGTTGATCTACTCAGATTTAGGTATATACATCACACAAAGGAAGTATGTGCATGACATGCTCGTGAAGTTCAAGATGGAAAATACCAAGTGTGCAGGTACACCTATGGAGCAAAATCATAAGCTTAGTGCTTATGAAGGAGAGCCAATTGAAGACATCACAAGATATCAAAGCTTGGTTGGAAGTTTGAACTATGCAACACTCACAAGGGTGGATATATGCTATAGTGTTAGCATATTGAGTCAGTTTATGCATAAGCCGAGAAGACCACATATGGAAGCGGCCAAGAGAATCCTCAAGTACCTAAAGGGGACCATGAATGAAGGTTTGGTCTATTCATATACTTCAGATATTGAGCTAAGGTCTACTCAGATGCAGATTGGGCCGGATCTAAAGATGATAGAAGAAGCACATCAGGGTATATATCATTTGCAGGTTCAAAAATCATTTCTTGGTCATCGAAGAAGCAACCAATCGTGGCATTATCTTCTACTGAAGCAGAATATAGAGGTTTGGCTAATGCAACTCAAGAAATCATGTGGTTGAAGTCTTTGTACACAGATCTTGGACTTCATTCTTCAACACCTCATATTTTTGGTGACAACACAAGCTCACTACATCTAGCAGCTAATCCGGTATACCATGCTAGAACCAAGCATATTGAAGTCCACTACCATTACGTAAGGGAGAAGCTAATGAGCAAGGATATTCAACTATCCTATGTCTCTACAGATATGCAATGTGCTAACATGTTGACTAAAGCTCTTGATGGTACAAAATTAAGTAGATTCAAGTTGATGATTGGCTTGCAGGAAATCAAGGACAATTGAAGACTTATTTGAAGGCCAAGCATGTTAGGCTTGAGGGGGAGCTGTTGGTGCATTTTACCCAAGCCTACATGCTTGATATATTTGATATCATCCTCATTTGTAAGTCACATGAGTAGTCATGTGAACACCTCTTGTAAAAAGAGTTCATTTTTATCTCTTGTAATTAAAAAAAGAAAAAGGAAAAGGATGGCTTACCTCATGCATGATGTAAAAGCAATTTCGTGGCTCTAACTACCAAAACCCACGATTTTTTGAGCTGAGGGAATATCTCTTAACTTTGGGGATCACTTTTAGGTGGAGCCATTCGAATTCGAATTCAAAACTCCCTCCAAGAATAGCTATAAAAGGAGCAAGAAGGAAGAGGCGATTAGCAAGCCTTGTACGTGACCACTTGATGTCATTTTGTAGAGATTGAAGAGCTTACTCCATAGCTCTATCAGTCTACTCCCATTGTGCAAAGATTCATTGCCAATGTGGTTGTAATCATATGTGAATCTATACATTTATTATCATCTACTCCTCTGTTTTGTTCTCTGCTATACTCACTTAGAGCAGTACCTTTGGTCATATGTCGAGTTATACGGATCCGTTTTCAGTGATTTAACTTGCATTGGATAGCTCATACTGTCTACTTTCTACCTATAAATTTTCAAGGTCATTGAATTAATATATTTGGAGATATCTGCATTTTACTGCTCACTGGTCTATTTTTGCAAAGCCCCGAGAATGGTGGACATGTTCCAGAAATTGTTGAAACTTGTTCTCAGTGCTCAGTCCATCATTTGAAGTGTTTTAACTTGGATTGGGAAGCTTGCTAAGTCTATTTGCTATTCCCAAAAAGGAATTTTTCTAATTCCTACCATGTTGAGAGCACTGTTCATTTTTTCAAGCAGGTGTATGTCCAAAAATAGCAAGTTTTGGGAGCTAGTCATTTCGCAACTAGTCTGTCTTGACTTAAACTTTTGGGATACATGTTCCAAAGTACTTGGCTGATATTTTGGTGGATTTAGGAAGCTCAAAGGGTCTACTAATCAACTCTGAAGTCTCAATTGGCTGGTGTGAAGCTGGTTGTAGCAGCACCTACTCATCTTTGGATTGCATCCACCATCTCTCTTCACAAGAAAGTCAATGCGTCAGCGGATGCAACAGCTTTGCTCTATCGAATTCGGTCATTCAGTAATGTTAAAATGGACTGAACAAGATAGAGACTCTAAAAATTATATCACACAATGTATATATGAAGAGTACCGGCCAGCACCTGGCAATCCTATTGTGAGTTCCGATTGGATACAACATACAACACGTGAAGTGATGTCACATCGACGATCGGAAGCTCGCGATGCTTTCAAAGCAGGCTTACGGAAGCCTGTATGGCTAGATGCCGAAGAATGGGAATCGATTCAGGATGAGCATCAACATACTCCTGATCGGTATCGGCAACAAAGAGACGCGGCGGCCACTCGTTTAGATACGGTTGGAACCTCGCATTTAGGTAGCGGCGGATACGACAGTATGCGCTACCAATTTGTAAGTATGATGTTAATTATTGAAGTTGTTTGTGTTAAGTATATTATGTATATTCATCTAACATTTTGCATATTTACTATAGGAGTTCGCAGTGGGTCGTCCTCCAACGCGAACTGAAGAATCATATGGATATCGACATGGACTGACTGCACTGTTACAAGACTTAGAGGGATGCGGTCCAATCGTCTCATGAGAATATTCTTGATTAAGTAAAGTTATATTTGGTTTCATGTTTTTAGTTGTTGTTTATAAATGTCATGTTAATTGTATGTTTTGTTGCAGGATTGTAGGTGTAAATATTTTGATCAATGCCACAATTTTGTATCACACTCGCATACGACAATGATGAACCACAATTTTGTATTCGATTCCTATATGGAAGTGTTTTGTCACATTGCCACAATTTTGTATTACACTCCTATGTGGCAATGATGTACCATAATTTTGTATTCCATTCCTATATGGAAGTGCTTTGCCATACTTTTGTACATTTTTCATTTATGGAATATACGACTTTCTGTACATGAATCATTGTTCATTTTTACTCATATACGTTTATGTTTTGGTTGCCATTAGAGTACATAACACATGTACTCAGCTGGGCAGAGTGTATTGTCTTTTGCTAAACAACATCATGCTGTAGCAAAAGACAACACACTCTGCCCAAAAAAATTTGTGCAGGTATGGTTGTCGGTATACGCGTCGGTAGCTCCAGTATGGTCGTCGGTATATGCGCCGGTACTTCCAGCGGGCCGTCGGTATATGCGTCGGTATTGACGCCGGTATAAGCGTCGGTATTTCCGATGCGTATACCGATGGTTATACCCACGGTTATACCGGTGCCATACCGGTGCTTTCTTTCCGACGCCTGTACCGACTGCTACACCGACGTCACAAAGAAATCCCGCCCGTTCATTTGCCTCGATAGCAGCCTCAGTATACCCTCGATATGTTGTAGTGTTTATTGTGTTTGCATGGGGGCCACGATGATATAGCTCTTGCTCTTACAACAACCAATCTTGCATTTAATGCTAAGGGTTTGTCTATGAAGATACGTCAATGCTTGTCAAAAAATTTGGTTGTGAATCTTTTTTCAAATGTTTGCATATAATATGATGGTAAAAACATCAATCTAGAATTATAAGTTAATAGGCTGTACAAATTGGGAGCCATATATAGATAAAATACAAAGCACTTTAGGCTAGCCTGAAATCCAATGGCCTCAATATCTACCAGTTATAGGTTCTTAAAACCGTGAGGCACACTTGATCATGTCGAGGATCTTATGCATAATCATCATCATGATATTAGGAATAAACTTGATTTTGTAGGTGTATAGTGAATCACTTTCAACATGTATACACAAGACAAATCATCTTTGTGTGGTGTTGGGAGTTGTGTATAGTTAAGACAAATCTTGCGTATGATCCATTCTCATTGTAGGTGAAAAAAAATACAATTGCGTATGACCTCAAGGTTATATATCATGCTTGGATGCTTCTAAGAAAAAAGAGGCAACTCTTCAAAATATTGGAAATAGTTAGGATTATTACCTAAAACTATTTCCTTATACGATACATCATATCTAATATAAAGGAAGTTCGGCAATAGCCTACTCTCCCGGACTTGAATTAAATTAAGAAACAAAGGTACAAAAGAAGGGGACTAGTGCCCACGGGACCCCCCAAATCCCACAAAGCAGGGGAAGCTAGGTTGCTACCTAAGTAGCATTACAAAGAAGGTTGATCACCCTCTCGTCGCCCTCATGCGGGACCCACTTGGGTTTGAGCTTGTTGTTGACCAAAAGGAGGACTTGATGGTGCCTGAAGGGGGGGGATTTCTTACTGTTGACAATCCTTTTGCCAAGGAGGAATAGAGATTTTTCAATCGACCACTCCCTGGGGGGGTCGCCGAAGTTGCGAGCACACCGCTCCCGCCAGATTTTCCACAGTACCTCCCCTCTGATTGCGTTCCAGAGAGCCGCGGAGCAACCAATCGCTTCTCCCAAAAGGACTTGTTTCCAGCTAAGCTGTTTCTGCATTCTGATTATCATTCCAACCGTCTGCCAAATACTGTTGGAGCTGGGGCATGTGAGGAAGATGTGAGGGATATCTTCGATAGCGCGGTGGCAGCGTTTGCACCACGGAGGGATCCCACAAAATTTGGTTGCCTTATGGTTAGTCCAAATTCCTCGGTGAAGGATTTGCCATAAGAGGACAGACTTCTTAGTCTCAATAAGTGGGTGCCAGATACCCATGAATTTCATGTCCCACCGCAGCCGCGTCCAAGACAGGCACCACTTCTTGTTGAGGCTGATCTGGAGGTCAATCGTATCTTTGATGTTCGGGATTTTGAGTAGGCTATTTCCATTGTGCCATTTGAGACCACGCGCGTTCGGAGTATCATGTCCCATGAGAAGGCGAGTTTTGTGACGATCCCAAGCGAGGCATCTGCTTTGCAGGGTGTTCCATTCTTCGTAGGAGATGTTTATGCGAGGGTCGATATCCTCGTAATTGATCCAGCTGTTGGTGTCATGTTTCCAAAGATGTTTCCATTTTTTGAAACCTTTGTTCCATAACTTCTTGGCATTTTGGATGTTCCATGACTCCACCCTCCGGATGCCATGTATTGGAAACCAGATAGAGTCGTTTTGTCTGATTCCGGCCGCCCACTTCCAGTCTTCGCTAATTCTTGTGCAGCTTTTGACTTTGTTCCAACCCTTCCAAAGGGAGCACACAAGATTGGAGCCTTTCGGGAAGACGGGGATCGGGGAGAATAGCAGGGTCATGATGTCTAGATTCTTCCAGTTCGGGTGCCCCATGAGGGCCAACTCGTGCTTGTTTCTGAAGATCAGCTTGGCCCACGAGGCGTCCCTATTGCACCAAGCCTTGATCATCCATTTGGCAGCCAGTTTGTTGGCCATACACCCAATGTCTAAGATACCCAGCCCCCCGCTATCTCTAGGGCTGGAGCAGATGGCCCATTTGATTTTTGGAACCCCCCTTCTGTTATGATCGCCCGTCCAAAGAAAGTTTCTACAAATACTATTCAGTTTGGACAGGCCTTGCTCGTTCGGTCTCCAGCAAGAAAGGAAATAGATGGTGGAAGAGAGAAGGAACGTGTTGATGACCATCGCCCGTCCAGCGAGATTGATTTGCATACCTCTCCAATAGTTGAGCTTGTTTTCCAATTTGGCCATCACCCAACTCCAACGTTGCTCCATGGAAACGCCAAACCCCAAGGGAATTCCAAGAAGGCGAAAGATTTGGCCCTGCGGAATGATTTGACAGCCTTGATCAATGAGAAGGTCAGGGTGGTGTCCCATTATAGCCCTGAAGGCGGTCTTAGAGTGGTTGATTTTGGATCCAGAGGCATCACAGAAGGTAGCAAGACACCTCCAGAAGGTCTCCAGGCTCGTATTGTCATTGTGAACGAACGCGTTCATATCATCGGCAAAAAGTCTCATGATGATTTGACCGTGGTCGTGAGGCAGCCGGAGGCCTTTGATATTGCCAGCCTCCACATGGTGTGTCACCAGTCTGCTCAGCCCCTCAGTGGCGACAGCAAAGAGAAGGGGGGCCAGAGGGCACCCTTGTCTGATAGACCTTTTAAGGTGGATTGTCTTCGAAAGTTTGCCGTTAACATTAATTTGGGTCGTTGCGTTTCCGAGAAGAGTCGCAATCATCTTGGTGAATTTCTGACTACACCCGAGATCAAGAAGCGACTGCAGAATATAGTCCCATTCTAGCCTGTCGTAGGCTTTGTCAAAATCAATCTTGAGGAAGACCACATCTTGGTTAGACTCTTTTGCAAATTGAATGCCTTCCCAAATATCCATAATGGTTTCCAGGATAGACCTGCCTTTGATGAAACCTTTTTGGTCCTCACTAAGCCAAGATCTCAGGTGGCACGAGAGTCTGTTGGCGATGACTTTGGCGATGATCTTGTATCCAGTTTGGAGCATCGTAATAGGCCGCCAGTTCTTGATTCTATTCTTTTCCCCCTTCTTGTGGATCAACTTGATGATCCCATTGTTTAGGCAGGACGGGAGAGCACCAAACTTTAGCGCTTCTTGCCAGACCATCCGAAGAGGGGTGGCAACCACCAGCTTGAAGGATTTAAAGAACTCGTTAGTGAGTCCGTCCGGTCCCGGGCTTTTACCAAGCGGGAGGGCATCAATGACCCCTATGATTTCTGATTCAGAGATCGGAGCATGAAGCAGAGAGTGGAGGTTGGGTGGAATCCTCCGTGGGGAAACCCTAGAGATGGCAGCCATACATTCTCTTCTATGGAGGGAGAGGGGGTTCGAGGTTCCCAGGAGTCTCGTGAAGTGCCCTTCGATGATGCCAAAATTGTCTTCTTCAGATTTGCATACATTGCCGAGTGGGTCGATCAGTAGTGGGATCGCTTCTCTGTTGTGTTTCCTTTTAAGGATACTGCACATCTCTTTGGTGGGTTTGTCGGCTTTGCCAGCCCACCACTCCTTGAAGAAGATTTGCAAGTTTTTCCTTTGTATTTCTTCCTCATATCTCAACGCTGCTCTGATTTTTCGAAGACCTTTCTGGGCTTGAGGTTTTCCTTTGTTCACTTCCTCCTCGAGCCGCCAGAGCCTGTGGTAGAGAGCCACCCTCCGAGCCCGCCTCACAGTCTCAAACATCTTCTTAGTTCTGATCATGATCTTACGAGACTTGTCGACCGAGTTTCTCCAGCACTTGGCAGGGGCCAAGCCAGAGGCGAACGCCACCTTCCACACGTCTGCAATTTCTTGATGGACGGAGGGGAGAGAGAAGGTGGATGCGTTGGCATGGAACCACGGAGCCTTGCGGGTCTTGTTGGAAGGTTGAAAAGTGATAACGATCGGGTAGTGATCAGAGATGGTGAGGTCAGTGCGTTGCGTGATGGAAGGAAGGCCCCACTGTTGGGTAAAACATTGAGAAATGTAGCATCTGTCGAGTCTAGCTTTCCTCAGGTCCTCGCCCGCTTGGAGATTCGACCAAGAAAAGCCAATCGAGTCTTTGAATTCAACCAAATCCAAGTGCAGTTTGGTCAAGTCCCACGTTTCTTTCTCCCGACTGTCGATGACCCTGCCCTTGCCCATCCATCTATCCATTGGGTCCTCCACCATGTTGAAGTCGCCACAAATAAGCACGTTGTGGGGAAGCGAGTCAAAGGAGGCCCAAGTGTTCCGTCTCTCCAAATCTCCGTTAGGGGCGTACAAAGAGACCATAGTAGCACAGAGAGGAGCACCAAAAGAAACAGCAATCCAGCGGTGACTCACATCTTCAGTGACGTTCTCAAGCTTTTCAAACCATCGTTGTTTAACACCGATAGCCGTTCCTCCAGACCCCCGCGGGTGATTCGTTGGGATCCACACGTGCGTCGAGGAGACCTGTCTGAGCCATTTTTGGAGGTCTTCTCCGTCAATTTTGATCTCTTGAATGCAAATAAAGTCTGGGTTTAAGCTAATGTCGCGAAGCCATTGACCAATAATGGTCGCTCTTGAGGGGTCGGTTAGCCCTCTAGCATTTAGCGAGATGACAATCATTTTTGTATTGATCCCTCTTTGCGGGAGGGAGCTTTGTCCTTCCTTCTCTTGGCTTCATCTTTCTTTTTCGCTGGGATCTGGTCCCGACTTAGAAATCTGATCTTGTGGGGGCTTTTCCAGGGTACCTCCATGGGCTGTTTTCCTTTGCGGGCTGTCCCTTGCTGTGGAGACTTAGGCCCCGTGCTCGGCGCCGTTTCCGGGATCGTCGATCCAATGATGGAACTTTCACTGTCCATGTTGTCTTCGTTACTAGTGGTGAAACCATCTTCTTTGCTTGTTGTGTAGCCCTCCTGGGGGGTTTCTTTACTGTCAGGGATCTCAAGGGCTTTGTCGTAGTTGTCTTCCTCAAGTTGCTTCCCACCTGGGTAGTCCGACTCATTGATCTCCTTTTCTAGATTGCAAAGCAAGTTGCTATAGGGGGTATGTTGCATGTTGTTTCTCGCGCCGTTGGCCCTAGGGCTTCTTTTCCTTCTTCTTCTAACTTCAGTAAAGCCGTCATCATCGGTTTGTGGGTTCAGGAGGCCCTTGTCGTCCCCTTCCTTGGTCGGGTGGGACAAGACGCCCTTGTTGACTTGGGCAGTTTCGGAAGCTTCTTGAAAGCGCTTGTTTTTTTGCCTGAGAGGGCAATCTTTAATCCTGTGACCTTGCTGGCCACAGCGAAAGCACGCATTGGGAAGGTTCTTGTAGATGATGTCCTACTCCCACACATCTCCTTCGCCCATGTCCACTTTGATCATTGATGGAAGCGGCGAACTGAGATCAGCTTCGACACAGATTTGGGGGTGCCACCTAGCATTGAACGAGTGTCTTGCGCCTTCATAGATGAGACCACCGATGTCATCGCGTGAGGCCAGCGGCTTGCCGATAGGAGAGACAATGTCCCACACGAAGTTGTACAGGAAGTAAGGGAGATTCGGAAGCTCAACCCAAAGGGGGTACCGAAGCGTTTTCGATTTGTCGGGAGTAAAGTCCGGGGACCATCTGAATAGGCACAGGGTCGCCCGACCGAGCTGCCAGGTGCCAACGTTTAGGGCTTGGAACGCCATTTCTTCATTTTCAAAGACTAACAGCATGTGGTTCGCTGGTAGGAATTGACATTTGCTGACAACTAGTCCCCTAGGGAACCACTCTTTTCGAAGCCATTGTCGCACAGTTTCAAGCGGGGGCCTAGGGCCGAACACTTGGCCAACGAGGCACACTTTCTTGAGCTCCTCCTGGGCCGACAGAACTGCGGGTCTACTGAGGGACACGACGGGGGATTCAGCACTTTCAGATGCCCCAGGGGCGGCACACGACCCCCCCTCCAGCAGAGCGGCCAGGAAATCCGTCTCCCCAGGGGGAGGGGCCCGATTACTTTTCACGAGAGAGGCAGACGCCACTTCCATGGCCAACAGGAGCTAGCACCACTAATGCTTTTCAAAACCCCAAAGACACCGAAGCTAAACACTCCAACAACCAAAAAGCCCACAAGGAAGGGAAGCCCTACTCCCCATTTTCGAGAGTTTCGAACTCTCCACTTTCTATGTGGACAAGTCGGTTCCATTCATCAATGCATAAACAAGATCCTTGTTTGGATCTCTTCCCACCTTGTTCTTCAAGTACATCCCCTCCTATTCCTTCAATAGTACATATGGTGGGGCAGTGGGGTAGAGGATATTGATAGCTTTCTTTGGTGCTAGAGCTATTGTTAGGCTTCTGGTGAGCACTTCATTTTTTGAATTCAATAATTCTTTTCTTCATACCCTGGATGCACTTTTTTTGGTCCATTTTCCAAGTTTCTGAATGGTGGTAATATGGTTTTCACACTTTCTATAGGAGACAAGGACTCTACTTGAAAACTACCTATATGCATTGAATCTCTTGATGAGGTTAACTTGTACATTGGGATTGCATAGGGGATCGCTAGGAATCGATGCCTCATGTATCCTCCTACATTTGATCATGTGCGCAACCCCTTTTGAACTTCTCTCATGAACTTCTTTGACTTGATCTCAATACTTTGGAACCATCTCAATGTTGTTAATCTATTAGAGCTTCCATATCAATAATTATGAAAGAAACTTTTTTAACTTGATCTCAATACTTTGGAACCATCTCAGTGTTGTCATCTATGAGAGCTTCCATACCAATAATTATGAAAGTTCCTCCTTGTGCCTCCTAGTACAAGTGTGGGTCATGTTGTGCCCTAGCTTCCTGAAGCTATCTCCTCAACATGTTCTTTAGTATGAAATTCCTCTTTTTGTACAATTAATTCTTCCTCATATTATGCCATGATTGTATATTTTTGAAGAAGTTTCATGGCTCAATGTAGCAGGACATATGATGTCAAGCTACCATTCAAAAATCCCTCAAGCATATATTCTTGATCTTTTGAATGTGGTTGACTTCCTATACTTGCAATAAGTATACTTACGAATACGATAGCCTACGTGTCTGCTTGTGCGATTGCCACTTGCTAGAGTGTATCATTATTTTTTTCTTTTATTCTTGAGGTTCCCACTTCAATTTGGAAATCTCTTGTCCTTTATCCACCACAAATGCATGAACTTCCACCATTTTACTCTTGTATACATCATGCACTTTGAGGTATTCTACTAATAGCCCCTTCATAATATATGTCATTTGATCATCCATGGGAGAGGCCGTAGTTTTGATAGGTAGGATGGTAGGTGGTTGAGGTTTGTGCACTGGAGATGGAAGGGGAAATAAGAATGGTGGTGAATGGGGAAATAAGAATGGTGGTGAATGGTGCCTGTTTTCAATGGGTATTTTGAACATGTTCAATGGGTGTTCAATTGGTTGAGGTGGTGCAAAGGCTACGTGTTTGGACATGGATGGTAGAATGTGCGGGTGCCTCTTTCTCATGAGCTTGGTTTGTCTTAGCATGATCATCACTGAATATTGTAGATGGTGTTTCCCTAGGCAAGGATGTTGATGTGATCGAATAGAAGCCAAAGAGGAAGTTTCTTTTTGGATGTCTTTGTTTTGTCTTCCTCTTTTCTTTGAATTAGAAGCTACTCTAGATAATATTTCACCTTTTTGGATCCTGGTAGGTCCTTGTAATAATTGAACATTGGCTTGGTTGGGATGTGTGGTTCTTGCATTACAAAATACATGGCCAATTTGTCTTCCCATCCAACTGACATGTGATATGAGATCTCTATAAGATTTTGAAGTGTAGGTGACTTTTTGTGTTTCTTTTTTTCCCCTTAATATGCCATTGATTGTTCATGTGATTCGTTGGTATTGATCAGGGCACGTGACATTTCCTTACTTCTTTTTCACAAGTGACTTTGTTTGATATAGACTCGAGTGATGCTATCAAGAATCATGATTATAGGAAGTATTCAAAAGAGATTGTTGGGTTTCTTCAAACAATTGTAAATGACCCTTGTAAATACTACCATTCCCATAAGAAAATTGTGGTTCTATAATGATGTCTTTTCCTTCAAAAACTGCTCGGATACAATTTGCACCATATCTTTGTAGTCTTGTTGTGCCTCATGACATGGAAAAAAGAGTAAGTGATATTTTTGACTAGCCTTGTATACGTAGTAAAATGCTTCATGCAAAAATGTGTATGAAAAGCTTTGATGGCTAGCTCAATGTGAAGGGATTATATTAAGGGATGGTAGTTTTGACCATGGAATAATAATTAATGTAAACATGGAATTTTTAAACGAAAGCAATTCTGTGCATGAAAACAATGATTTTACAAGTTTTCTTGGGATACAAATACGAGAGTTTTTGCATCTAGGAAGTGACTTTTTGCTTTATTTAGGCATGTTCATCCATCCAAAGGATATGGGGACCATCAAATTATAGACATTTGTGTCTACTATGTAGGGTTTTTTTATACATGGTCATCTAATTTGGTGTATGCTTTCTGTGAAACCTTTTTTGTGATTTCATATATATCGTTTAGACACATGATATCTATCCAAATTCACATGCAGGATCATAAAACCAAGGAAGCATTTGACTTTTTGAATCAAGATCAATATGGAGAAGAGAGATACTATAACCAAATAATGACATGAAATAAGAAACCCTATATAATTGGAGATGGCTTTGAAATGTAGTATAAACAACTAGAAGTTTGAAAATACATAAAGGTTTTGATGATATTAAATAGTCATGAGTGGGTTTTGATTGAATTCTTTGGGAATAAGAACCTATTTATTGAATCTTAAACAAGAAAATGCAATGCTCGACTAAAGAGCAGATGAGAGAGCATGTTGCACCAGCAACAAAGCTCTCCCCTGATAGATCATGAAGCAAGGAGGGGAAGTTAGAGGGGAGATCAACCCCACCATAGCCATGTAGAAGTTTGGTGGGGAGTAGATGCTAGTCCCCAAACCAAAGTAGCCAGAGGGGGAGCAGATGTTCGACCCTGGATGAAAAGAGAGAGAGAGATTTGGGAGAGTGAGGATAACCTTCCCTCCATCACTTGTGTGTATGAATGGCCTACCAAAACCCTCCCTCGTGCCAACTCTACCCATGAGTTATTGAAGAAAGATAGGGAGAGAGATGTTATTCTAGAATAGTCAAGTATTGTTGTATGCATTTTTTTGAAGATATAAGATATAACTCGATTTTGTGGAGCGCAAAAATAGTTATTCCATTCTCTTTTTACATCGATTCATGAAAAAACGACACTCAATATCAACATGTATTCCTCTTTTTCTTTGTATTTTGTTGGAAAGGAAGAGAGGGAGGGATCTAGAGTACAATCCAGACCTCTTCCAAAGGCTATCACTGAAATAGAGGTAGCAGTGGTGGAGAATGATGTCCATTGTGTGTGTGTGTATGTGGAGGTGTGTGTATGTGTGAGAGTGAGAGAGAAGGTGGTTAAAGGGTGTTCTTGTGCCAAAAGCAAAATTTGAACTAAAAATACACTATTAAAACAAAAAAAGGAGCTAATGTGCAAAGGAATGGTGAAAGTGCAATGCAAGAACTCAATCCTACATAAATGAGCAGAAAAAATTGTAGCACAATAATTTATCACACATTCTTGAGCTCTCCAAGTGATGAAAGGCCATTGTCCTCGATAAGGATGCCAAAATTGTTGTTGTAGTATATCCAAAGGGAGCCAAGACCCACACCACCTTGCATGGAAGCAATAGGAAAGCTCAAGGAGGACTCTCTTTTCATCCAACCAACCCTCCGTCATGTGCAAGCCATCGACGATCAGCTCCAAGCTATGCCACAAACCCTTGAGAACATGGAGAGAAAGGTCATCAAGGATCCTTGTCCACAAATGGAAAATAAAAGAATTCTACTCACACAAAGGAGAGAAAAGCATGCACACACACTTCACTCTCACACTCAAAGATAGAATACACAAGTGCACATAGTCTAAGAGTAAAAGAGTTCTTAAATTCAAATAGTGTTAGCTAACAAACTTGCAACCAAGTAGATTATCAAGGGTGGTATATGTCATAGTTTGAGGTAAAGCTAATTTTCAAAAGTATTCAAGACTTATCTCCAAGTGGAGTCTTAAATGGAAAATGCATGATCTCAATATGTTCACTCATCTATCATGGTGATCACCAAAACTTTGAGGCTGTTTTCATCGTTTTGGAAAGATTGAAAGGGCATGAAGCCCCATTATTGTCTTAACCATGATTGGAAACGGATCACAAGTACAAGAAAATGGTTCTATCTGGTTTCGAATGCTAGCTATTGGGCCAATCAAGAGGGGATCCTTCCAAAGAGTGAAGAAACTCAAGGCCAAGGGGTTTTGTAATTGGAAAAATCGCTAGAATAGCCATAGAAGAGAGTGGATTGGAAGAAATCGACAAGCCTTATATTTGACTATTTTGAGAATAATAATGAAGACACTCTCTCTCTATGTGTGTTTACAATATATTTCTTGTAGTTGCACACTCTTCTCATGTCAATCGTGCAATGGTATCGAAAATTTAGGAAATACTGAGGATAAACAAGTAGTTTATAAATCCACATTCTTTACTTATATGTAATAGGTGAAAATTTTGTTATGTTTGTGAGCATCAAGTTCATGAAATGAAAAGTATTTTGATTCCTATAAGTTATGTATTTTTTGAGTGAATCAGCGTTTTAAATCTTATTAACAAAAATTTCACACTTATAATAACAAGAAGTTGAACAAATGTGAACCTTCACATTGACATTATGGTATTGGAACAACTTTGGTTAGTTATTTCCCCTCCTTTGAATCAAGTTGAAGCCTACACAGAGATGCTACCTCCTTTATTTTCTCCTCTCAATTTTTGGATCTCCCTTTCCAACCCTTTCTTGTCACCTGCACTATTCAGTGCGTGATAGTTTATGCTAGTTCTTGGTTCTCCTTACATACCAACTTGTCTTGAAGTGTTTTGCAAACTCATGACTCCTGTGCATAACTCTTTTGTCATCTTCCTCAATGATCTTTAAACTCTAAGCATATAAGGGACTTAAGATATAACTTTTATTGAAGCTACCTTAACACGTGTATAAAGTTTAAGTTTTACAAACCTTAAACTCACTTTAACATGTGTACATGTTCCTTTGGTCTTATCTACTATATGACTCTTTCACTCTACATATCTATAATAAACTTTAAAATTAACTAGAAATCCTTAAATTTCATGAAAAATTTCAATATTTTTCTTAGGTCTTATTTTTATTCTTGCATTTCATCTTAGATAACTTGTCCTTAGTTTGCTATGGAAGGAATATTATTCTTCATGTTCAATAACAGATATACGAATGCGAGGTGTATGGTAAAAAAATTAGCCTTTACCACATAGCTTCTAATTGAGGCTGAAATGTGTGTAGCATACATACTTAAAGGTGTCCCACCAAAGCATTGCAATTTATCACTCCATATGAGGCTTGGCATGGTTTTAAAGGTGTCCCACCATAGCATTGCAAATCTATCACTCCATATGAGGCTTGTCATGGTAACAAGCCATCTGTTGATCATCTATGCGTTTCTAGTTGTTTGACATATGCATTAGTTCATCAACAAAAACACAAAAAAATGGATGATAAAGTAGTGAAATATAATTTTGGTTAGTATAATTGTTACAACAAAGGCTATGGTATGTAAAATTGATTTTTGAGTGGTGGTTTACATGAAGCAGTGTATGTAGCGCAACCCCATGGTTTTGCACAATAAGGGCGTGAAAACAAAGTGTGTAGGTTGAAAAATGCATTATATGGTTTGAAGCAACTACCACATGATTTCTATGAGAAGATACATGCCTACTTGCTAGCACATGGTTTTGAGAACAATCCAACTAAGAGCAGCTTATATGTTAAGAAGGCATATGATATACTTTTGATCATTGTTATTTATGTTAATGATATGTTGTTCATTGGATCAAATGCGAATCATATTGTTGAATTTAAGGTTGATCTGCATGCCTCTTTTGAGATGTCAAATTTGGGAATTCAATTTATGCAATTTGATGAGAAAATAGATTTGTGTCAAAAAGAATATATTCACATATTAGTGCAATTTCTTCGCCTTGAAGATTGCAAACCTATTGCCACTCCCATAGAATCAGGTTTATAATTGTCTTAATGATGCTCGATATGCGTTTGATGTTGTTATCTGTCAACAGGTAGTTGGGTGCTTGATTTACTTATGCATTGTTCAACCTAATATTAAGTTTGACATCTCTTAGATGAGTAGACTTATGCATTGCCCATGTGTCAAACACTGGAACATGGTTAAGGCATCTTTCACTACTTGAATGTTATCCGACTACTTGGATATTTGTTATCCCATGGGGTGGGCACTAACGCTTGATATACATGTTTTCATTTTGAATTATAGTGGGTTGGTTGCTTTGACACTCGTGTTTCCACAAGTGATCTTTGCTCATGCTTGGTAGTTCATGCATATCTTGGTTGAGAAAGAAGCGGTCTACTATGGACACTTCTAGTTGTGGGTCTAAGTATAGGTGAGCTTTCAGAATGAGTGTTGAGTGTATTTGATTTGGTTGCTAGTTAGTCTTTTGCCACCAAAATATTCATTGATAGTCACATTGCATTGATAGTTGCAAGGAACCGTGTGTTCCATGCTCAAAGAACATTGAGGTGCACTATCATTATGTTAAGGAGAGGTTCTTTGTTAAAGAGATCAGTAAGGCTTATGTTCCCACAATTGATAATGTTTCACACCTTTTCACAAAGGCTCTTCGTAGGGAGAATTTGGAATCCTTTTAATTACTTCATTTTGTGGATCACTTCCTTATACATGAGTGCTAAGTCCATGTTCACTACATCGCTCCAAAGAGGGATGTGTTGATATATTTTGGTAGTGATATGTGTGAACACACTTTGAACTCTCGAGTCACTTTTTTCCCTCTTAAGGAGGTTTTTTCCCCTTGGGTTGTATATATGCCTATAAGCCTAATGAGTTGCCTATCTTTGTACATTCACTTGGTAACACATTCTATGTTGTGTTGTTCTCCAAGATTTTTCTTATTCCTTGTGTTGTTCATGTGTTTGTGCAGACCTTGATTTCCAATAGATGGCTCATTCAACAATAATAAGATTGATGTTAGACTCAAGAAATGACATGTAGGAGATGGTTGAACCATACCCTAAGAGGGAAGATTAGGAGCTAATCCTCAACCATGGATTTTGGGGTGTGTTTAGCACATTGTACTGCTAGCCAATAGATAGATCATGAGTATTAATTTCCCTTGGATACATAAAATCGTATGAGGGCCTAGGAAGTAGGTTTGGGAAAGGTGGATAGATTTAATAAGGCTCATGGTCACCATATGGGTTTTTGAAAAGGCTCTTGGGCACTTTATATATGAAAGGATACAAAATAGCATGCTTCACTTTCACAAAGTAGTCCAATACAAATTGGAGTGTATCTGCCAATCCATAGTTCATATTTAGATATATAAGGTAGCTTATGGAAATCTCCCAGAAGAAGGTTTCCTATGGAGTGAATACATTGAGGCTTCAAGATACATAGCATGGGTGAGAACGATTCAAGGTACTCACGTTGACAATAAGGGTTCAAGACACCAAGGTTGCGAACAAGAATGTTCAAGACACAAAGGTTGCGAACAAGAATGTTCAGGACACCAAGGTTGAGAACAAGGATTCAACACACCAAAGTTGAGAAGAAAAAGTTTCATTAGATTGTGCAAGTGTGAGAACATCAGTTCAAGGGGAGATTAGTAGATGATCATTGAAGATAATGATCTTTAGAAGGGGAAGAGAGTGTTAAAGTCAAGAAATCACACGCATAAGATGATTGAAACCACAACCTAAGAGGAAGGATTCAAAAACAATCCTCAAACATGGTTTTTGGGGAAAATGTTTAGCCCATCATACTCCTAGTCTATAAATATTTGAGAAAAAAGGGAAAATGTGAAGAAATAACAAAAAGACAACAAGAAAATTGAAGCTGCTCGCACAGTTTCCCTCAAGCCCAAGGTTACACAACCAAAGACAAAAAATGAGAGAAAGGATTGTTGGTTTTCCTCAATTTTCTTGGATATGAATTGTTTCGAATTACAAAGTGGGCATCGCAACTTAATGTTTTATAGAAAATATTACGGCTTGATTTTTGTGCTGAAAAACTTAAAACGTTTTATTTAGAGATTGCAAAATTTAAATAAAAACCATGGAAAACATTTTTTTCATTTACTATTGATTTTTGAATGGTGATTTACATGAAGAAGTGTATGTAGCTAAACTCCATGGTTTTTCACAATAAGGGCATGAAAACAAAGTTGAAAATGGCATTATATGGTTTGAAGCAAGTACCACATGATTTGTATGAGAAGATACATGCCTACTTGCTAGCACATAGTTTTGAGAACAATCCAACTAAGAGCACCATATATAGGTTAAGAATGCATATGCTATACTTTTGATCATTGTTATATATGTTGATGATATGTTGTTCATTGGACCAAATGAGAATCATAGTGTTGAATTTAAGGCTGATCTACATGCCTCTCTTTTCAGATGTCAAATTTGGGACTTCAATTTATGCATTTTGATGGGAGAATAGCTTTATGTCAAAAAAAATATGTTCACAGATTATTTCAATGTCTTGGCCTTGAAGATTGAAAACCTATTGCCGCTCCCATGGAATCAGGTTTATAATTGTCTTAATGATGCTCAATATGCATTTGATGTTGTTATCTTTCAAGATGCAGTTGGGTGCTTGATTTACTTATGCATTATTCGACCTAATGTTAAGTTTCCTATCTCTTAGATGAACAAATTTATGCATTTCCCATGTGGCAAACATTGGCACATGGTTAAGTGCACCTTTCACTACTTGAATGGTACCTGACTACTTGGATATGTTTAATCCCATGGGTGGTCATTACCGCGTGATATACATGTCTTTTTTGAATAAGAGTGGGTTGCTTGCTATGAAACTCTTGTTTCCACAAGTGTTATCTGCTTCATGCTTGGTAATTCATGCATATCTTGGTTGAGAAAGAAGCACTCTACTATGTAAACTTCTAGTTGTGGGGCTAAGTATAGGGGAGTTTTCAGAGCGAGTTTTGACTGTATGTGATTTGGGTGCTAGTCAGTCTTTTGCCACCAACATCTTCATTCATAGTCACATCGCATTGGCAGTTGCGAGGAATTGTGTGTTCCATGCTTAAAGCACATTGAGGTGCACCATCATTATGTTAAGGAGAGGTTCTTTGTTAGAGAGATAAGTAAGGCTTATGTTCCCACACATGATAATGTTTCATACCTTTTTGCAAAGGCTCTTCCTAGGGAGAAATTTGAAGCTTTTTGATTACTTCCTTTTGTGGATCACTTCCTTATACATGACTCACTGCATCACTCCAAAGAGGGATGTGCTGATATATTTTGGTAGTGATGTGTGAACACACTTTGAAATGTCAAGTCACTTTTTTCCCTCTTAAAGAGGTTTTTTCCCCTTGGGTTTTATATATGCCTATAACCCTAATGAGTTGGGTATTTTTGTACATTCACTTGGTAACACATTGTATGTCCTGTTGTTCTCCAAGATTTTTCTTCTTCCTAGTGTTGTTCATGTTCTTGTGGAGACCTTGATTTCCAATCGATGGCTCATTCAACAATACCAAGATCGATGTTAGAATCAAGAAATGATAGGTAAGAGATGGTTGAACCACAATCTAAGAGGGAAGATCAGGAGCTAATCCTAAACCATGGATTTTGGGGCCAGTGTTTAGCCCATTGTACTGCTAGATGATAGATAGATAATGAGTTTTAATTTCCCTTGGATACAAAAAATGGTATGAGAGCCTAGGAAGTAGGTTTGGGAAAGGTGGATAGATTTAATAAGGCTCATAGTCACCCAATGTGCTTTGGAAAAGGCTATCGGGAACTTTGTATCTGAGAGGATACAAAATATCATGGTTAACTTTCAAAAATTAGTCCAATAGAGATTGGAGTGTATCTATCAATCCATAGTTCATATTTAGATATGTAAGGTAGCTGATGGGAATCTCTCGAAACAAGGTTTCCTATGGAATGACACATTGAGGCTTCAAGTTACATAGCATGAGTGAGAACGAGGTTCAAGATACTCAGGTTGAGTATAAGAGTTCAAGACACCAAAGTTGTGAACAAGAAGGTTCAAGATACCAAGGTTGAGAACAAAGATTCAACACACCAACGTTGAGAAGAAAAAGGTTGAAGAGATTGTGCAAGTGTGAGAACATCAATTCAAAGAAGCTAATCATTGAGGATAATTATCTCTACAAGGGGAAGAGAGTATTACAGTCAAGAAATGAGAGGCATGAAATGATTGAAACCACATCCTAAGAGGAAGGATTCAGATATAATCCTCAACCATGGATTTTGGGGCAAATGTTTAGCCCATCATACTCCTATTCTATAAGTCATGAGTTCAATTCCCCTTGGATACAACAATTGAAGCTATAAATCATAAATATTTGAGAAAAAAGGAAAAGTGTGAAGAAAGTTTAAGCTGCTCGCACAATTTCCCTACACAACCAAAGACAAAAAAATGAGAGAAAGAATTGTTGGTTTTCCTCAATTTTCTTAGATATGAATTGTCTCGAATTACAAAGTGGGCATCGCAACTTAATGTTTTATAGAAAATATTACGGCTTGATTTTTGTGCTGAAAAACTTAAAACTTTTTATTTAGAGATTGCAAAATTTAAATAAAAAACCATGGAAAACATTTTTTTCATTTACTTTCGAAAAATATCTATACTTTAAAAAATAAATAAATAAAGAAACTTTTTGCACATTAGAAGCGCTTTTCTCATAAAAAAACAAAATGAGAAAATGAGAGCTTCCAATCATATCACTCTGTACGTTGAGGGCTCCGCGCGGCCGGCGTCAACGAGCAGAAACTCCTTCTCACTCTCTGAATCGATGGTCCAGGTGAAGATGAGGCGATGGAGTAACAAAGGGTAGGCAGAAGATCTCGCGAAAGCAAATTACGCACAGAGGCACCATCTTCCAAGCTACCGCAAGCAAGATGTAAGAGCGGGTGTGTCAATCGCGACGGAGCGGGTGTGTCAATCGCGACGGAGCTGTGAGTCAATCGTGACGGAGCTGTGAGTCGATCGCGACAGAGTGGGTGTGTCAATCGCGACGGAGACTCGCGTGTCAATCGCAACGGAGACTCGCGTGTCAATCGGCAGAGCGAAGTGCCCCGTCAGTCGCGATAAACTGGGATTGGTCAGATGATGATTAAGGGCGCAAAGGCTGTCCATCGTGAAAGCCATCTCGTGTCCATCGCGATGGATACTTAGTGGCGACTGACATGCGCGCGACCGACAAAGGGGGAAAATCCTTTTTCAGAAAAAAAAAAGAGACGCTTTTAATTTTCTTTAAAGAAAAGAGGATCAAAGTCCTATCCTTCGGGATTGATTGAGAGCCTTTGCCTTCTCCGTCGACCATTGCGTAGCTTTTCGTTTTTTTTAAAAGGATGACTTCAGAATTTAACTCTTAAATTTGGCTCTCCATCAAAATTTTTTCTGCCCTACGAAAAAGAGAGGTAGCCCTACGAAAAAAGAAAAAAAAAAAAGAAAGAAAAAAAAAGAAGAGAAAGAAAAAAAAAAAGAAAAAAAAGAAGAAAAAGAAAAAGAAGAAAAAGAAAAAGAAAAAAGAGAAAAGATTCGAAAAAAAGAAGAGAGCTACTTTTATTGTGGGATTTTTGGGCAGAGTTTTAGAAAAAGTTCTTCTTTCTCGGGGTGTCCCTCTTTTGTCATGGATTTGGCGTCCCCCTCTCTTGTGAGAAGCAATCTGGCCCCTCCTCCCGGGGAGACCGCTAACCTGGCCTCTTTGTTGGAGGGGGGCTCCTGTGCCGCCCAAGGGACCCTCGAGAGTGCTGAACCCCCCTTGGTCTCCCTCAATAGATCCGCAATTTTGTCAACTCAGGAGGAGCTCAAGAAAGTTTGCCTCGTCGGCCAAATGTTCGGCCCTAAGCCCCCGCTCGAAACTGTGCGTCAGTGGCTTCGCAACGAGTGGTTCCCCCGCGGGCTAGTTGTTTGTAAGTGTCAGTTCTTACCGGCAAGCCACTTGCTGCTAGTCTTCGAAAATGAAGATATGGCGTTTCGAGCCCTTAGTGTCGGAACTTGGCAACTCGGCCGGGCGACCCTGTGCCTATTCAGATGGTCCCCTGATTTTACTCGCGACAAATCAAAATCGCTTTGGTACCCCCTCTGGGTTGAGCTCCCTAACCTGCCATACTTCTTGTACAACTTCGTATGGGACATCGTTTCTCCTATCGGCAAGCTGTTGGCCTCACGCGAGGACATTGGTGGTCTCATTTATGAAGGAGCAAGACACTTGTTCAACGCCCGGTGGCACCCTCAAATCTGTGTCGAGGCTGACCTCAGTATGCCACTCCCATCAAAGATCAAACTGGACTTGGGCGATGGGGAGGTATGGGAGCAAGACATCAGCTACAAAAACCTTCCCAACGCGTGCTTTCGCTGTGGCCTACAAGGTCACAGGATCAAAGATTGCCCTTTGAGACGAAAAAGCAAGCCAAATCAAGAAGCCCCCAAAAATGCTCAAGACAGCAATGGAGCATTGAATCACTCGACGAAAGTAGAGGAATTCAAGGGTCCCCGTAATCCAGAAGCTGATGCAGACGGGTTCATCGAAGTCAGAAGAAGAAGGAAAAGAAGCCCTAGGGCAACCTCTGAGCGAAACAACAAGTCTGTTTCCCCCTCCAGCAACTTGTATTGCAATCTGGAAAAGGAAATCAATGAGTTTGACTACCCAGATGGGAATCAACTTGAGGAGGACACCGATGTCAAAGGCCTGGAGATCCCTGACAGTAAAGAAACCTTGC
This sequence comes from Ceratopteris richardii, assembly GCA_020310875.1. NCBI lineage: Eukaryota > Viridiplantae > Streptophyta > Polypodiopsida > Polypodiales > Pteridaceae > Ceratopteris > Ceratopteris richardii. The sequence continues at coordinate 101,350,436 of CM035442.1, read as the reverse complement.
AGGAGGGTTACACTACAAGCAAAGAAGACGGCTTTACTACCAGCAACGAAGATAACTTGGATAGTGAAAGCTCCATCATCGGATCGACTATTCCGGAAACGGAGCTGAAAACGGTGTCCTGTTCTTCCCAGCAGGAGGCATCCCGCAAAGGAAAACAACCTATGGAGCTACCGTGGAAAAGCCCCCGCAAGAACCTATTGCTAACTCGGGATCCGATCCGAGCGAAAAAGAAAGATGAAGCCAAGAGAAGAAAGGACAAAGCTCCCTCCCACAAAGAGGGATCAATACAAAAATGATTGTCATCTCGCTAAATGCTAGAGGGCTAACCGACCCCTCAAGAGCGACCATCATTGGGCAATGGCTTCGCGACATTAGCCTAAACCCAGACTTTATATGTATTCAAGAGATTAAAATTGACGGAGAAGACCTCCAGAAACGGCTCAGACAGGTCTCCTCGGCCCATGTGTGGATCCCAACGAAGCACCAGCGGGGGTCTGGAGGAACGGTTATCGGTGTTAAACAACTCTGGTTTGAAAAGCTTGAGAACTCCACTGAAGATGTAAGTCACCGTTGGATTGCTGTTTCTTTTGGTGCTCCTCTCTGTGTTACTATGGTTTCTCTGTACGCCCCTAACGGGGATTTGGAGAGACTGAACACTTGGGCCTCCTTAGACTCGCTTCCCCACAACGTACTTATATGTGGAGACTTCAACATGGTGGAGGACCCTACGGACAGATGGATGGGCAAGGGCAGGGTCATCGACAGTCGGGAGAAAGAAACGTGGGACATGACCAAACTTCACTTGGATTTGGTTGAATTCAAAGACTCGAATGGCTTTTCTTGGTCGAATCTCCAAGCGGGCGAGGACCTGAGGAAAGCTAGACTCGATAGATGCTACATCTCTCAGAGTTTTACTCATCAGTGGGACCACCCTACCATCAAGCAACGCACTGACCTCACTATCTCTGATCACTACCCGATCGTTATCACTTTTCAACCTTCCAACAAGATCCGCAAGGCTCCGTGGTTCCATGCCAACGCAACCACCTTCTCTCTCCCCTCCGTCCATCAAGAAATTGCCGATGTGTGGAAGATGGCGTTCGCTTCTGGCTTGGCCCCAGCCAAGTGCTGGAGAAGTGCGGTCGACAAGTCTCGTAAGATCATGATCAGAACTAAGAAGATGCTCGAGACAGTGCGGCGGGCTCGTAGGGAAGCTCTTTACCACAGACTCTGGCGGCTCGAGGAGGAAGTGAACAAAGGAAAACACCAAGCCCAGAAAGGTCTCCGAAAAATCAGAGCGGTGTTGAGATACGAGGAAGAAATACAAAGGAAAAACTTGCAAATTTTCTTCAAGGAGTGGTGGGCTGGCAAAGCCGATAAACCCACCAAAGAGATGTGCCGCATCCTTAAAAGGAAACACAACAGAGAATCGATCCCCCTACTGCTAGATCCACATGGCAATGTATGCAATTCGGAAGAAGATAATTTTGGCATCATCGAAGGGCACTTCACGAGACTCCTGGGAACTTCGAACCCCCTCTCCCACCATAGAAGGGACTGTATGGCTGCCATTTCTAGGGTTTCCCCCCGGAGGATACCACCCAACCTCCACTCCCTGCTTCATGCCCCTATCTCTGAATCAGAAATCATTGAGGTCATTGATGCCCTCCCTCTCGGTAAAAGCCCGGGACCCGACGGACTCACTAACGAGTTCTTTAAATCCTTCAAGCTGGTGGTTGCCACCCCTCTTCGGATGGTTTGGCAAGAAGCGCTAAAGTTTGGTGCTCTTCCTTCTTGTCTAAATAATGGAATTATCAAGTTGATACACAAGAAGGGGGAAAAGAATAGAATCGAGAACTGGCGGCCTATTACGATGCTCCAAACAGGATACAAGATCATCGCCAAAGTCATTGCCGCAACAGAATCTCATGCCACCTGAGATCTTGGCTTAGTGAGGACCAAAAAGGTTTCATCAAAGGCAGGTCTATCCTGGAAACCATTATGGATATTTGGGAAGGTATTCAATTTGCAAATGAGTCTAATCAAGATGTGGTTTTCCTCAAGATCGACTTTGACAAAGCCTACGATAGGCTAGAATGGGACTATATTCTGCAGTCGCTCCAAGATCTCGGATGTAGTCAGAAATTCACCAAGATGATCGCGACCCTTCTCGGAAACGCAACGACCCAAATTAACGTTAACGGCAAACTTTCGAAGGCGATCCATCTTAGAAGATCTATTAGACAAGGGTGCCCTCTGGCCCCCCTTCTTTTTGCCATCGCCACTGAGGGGCTGAGCAGACTTGTGGCTCATCATGTGGAGACTGGCAATATCAAAGGCCTCCGGCTGCCTCACGACCACAGTCAAATCATCATGAGACTATTTGCCGATGATATGAACGCGTTCGTTCACAATGAGAATACCAGCCTGGAGACTTTCTGGAGGTGTCTTGCTACCTTTTGTGAAGCCTCTGGATCCAAAATCAACCACTCTAAGACCGCCTTTAGGGCTATTGTGGGACATCATCCTGGCCTTCTCATTGATCATGGCTGTCAAATCATTCCGCAGGGCCAAATCTTTCGACTTCTTGGAATCCCCTTGGGGTTTGGCGTCTCTATGGAGCAGAGATGGAACTGGGTGTTGGCCAAACTCGAAAACAAGCTTAACTATTGGAAAGGTATGCAAATCAATCTCGCTGGGCGTGCGATGGTTATCAACACGTTCCTCCTCTCTTCTACCATCTATTTCCTTTCTTGTTGGAGACCGAATGAGCAAGGCCTGTCCAAACTGAATAGTATTTGTAGAAACTTTCTTTGGACGGGCGATCATAACAGAAGGGGGGTGCCTAAAATCAAATGGGCCATCTGCACTAGCCCTAGAGATAGCGGGGGGCTTGGCATCCTGGACATTGGGTGTATGGCTAACAAACTGGCAGCCAAATGGATGATTAAGGCTTGGTGCAATAGGGAGGCCTCGTGGGCCAAGCTGATCTTCAGAAACAAGAATGAGTTGGCTCTCATGGGGCTCCCAAACTGGAAGAATCTTGACATCATGACCCTGCTATTCTCCCCGATCCCCGTCTTCCCGAAAGGCTCCAATCTTGTGTGCTCCCTTTGGAAGGGCTGGAATAAAGTCAAAAGCTTCAAAAGAATTAGTGAGGACTGGAAATGGGCGGCCGGAATCAGACAAAACGACTCTATCTGGTTTCCGATACATGGCATCCGGAGTGTGGAGTCGTGGAACATTCAAAATGCCAAGAGGTTATGGAACAAAGGATTCAAAAAATGGAAACACCTCTGGAAACATGACACCAACAGCTGGATCAACTTCGAGGATATTGACCCTTGCATAAACATCTCCTACGAAGAATGGAACACATTGCAAAGCCGATGCCTCGCATGGGATCGTCACAAGACTCGCCTTCTCATGGGACACGACACACCGAACTCGCTTGGTCTCAAATGGCACAATGGAAATAGCCTACTCAAAATCCCGAACATCAAAGAAACGGCTGACCACCAGATCAGCCTCAACAAGAAGTGGTGCCTGTCTTGGACGCGGCTTCGGTGGGACATGAAATTCATGGGTATCTGGCACCCACTTATAGAGATTAAGAAGTCTGTCCTCTTATGGCAAATTCTTCATCGAGGAATTTGGACCAACCATAAGGCTAGCAAACTTTGTGGGATTCCTCCTTGGTGCAAACGCTGCCACCGGGCTATCGAAGATGTCCCACACATCTTCCTTACTTGCCCCAACTCCTACAGAATCTGGCAGACGGTTGGAATGAAAATCAGACTTCAAAAACAGCTTAGTTGGAAACAAGTCCTTTTGGGAGAAGCGATCGGCTGCTCTGCGACACTCTGGAACGCCATTAGAGGGGAAGTCTTGTGGAAAATCTGGCGGGAGAGGTGTGCTCTCTACTTCGGCGATCCCCCCAGGGAGTGGTCGATTGAGAAATCACTATTCCTCCTTGGCAAAAGGATTGTTAACAGTAAGAAATCCCCCCCCTTCAGGCACCATCAAGTCCTCCTTTTGATCAACAACAAGCTCAAACCCAAGTGGGCCCCGCATGAGGGCGATGAGAGGGTGATTAACCTTCTCTGTAATGCAACCTAGGATTCATTCAAGCTTCCCCTGCTTTGTGGGATTTGGGGGGTCCCGTGGGCACTAGTCCCCTTCTATTGTACCTTTGTTTCTTAATTTAATTCAAGTCCGGGAGAGTAGGCTATTGCCGAACTTCCTTTATAGAAAAAAATGAGAAAATGAACAATGGTTGGATTTTTTGAAAATCCTTATTCTGGAGAAGTTTGACTTTTAACTAATTTTTTTCATCAATTTTACTTGACGTAGAGTTCCCTTGGGTCTTTTTCTACCCAAACCGCGTACTATTGTGAAAAATCGTTATTTCAGAAACACCAAATCAGGTTTAATAATGAGAAAATTTGTGTCGCTCAAACTTACTCATGAATGTACTCAATGACTCAATTCAATATGCTTTTGACTTTCCCCCCTAAAAAGTTGGGGTCCATATAACAAATTGGAAAATTGGGGTCCATCTAACAAATTTGAGATGTGAATCATGAAGGAAATTTTTAAGTTCGTACTGAAAAGAATATTTTATAGTATACCCTACAAATTCATTTGAGTGAATAGAACTTGAAATATTAAAGTTATTTGTGTTATTTTGAAAACAAGAAACAATTTCATTTTAGAACCTTAAAATATTCTTCAATAATGTTCAATTTTTTTTTAAATAAAAGGGAGTTGGGCTATGCCTACTCTCCCTGAATTTAATTAAATAAAAGAAGAATACAAGTGAACAGGACTAGTGCCCTCGAGACCCCCCAAGTCCCACAATGCCGGGGCAACACAAACATGTCAGGAAGTCGAATCTTCAAGGTAGATCTTACTAGCTTACATGGAGTTATAGAGGAGGTTGATAAACCTCACATCCCCATCATGTAGAGCCCACTTGGTTTTAAGCTTATTGTTGACATACTGAAGCTCTTTGTGATGTCTGAAGGGGGGGGGGGGGGGGTTTCTTACAGTTAGCAATTCTTTTGCCAAGAAGGAATAGGGACTTCTCGATCGACCACTCCTTGGGGGTATTGCCAAAGTTGTGAGCGCATCGTTCCCACCAAATATTCCAAAGGATCTCTCCCCTAATCGCATTCCACAACGCCGCAGAGCAACCAATTGCTTCACCAATGAGGGCGTGCTTCCAATTGATTTGTTCTCTGAGCCCCAAAGAACGACCAAGGACCCTCTATAGCCTAAAGGATTTGGGGCAAGCAAAGAACAGGTGACCAATATCCTCTTTGCTACTGCAACATTGCTTGCACCAGGGCGGAACACCACAAATCTTGTTAGCTTTTGCATTGGTCCATATTCGACGGTGTAAAATTTGCCATAGGAGGACCAACTTTTTGTTTTCAATGAGAGGGTGCCAGATAGACATAAATTTCATATCCCATCGAAGTCGCGTCTAGTTGAGACACCATTTCTTGTTGAGAGTGATGTGAATGTTGTGAGCTTTGACACATGGAAGCTTGGAGAAGCCATTGCCATTATGCCATTTAAGGCCCAAAAAGTCCGGAGCATCCTTTCCCCTAAGTAGTCGGATTTTAGAGCGGTCCCAAGCATGGCGTCTACTCAATAGAATATTCCATTCCTCATATGTGACCGCAGCACTAGGGTCAAGATCCTCAAATTCCACCCATCTATTCGTATCCTGTTTCGAGAGGTGCTTCCATTGTTTGAATCCCTTATTCTAGAGTCTCTTGGCACTTAGGAAATTCCAAGGCTCCACGTTTCTCATGCCTTGGATCGGGAACCAAATAGAGTCATTTTGTCTCATACCTACAGCCCGCTTCCAAACTTCACTGATTCTGATGTGAGGTTTGAAACTGGTCCAACTCTTCCAGAAAGATCTTATCAAGATTGATCCTTTGGGTGAGACCGAAAATGGAGAGAATAAAAGGGTGTGGATGTCGAGGTTTTTCCATCCAAGGTAGCCCACCAGAGTGATTGCGTTCGTGTTTCTAAAAATTTATGTGGCCCAAGAGGAATATGTGTTGCACTAGGCCTTAATCATCCACTTTGCTACAAATTTATTGGCCATACTGCCAATGTCCACAATACCCGGACCTCCACTCTCCTTTTGGCTACAAATGGACCATTTGATTTTAGGCACCCCCCTCCTGTTATGGTCCCCAGTCCAGAGAAAGTTCCTACAAATACTTTGAACTCTATAGTCATTTTTTTCCCTCTTAAGGGATTTTTTCCCCGTTGGTTGTATATATTACTATAACTCTAATGAGTTGCCTATCTTTGTACATTCACTTGGTAACACATTATGTGTTGTGTTTTTCTCCAAGATTTTTCTTCTTCCTTGTGTTGTTCATGTGCTTGTTCAGACCTTGATTTACAATAGATGGCTCATTCAACAATACCAAGATTGATGTTAGAATCAAGAAATGACAGGTGGGAGATGGTTTAACCACACCCTAAGAGGGAAGATTAGAAACTAATCATCAACCATGGATTTTGGGGAAAGTGTTTAGCCCATTGTATTGCTAGCCGATAGATAGATCATGAGTTTTAATTTCCCTTGGATACAAAAAGTGGTATGAGAGCCTAGGAAGTAGGTTTGGGCAAGGTGGATAGATTTAATAAGGCTCATGGTCACCCAATGGGTTTTGGAAAGGGATCTTGGGCACTTTGTATATGAAAGGATACAAATTTCATGTTTCGCTTTGAAAAATTAGTCCAATAGAGATTGGAGTGTATCTGCCAATCCAATATGCAAGGTAGTTGATGGAAATCTCTTGGAACAAGGTTTCCAATGGAATGACTACATTGAGGCTTCAAGATACATAGCATGGGTGAGAAGGAGGTTCAAGATACTCAAGTAGAGAATAAGGGTTCAAGACACCAAAGTTGCAAACAAGAATGTTCAAGACACCAAGGTTTAGAACAAGGATTCAACACACCAAGGTTGAGAAGAAAAAGTTTCAATAGATTGTGAAAAATTCTAAAAACACCAAATCAGGTTTAATAATGAGAAAATTTGTGTCGCTCAAGCTTACTTCCTGGTAACGCCTTCATAAATACATCTTTAAATTCATTGACCAAAGCATAAATACTCATGAATGTACTGGTGATTTACTTCAATATGCTTTTGATTGGGATGAAGGATTTGACTTTCCCCCTAAAAAATTGGGGTCCATGTAACAAATTTGAGATGTTAATCATGAAGAAATTTTTTAATTTCGTACTAAAAAGAATATTTTATAATAGATCTTCTAGTATACCCTACAACTTCACTTGAGTGAATAGACGTTGAAATATCAAAGTTATTTGTATAATTTTGAAAACAATAAACAATTTCAATTGAGAACCTTAAAATATTCTTCAATAATTTTGAATTTTGAATTGTTGGATTATGCACGAGTTTGCTAACTTGAGATATCAATGTATGAATATTTTACTCTAATAGTACACAAATATATAAGTCATCCAATCATTTCATATACAAATTAATCCCATGAAAGATATCATCAATATTTTCTCGTAACTTCAAATCTAATCCCACATTTATATTGGCTAGATTGGAATATTCCATATTGAATATATTTCAAGAAAATTGTGAATATATTTTGATGTGATCACGGTTTTCTTAGAGTAGGGCACATAAATAAAAATTATCGAGGACTTGACGAATATGTTTTGTTAACATCATAATGATGTGATCAAAATTTTCTTAGACTAGAAAACAAATGATAATTAAGAAGTCTCCTATTTAATGTAGGGCATATTTTTCTCATAAATTTATTACATGCCTTTTTTTGCATCAAGTCTTGTAAGAAGGATACCATCCATATAGACAATCATGATAATTTTGAATTTTCTAATTTTGGTTTATATAAGATAAAAGTTTTAATATTTTGGGGAAGAAAATAGCCCATAAAATTGTAGGAATCCTTTGTTAGTATATGATCAATGTCTACCCCTCATGATTGTATGCACATTTTGTAAGGCCCCCATTATGAGGAGAAGCCAAGCGTGCATTACCCAATTGATGGGAATCCCAACTTGCATGTTGGATGAAGGTCATATTGGTCCACGTAAGGTATTGTAAGGAAAGGGAGTTACCAGGGTCCCCAATTGTGGGGTCGGGGGCAACGGTGAGTAGCCCTAGCTAGGGGGTCCAAGGGGACCAGTGGGCCCCCTAGCAAGGGGTCCTAGGGGGCCAACGGACCCCCTAATGGGGGTCCGTGGGCAGTGCCCCCGGCACTACGGTAAAGGGAATATTCCATGGAATATTCCCTGTCAAAGTCAGAAATCATTTATATTTGTTAGGTCGATTCAACCGGCCTAAGCCATGTGTGACAATTACCTGGGCAGTGGCTACCCACACTCTACGCCCATGTATAGCAGTCCACAGAAGGCCACCCAAGAGGGCCAGCGGGCCCCCTAATGGGGGTCCGGGGGTAGTGCCCCCGACATGACAGCAAAGGGAATATTCCCTTTTCGGAGTTTAGAAATCATTTATATTTGTTAGGTGGCTTCAACCGGCCTAAGCCGTGTATGGAAATTATGCGGGCAGTTGCCGCCCACGGTCTACCACCCATGTATAGCAGTCCACGGAAGGCCACCCATGATCCTATATATACATGACTTCTGCACTACTTGAGACATCCAGTTGAGCCAGCATACCTCTACCTTGTATCTCTCTATCTAGAGTTGTCTAGATCACCATTTAAGCTCACAGGTGGACAACACCATCATCTTTCTACCTTGAGAGCACACGGGTGGACAACACCATCATCTTTGTACTTGTTGTTAGTAGAAAATTGTTGAGATTCTCCTATATCTGTTATCTTCTCTACTACTGCTCCTGTGTTATATTGTGCAACTATTGTCTTACATGGTATCAGAGCCGTAAGGTTCGAATAGCTGAGAAGTATCACTATTTTAGCCTACTAGCAGACTAGAATATCAATAGATTATTTGAGTGATTACATGATGGCTTCATCGTCGAACACTAGTCTTGATGTTTCAGCTAATGTTAATGCTGCACCTATTTGAATTTGCCTACCTGCATTCACTGAAGGGAAGCTGGATGGAACCAATTATACACTCTAGAAGTTCAAAATTTCTGCAATTTTGGACTCCTATGAATTACTTGACACTTTCATGGGGCCAATGGGATTGGATCTAGAGCCTATACCAGTTGAAGATCTAGCAAATTCAAGATTGATGATTCAGCCAGATCCAGATCTTCTACAAGCTTGGAAGAGGTAGAATGCTGATGCATTATGTGCAATTGTCACTAGTGTAAGTGATTGTGCTTACTTTAGTGCAACATACTACTAAAGCACATGAGGCTTGGGGCATATTGCCTCGTCAATATGAGACCAAGATTCACACTAGGATATAGAATTTAGAAAATAATTGGCAAATGAAAAGCATTCTCATTCTGAAAAGGCTGAAGATTTTATCAAACGAATAAAACATCTTCAAGATCAATTGGCTGCATTTGGTGTTGTTATAACACCAGAAGAGCTGGCTCCAAGATGTGTATGTGTTCTTCCAGCAAAGTATGATGGATTAGTAACAACCCTTATCACTCAGGTAGGACCAACTCCCCTTACATTTGAAGAGTTTTGTGCTATGCTTTTAGAAGAAGAGATGTTGTTGAAGAATCGGCAAAGTACAAGTGATGCTGCATTCTCAGCAAATGCAAAAGGTAAAGGCTCTTTTGATGGATCAAAGAAGAAGCCAAAGAAGAAAAAGTTCACAAGAAGTTGCTCCTATTGTGAAAAGAAAGGTCACACCATCAAGAATTGCAAAAAGAAGCAAGCTGATGAATGGAATGGGACTGTAAAATCATCATGGAAGGACAAAGAGTCTGCAAACAACACAAAGCTGGAACTATGGGTAGCTATTGAAGAGGTATGCTCATCTGGTCAAGCTGGTGTTGACGAACCATGGATTTTAGATAGTGGAGCTTCTGGCCATATGACCAGTAAAAAGGATTGGTATAGTTCCCTAGTGCCTCCGCGGGAATCCATCAATATAGTGGTGGGAAATGACTCCAAGTGTCCAGCGGAAGGAACTGTAACCATCTCTTTTATCACTTCTCCAAGTGTTGAGAAAATGTTATCTGATGTTCTCTATGTACCTGCACTTAAAAGAAATTTGTTGTCAATTTCTGCAATAACAGATCGTGGACTCGAAGTTCACTTCAATAAGAGTGGTGCAGAAATCATGGATTCATCAGGGAATGTTGTAGGTAAAGGCATACAACGAGATAACTTGTATGAATTAAGTGCCTTAACTACTACAAAAGATAAAGATGTAAGCAAGTTATGGCACCAACGATTTCGGCATCTCGAATTCGTAGTTTTGAAGGAGATGCAAAGAATAGGGATAGTTGCTCATTTGCTTGCATTTTCAGAGTTGCAGGAACCTTGTGAAGCTTGTATGATGGGCAAGCAACAACAAAAGGCATTTCCAAGAGAGACCAGCAATCGATCTCAAGCTCCTCTAGAGTTGGTACATGCTAATCTCTGCAGTAAAATGTCTACACCTACTTTAGGAGGATCTTTCTACTTTTTGCTGTTAGTCAACGATTATAGTAGAAAGATGTGGGTTTATTTCATTTGAGAGAAGGCTGATGCTTTTGAAAATTTTAAAATGTGGCATAAGTATGTGGAAACTAAATAAGGAAGGAAACTGAAGAAATTCAGAATAGATTGGGGAGGTGAATTCTTCTCAATAGAATTCAATAATTATTGTAAGGAGCATGGTGTGAAAAGGAAACTTACCACAGCTCATACACCTCAACAAAATGGCATTGTTGAGTGTAGGAATAGGATAGTAGTTGAAATGGCTTGTTGTATGTTAAAGGCTCAGAACATGCTTGATTCATTCTGGGCAGAAGCAATCAATACAACAGTCTACATCCTTAATCGAAGCTACACAAAAGCAGTGAAGGGGATGACTCCTCAAGAAGCATATTCTGGTAAAAGACCTTCAGTTTTGCATTTCAGAATTTTTGGCTGTTTCTGTTATGCACATATTCCTGATTCAACAAGATCAAAGTTGGATTCAAAAAGCAAAAAGTGTGTCTTCCTAGGATATAGTGAAGAGTCTAAAGCATATAGGTTGTGGGATCCTAAGGCAAGGAAGATTTTTGTCAGCCGAGATGTGGTGTTTGATGAACGACCACACTTAGTAGAAGATAAAGTTAAATCTACTATCTCAACAAATGAAGAAATATCTCACCTTATGCCTATCAAAAGACAGGTTAAAGTTGAGGAGGAGGAAACATCTAATGGAGAAATTTCCTCAATAAAAAGCCAATCAGTTGTAGCTGCACAGCATAAGCCACTACCAAGATGGTTGGCACAACATCTCTTTGATGATCAAAATCCACATGTAGATGTACCAGAATCATCCTCCTATGGATTACGAAGATCAAAGAGAATAGAGGAGCAAAGAAGACCTCAGAACACATTGTTAACATGGCTCTAATGGTAGATATCATGGGCTCAATAAAGGAACATGCCACCATTCAAGAAGCCCTTGATGATTGAGGTTGGAGAGCAGCAATGCAGTGTGAGTATGATAGATAGTATACTAAAAAATGACACATGGGATCTAGTTGACTTGCCACCAAAGAAGAAGGTAATAGGTACTAAATGGATTTGGAAAGCTAAGTATAAAGCAGATGGAACATTAGAAAAGTATAAGGCAAGATTAGTTGCACAGGGTTTTTCATAGATCGAAGGATTTGATTTTCAAGAAACTTTTGCACCAACAGCACGCATGACAACTATTTCGACGGTACTTGCAGTAGCTGCACAAAAGGCTTGGCCTATTTTCTAGATGGATGTCAAATCTGCATTTTTGAATGGTCACCTCAAGGAGGAGGTATATGTATCTCAGCCACCAAGTTTTGAGGTGCCCAATTCAAAAAATAAAGTTTGCAAGTTGAAGAAAGCTTTGTATGGACTTAAGCAAGCTCCACGGGCTTGGTACCAACGAATATATAATTTTTTCAAAAATATGGGTTTTGAAAGAAGTACTTCTGATGCTAACTTGTATGTAACAAAAAGGGATAGCAAGCTAGTTATTGTCATTGTATATGCAGATGATTTGATCATTACAGGAGAAAATCAGGAAGTCATCAATCAAACTCGGATCAGCTTGGGAATTGAGTTTGAAATGACGGACTTAGGTCTACTCCATTTTTGTCTAGGAATTGAAGTATGGCAAAGGAAGGATGGCATTTTCATCTCACAACAAAATTATGCCAAAGAAATTCTCAAGGCATTTGGAATGATGGATTGCAAACCAACTAGCACACCTATGGAGGTAAATCATAAGCTATCTATGGATGATAACATGCGAGATGTAGATGCTAAGAAGTATAGGAAGCTCGTTGGAAGTCTTATTTTTCTGTGCAACACTAGACCAAACATTTGCTATGCTGTTGGAGTGTTAAGAAGGTTTTCCAACAAACCTAAGGAGAGTCACTAGAATGCTGGAATGTGAATTCTAAGGTACATTGCAAGAACCTTGGATTTCGGTATTTTTTATACCATAGGTGATACACTTCAAGGATATTGTGATTCAGATTGGGATGGAGATTGTGATTCTAGAAAATTAGTTTTTGGATATTGTTTTTCACTTGGTTCAAGAATATTTTCTTGGGTAAGTAGGAAGCAACCAACTCTCGCACTCTCCTCCACTGAACCAGAGTACAAAGCAACTTGTTTTGCTTCTTGTGAGGCAGTCTGGTTAAGAAGAATTCTTGCAGATCTAGGCTTTCCATCAACTATGGCGACTGTACTCAAGTGTGATAATCAGAGTTGTATGGCTATTGTAAAGAACCTAGTATTTCATGCTCGCACCAAGCACATAGAAGTACAGTACCATTACATTCGTGAGCTAATTGAAGATGAAATTGTGGAGCTATAATATTGCCCAACAGAGGCGAATTGTGCTGACATATTCACTAAAGCACGTGGAAGAGAGCAGCTCAACAGGCATCTTCAACAGATGGGCATATGACCCCCATTATGAGGAGAAGCGAAGCGTGCATTACCCAATTGATGGGAATCCCAATTTGCATGTTGGATGAAGGTCATATTGGACCACGTAAGGTATTGTAAGGAAAGGGAGTTACTAGGGTCCCCAATTGTGGGGTCCAGGGTAGCGGTGAGCAGCCCCGACTGGGGCGTCCAAGGGGGCCAGTGGGCCCCTTGGTAGGGGTCCGAGGGCAGCGCCCCCGAGGTGACAGTAAAGGGAATATTCCATGGAATATTCCTTGTTGGACTCAAAAATCATTTATATTTGTTAGGTCGGTTCAACCAGCATAAGCCGTGTATGGAAATTATGCGGGCGGTGGCCACCCATGTATACCCGTCCACGGAAGGCCACCCATGATCCTATATATACATGACCTCTACACTACCTAAGACATCCAGTTGAGCCAGCATACCTCTACCTTGTATCTCCCTATCTAGAGTTGTCTAGATCGCCATTTAAGCTCTACCTTGAGAGCGCACGGGTGGACAATGCCATCATCTTTGTACTTGCTGTTAGTAGAAAATTGTTGAGATTCTCCTATATTTGTTATCTTCTCTGCTACTGCTCTTGTGTTATATTGCATAACTATTGTCTTACATCCTCTATTGTTATCTTCTCCTACAAAATGATCTAAAATTGTGTGGAGAAATATTACTTTTCTTAAAATACTCTCTAGGTTTGAACATGTGAATCATTTTTTCTTTATCTTCGACACCTCTCTGCATAGTCGATCTCTATTCTAAGTTTCTTGGAGTCATGTTGCAAGATTACGACCACCTAGTGCTAGAGAGATGACTCTCCTCCCAACCAAATGCCTCTATATATAGCTCTTTCCAGGGGACTGCCTGCTTGGGCAAGTGGATACTAACCATCCATGTGTCAGCCATGTAAGTGCATGTGCACCGTGTCCCAATTAACCACAAGTGGATGCTTCTAGAAGGTTCTAGAGATCTTTGGTCAAAACACTCTCCCCATGTGTCCCATGGGGGTTGAACCCAAGACCTCCTCCTTCACACCCATGAGACTTAGCCACTAGGCTAAGTGGATCACTTGTTCAGAAGAGTAAATGACCTTCTAGTAAGTCTAGACTCGAGATCTTTGGCCATACATACAGGTGACCAAACGGTGTCCGATTTTAGATCTATCTGAACCGGCCGAACCCCTAGATCATATACTTACTTTATTACACAGGTGCCCTATACTCATATCAAAAGTCAAGCCTTTTCCAACTTTATTTATCTTTATTTTCCCCCTATTTTGATCCATTTTTAATTCACTTTCTCTCTTTTGGTCTCCTCATATTCCCATGTTTTAGCCTTGCATGGATACTCCAACCTCTTTCCTAATTTTTTTCTCCACGTGCATTTTTAATAAAGAAGCCTCCCACCTCTTTTTCGATATAATCATTGCCTTTCCCCTCCTTTGAATCAAGTTGAAGCCTACATAGAGATGCTACCTCCTTTATTTCCTCCTCTCAAGTTTTGGATCTCCCCTTCCAACCTTAATCAAACCCTTTCTTGTCACTTACACTATTTAGTGCATGATAGTTTATGCTAGTTCTTGGTTTTCCTTACATACCAACTTCTCTTGAAGTGTTTTGCAATATCATGCCAAAGTTGCAAATTCATGATATGCATAATTTTTTTTTCATCTTCGTAAATGATCTTTAAGTCAGCTGGTTCCTCATTTCTTCTACCATTTACTTGTTGGCTTGTTGGTGAGCGAGGGACAAGTAATTGCAAAAGACTAAAAGAATTTATAAAAATTTCTTATAGACGGGTGATCTGAATAGGAGGGGGGTGCTTAAGATCAAATGGCAAATTTTCTCATTCCCAAGGATGTGGGCGGTGAGAGCATTGTGGATATGGTAGCTTTGGCACACAATTTTGTGGCCAAATGGATGGTCAAAGCCTGGGGTAATGACAATGCTTCATGGGCCAAGCTCATCTTCATTAATAGTGATGCCATCTCTCTTGTGGGGATCCTTGGATGACAAGAAATCAATCTTATCATGCTCTTGTTTTTGCCACTCTCGATTCTTCCAAATTGCTTTGATCTCACTCACTCCTTGTGGAAAGGTTGGAGCCAGATGAAACGCTTTTTTTCCATCCGTGATGATTGGAAGTGCGTTCTTGGCATTAAACAACATGAATTTATTTGGTTCCCTATTTTGGGTATCTCGAGATTCAAGAATGAGAAGTTCTAGAGAACCAAGAGACTCTTTGTATGTGGAAGCACCTCAAGAACCATGATAGAAGGCATTGGATCAGATTTCAAGACACTGATATGAATCGCAGGGACTTTGAAGACTAGTGACTTCTAAGGCACATAATCAATGTTTGAAATGAATCAAAGACCTCTCTCATGCTTGGTCACTATAATCCTCACCTCAAGGAT
Source organism: Ceratopteris richardii (assembly GCA_020310875.1). Classification (NCBI taxonomy): domain Eukaryota; kingdom Viridiplantae; phylum Streptophyta; class Polypodiopsida; order Polypodiales; family Pteridaceae; genus Ceratopteris; species Ceratopteris richardii. The sequence continues at coordinate 101,334,935 of CM035442.1, read as the reverse complement.
CTGAAGCGGCACAATGGAAGCAATGTGTAGCACATTCTATCTTTGTAACTGTCTCTTACTTGCTTATATCCGAGGGTAGATAAACATGTTATTCATAGTTCCATTTCAAGAAATGTCACAAATGGAGAAAGAAATAGGAGAAAAGATGGAAATAACGTTCCAAAAACAACAAAAATAGATAATCCGAGGGTAGATAAACGTGTTATTCATAGTTCCATTTCAAGAAATGTCACAAATGGAGAAAGAAATAGGAGAAAAGATGGAAATAACGTTCACATTTTTTTTTCGCTTCACCTTTCCAAAGGCAAAGAAAAAAGACTCCTTATGCAACGACTAAAATGTGTTCTATATCATTAAGGTTGCGGTTAACATTGTAGGAGTGGTAACCTACTAAAATACATTTTATACATAAAAATTTATTGGCTAAAAATTTCCATGCCTAAAACTGTATCAATAAAATAACTAGAGTCAACAAAAGAGTAGACTTTTGTATCAAGCTTAGCCAAAGGTAAAACAATAAGTGGATATGGAACTCATTTACATAGATGAAGAAAGTTAACTTACCCACCATGAAATTTTGACAGATGTCAATACTCAATATTCAAAATATAAAAGGAGGAACAAGACATTGATCACCTCTTCTTTTCATCTCAAGAGTCCTCTAGTTGAAGCAATTTGTAACGTGGAAAACTTGAAATTAAAGATCCATAGAACTTTCCATAGAAAGAACCATAACAATGTCGTGCTCCCCTTTGGAAAAAAAAAAGATCTACCGCAAAGAGGAAAATAGGTTTATCAGATTACATTGTATTCATCTTGAATGCTCTTTTTTCTTTTGTTACCTGATATAATTAAACCTTTTGTTAAAAAACAACATAAATTATTATTATATATATATAGTAATATATATATATATATATATATATATATATATATATATATATATATATATATATATATATATATATATATATATATATATATATATATATATATATATATATATATATGTATATATATATATATATATATATATATATATATATATATATATATATATATATATATATATATATGTATGTCTATATATATATATATATATATATATATATATATATATATATATATATATATATATAGACATACATATATATATATATATATATATATATATATATATATATATATATATATATATATATATATATATATATATATATATATATATATATATATATATACACACACACACACACCGTAAAATGTAATGCTCAATTTCGGTACAAAAATATCTAAATGAATAAAAAAATAATTAGCCTACATTATCTCAAGAGATCCAATGTTGCTTCCATTGGAGAATTCTCTCATAGATAGAACGCATAATCATATAGCATTTATCAAACATGCAAGTCCATTTTTTTCTTGAGTAAGAATTAACAGTTGGCGAATAGAAAACTCCAAAAATTCATACATTTTCACACCATGCCCATCAGCAACATTTTTTCTTTACCGTGTTTCTCATTATCAGTAGCCATTAAAGCGTTGCCCTCATCTAATAGTAAAGCCACAAATACGGTATAGCGTTGTCCTCATCTAATAATTCCATCTTTCCCATTATTAATACTGATTACTTATTTTATCATATCATCCAAAGTTTTTCCTCAAAAATCATAAAGCCTAGTAGAAACTTTATCCAAGTTAAATCATGTGTGTGCTTTTTATGTTCTCCTTCCCTTTATATCCCTCTCAAATAATAATCTCAAGAGTGTAGTTATTTTTAGAAACGTTATTGTTTGATAGAAGTTTTTTTTTTGTTTTTGTTTTATCCGTCATTGAAGCCAAAGACTTCCAATCTAAAATGGACGATCAAGATCATCACTTTTAGTAAGGATAGTCACCAATGTGTCCACCTTCATATGTCGTAGATTGCCATGCCACCTACCGTGTGTATGTGTGTGTGTGTGTGTGTGTGAGAGAGAGAGAGAGAGAGAGATTCATTGCCATTTTAGAGAGCTCATAGTGCCAAGAGGCACAACAGTGAGGGAGATTAAACAAAGTATGAACTTATTATGGCTGTGAATTGAGATTAAGAGCTGATCAAAGGATGAACTTGGAAGGAAGGAGGAACTTGGGGGAAGCAACTCATCCAAGTTGAAATCATTAATATCCATGTCCGTTCCCTTGCTAAGTAAATCATTGTTCGAACCCATGTTTATCGCTTCTAGTGAGTTTGAGAAGGCATCCATGTCTGTGGGTTCATTAACACCATGGGTTCCATCAGGATTGTGCATGGTGTGAGAAATTTCTGGTTGTTCAAAGAGCTGAGCAAAGGATGAACTCTCAAGGAAGGAGGAACTTGACGGAAGCAGCTCATCCAAGTTGAAATCATTGATATCCATGTCGGTTCCATGGCCAAGTAAATCATTGTTCGAGGCCTTCTCTGTCGCTTCTAGCGGACATGAAGAGACATCCATGTCCGTGGGTCCATTAATACCTTGGGTTCCATTAGGATCGTGCCTGATCTGCGTAATTACTAGTTGCTCAGAAAGCTGATTAGAGTAGGAGCTTGTAACGAAGGAGGAACTTGGTTGAAGCAGCTCATCCAAGGTGAAATCCTTGATATCCATGTCTGCTAATCCCTTGGTAAGTAAATCGTTGTTCGAGCCCATCCCCATCGCTTCTAGCAGCTTTAAAAAGTCATCCATCTCCGCGGGATCATCTATACCGTGGCCTCCATTAGGATCGTGCTTGATCTGAGTAGTTTCTGGTTGTTCACAGAGCTCATCAATGGCAGAACTTGGAAGAAAGCAGGAGTTCGGCTGAAGCAGTTCATCCAAGGTGAAAGCGTCATCGAAACTTGCACTCTTAATCTTAGGACTGGTTGCTCCAACGACTTCTTCCTCTCTAAATCCGTCAAGATTCCCGAGCTGGGCATCATTTTCATCGCCTTTATACTCACGCTTGCTCTGAATGCCCGACTCTTGTACTTTGCTGTTGGGATGATGATGATGATAGTTGTATTCGTGGTGGATCTGAATGCCGGACTCTTGTACTTTGTCGTTGTTGTTATTGTCACCGCTGGCGCTGCAGTAAGGATTTTCGATGGAGCAGAAAAGCATATCAGTCCTCTTGCACCGTGAATTTCTTACAACGAATTTAGGTCTTGTCTCTGCCGGAGGCTGATCGGATCCTATCCTTCCGTCTCGCGTCACATCAATGTTCAAATACGCATGAAACCGATTAGGAACCGCATTGGCTATGCAGACATCCTTTTTCGTTATCCTTCCATTGAGCGTGAACTCCTTCTTGCAAGCTGAACACTTGTATCGTGGTTGTGTGCACTTACCTTCTTGGCATTGTTGAAGTAACGAAATTTGGTGTTGTTTGAACCACAACGCAGACAGGTGGGATGACGAGAACGGAAGCCGGAAGTAGTGCCTTCCAGAGGCATCACCTCCATTTTTGCAAGAAGATGATCCCCACGCGTTGTACTCGAAGACTCTCTCGACTTTACAATCTCCGTCTCCGTCTGTCTGTGGTCGTTGGAGCGCTTGTTGCTGCGGCTGAAGTTGTATGCCCATTGATCACACAATGGAGTGGAAGTCAGTGAGCTGAGGCCACCCATTGATCACACAATGGAGTGGAAGTCAGTGAGCTGAGGCCAAGAGTGAGCAAGCGCGAACGCATATGCTACGTAGAGAAGTTTTTATAGTCAAGCTAAAAAGCAAAAGCGCGAAGAAAAGCAAAACGGGAACAAAATCAAAAGCAAAAGCAAAACCTAAAGCAAACCAAAAGCAAAAGCAACGGTTTTGTTTGCATATGTCAATCTCCGTTGCATGAGGTTCTCAACAGCAGACCTTTTCAAGCGATGGATTGAAGACAATCTATTTGCAGATGAAAGAAACAAATTATATTCTCATCGCGCAGATATATGTTTGAGCGCATCTTCAAATAGTTTATAGTTTAGAAGTTTTTTTTTTTGGAAAACACACACACACCCAATCTCATAAGCTAGAGGCACCCATCTTTGAGGAACTCATAGATACATGTCCAACCAAGAATTGAACTCAGGACTACTTTCTTAAGACTCAAGGCATCAAACCACTTGGTTAGCGAGCTTGGACTAGTTTGGAAGAGTATTGCACACACACACAAAGTTAGGCCACTCCATCTTCACTACTTCTTCTACCCCCACAAGAGAATTCCAAGGAATTAAAACAATATAAGCTATTTTTTCTTTACAAAACTTCCTCTTTTAGTCTATGATTTTGTTGTGTTCTTAGCAGAAAAGTTTCAAAGTTAATCCGATGCAATATATAAAAAGTGAGTAAATACGTCGATTTCAGGTCAGAATTATATTGATCATATAGATGAGAGATGGACTTGATCATATAGATAATGTCCCAAATTCTCATTGTCATGGTGACATCCTTTACACCATGGAGGGGCTCCACAAATTTTGTTGTCTTTTACATTGGTCCAAATTCCCTAGTGGAAGATTTGCCACATGAGAACTGATTTTTTTACCTTCATAAGGGGATGAAAAAAGGATTGGAACTTAAAATTCCACTAAAACTTGACCAACCCAGACACCATCTCCTATTAAGCATGACATGAAAGGCCACATTCTTCTTGAATCTCGGAATTTTTCCAAGTCTGTTGCGATTGAGCCATCTCACACCCTCAAGGTGAGGGGGGTCATGCCAAATAAGGAGGCGATTCCTCGAGCATTCCCAATGATTAAATTTGCTCTGCAATAGGAACCATTCTTCATAGTCCACTCTCCTAGCAAAGTCAATGTCCTCAAATCTAATCCGTTGTCATGTTTCTTGATTCTATAGGTGTTTCCACATATGAAAACCTTTGTTCCAAAGCTTCTTAGCTTTTTCGAGGTTGCAAAACTCAACGCCTTTGATGCCCTTGATAGGGAGCCAAATCAAATCATTTGTCTAGTACCGGCTGCCCATTTCCAATCTTCTTCATTGGTCTTGACATACTACTTCACCTTTTTCCAACTCTTCCATAGAGAGAAAACTAAGCTCGAGCCTCTAGGAGTCACATGATAGGTGGAGAACAAAAGAGTGAGAAGATCAAGACCCTTCCACCTTTGAAGGCCCACAAGCGTAAGAGTGATCTTGTTTCTAAAAATCATTTTGGCCCAAGGGGCATCCCTGTTGCTCCACACTTTAATTAAATATTTTTCAGCCAATTTATTAGCCATTCCTTCAATGTCTAGAATGCTCAAACTACCTTGATCTTTTTGGATTATGCAAGTAGTCCATTTAATTTTGGGGACAAACATTCTGTTAGGGTATCCTGTTCATATAATTTTTTTGAAAATTCTTTCCAATTTGACAATCTCTTGGTCCTTTGGTCTCCAACAAGAGAGGAAGTAAATAATCAAAGAAAGAAGGAACATGTTAACCACCATATTTTCTTTTTTATGATCCCAAAGTTCAACCGTACTTTCATTTTCCCTTTTGTGTAATAGCAAGTGCTTGTGTTCCCTCAAGAAAATCGATTCTATTCACTCTCGATTGCTCTTCTTGCAAAATAAGACACACAACCTCATCAAAAGTATACAAATTTAGATTAATTCCAACCAAGTGAAGTGTAGCAAATATTTGAAAAGGTTCTAGCAATCCTTTGATTAGTGTAGAAATGAGTGATGCATCTAGGATGATCTATCAATGTTTTCTAATTGCTCTTTCAAATCCTTGATGCATGCAACATAAACATCCATTGAATCATTTTTAGCCATACATACATCTTCATGTTTATTTCTCAAATAAGCTACACATGTTTTAGTATGGACGACATACAAAAAATTAAGTGTATTCTAAACTTGTCTTGAAGTACTGCATGATCGGATATGTGGAACAATATGCTGCTTCATAGGAAGGACAATCAATGCATGGAATTGAGCATCCTTTACATAGCATCTAAGTTTCTCACGTGCCCATGAAGAAGGCATAGTTATTGTACTTGTAGAAGATCCTAAATCTATGACAATAGGCTATGTAGTAGAAGAACCGTCGAATCACATGTCCCATAGTTGCTTTGCAATAAGAACATGCTTCATCATGTAAGAACACATTGGATAGTTAGTCCCATCAAGAGTATCTTTGGCTTGAAGCATGTCAAATAAGTCATTGTTGATTTCCATTGCACCAAAGAACTCAAAGTAGCAAGATATGAACTTCAACAAAGTTGAAATGCAAATTGAAATGCATCTCACAAACTATAACTCCAATGGAAATTTTGACTATATGAACGGCTTTGAAAGGGGGTGAAACTCCAACTCACTTGGTAGAAATTATCTTGAAGTGCTGATCTTTTTATTTCTATGCTCTAGAGCTAACTTATAGGTTAAAATTGCACATATCCATGTCGCAAGAAAAAGTTTTAGAAGGAGCTGAACTTGCACTGATAGCATTTTTGGGTATGTGAGTGAGTGATGAAGCATGAATAGAAGTAAATACAATAGCAAAGAAGGAGATTGAAGCACATAGACATGCGATGGTTGAAAGAGCTATCTATGGATAGATGATCAATAATATAAGAATGAATATATTGAGAGCTATAAGTGAATCCCTAAGTACAAGATCTCATGACTGACATGTATCCCTTATATAAAGTATATGAACCATCTAAAGAGTTGAGTATTACATGTCATTATAGAAAATTGGATGACTTTCAACCCTTTGAGCATTCAAGCTTCATCTATAAAATTGAGCACATCAAATGGGTATTTTGGAAAGAGTAGCAAGCAAAGAGGTATATAATTTTATTCATGGATTTTTTTGGTTATAGCCAAGTAAGTGATCACATGAGAAGACCAACAAAAGACTACCTTTTCTTATGAGTGAAGAATGTACGCATTCAAAGTAATTCCATCTAGATTGAAAAAAGACCTTGCTAGTTTGCAGAGATTGATGTGTCATGTCTTCAAGGAATTTCCTTGGAAATCCTTAGAAGTGTACAAAGCTAGCTAGTCTGTATATTCTACACAAAGATCCAAATACATCCATGTTTTGAAGAGTATTTTTTCTAAAAGTAGGTAGTATTGAGTCTCTCTTAATCCAAAAATTTATGTATTCATGGTTAAACAAGGAAACATTTTGGGACACTTTGTCTCCAAAAATGGTACCTTGATTGACGAAGAAAAATTCAAATGATAGTCACTCTAACTACACCAAGAATCACCAAAGTAGATAAAAAAAATTCTGGAGCAATATGGATACTATCACGTATTCATTCACATGCATGTGCCCTGTATGTTTTCATCACTAAATTTGAATGGATGAATAAGTGTGATGAAGTTTTTGAAGATGTTAAAGAAAAGATAGTGATTGCACCAAGTTTAGAAGTGAAAGATTGAAATACGATTGTCCACGTACAAATTGATGCATCCAATCACACCATAGAATGTATTTTAACACAACCAATAGATGGAGGAAAAGTAGTTTTTTCTGTTTCCTATGAGATTAGGTGACTCAACAACATATAATTTAATTTAGTGATGATTGAACAAGAAGTCTTAGGAATGATCAATACAATAAAACAGATTAGAAAATATTTTCTTGAAAATAAATTCATTTTTTTTGTTTTTCATCAAGCTTTTCTCTACTTAGTAAATAAACCCTACTTAGTAAATAAGCCTTGCAATAACACAAGATTAGTGCGTTGGTATCTCCTATTGATGGACTTTGACTTTGAAGTATTTTATTAAGAAAGGTAATGGGCCCATGAACACACAAATTATCTCTCTAAGTTGACAAATGGTCAGCTTCAACATGGAATCTTTTATAAGTTACTAGATTCCTACTTGTTTAATCTATAGATGATTCCAAAATAAATTGATCCTTATGTACCCATACTAACTTATGGTCCATTACGTTATTATCTTCCTATATAAAAGAAATTAATAAGAGAATCTAAAGATCATATTATTGCTACAATTATCAGTGATACAAAAGAGGAATTCTATCATGGTGTGTAAATGTCAATGAATGGAACTTAATTACACAAGACTATCACTCAATTTGGGATGGAATTTTCTCCAAACTAAAACTTTGCAAAACCTAAGACACTTAGGTGTATATTGACCACACATGGCCAAAGATGTTTATGAATATTATAGCATGTGTTATTTTTTCCAAAAGACCACTTGTAGAACATTCAATGTCATATTAGGTGGTTGTAGCATCAGAATGTAAGCCTATAGTAGATTATTTACAAGATTGGAGACTTGTAGAAGGTATTACAAAAAGAAGTCATGGAACGAGCTTCCTAATGGGAAAATCCTTTGTCTTCTTGGAATTTCGATGGGTTTTGATTTTCTATAGGTCACTAGTGGAAGTGGGTTCTTGCCAAGATTGATAATAAACTTACTTATTGGAAGGGAATGCAAATCAACCTTGCGGGACATGCCATGGTGATCAACACCTTCCTTCTTTCATCGATTATCTAGTTTTTGGCTTGTTGGAGGCTGAAAGACAAAGAGTTAGCGAAATTGGAAAGAGTTTGCAAAAATTTCCTTTGTATATGTGATCCAAACAAGAGAGGTGTGCCCAAAATCAAATGGGACATTTGTGCTAACCAGAAAGATTCTAGTGGTTTGGGTATTCTTGATGTGGGGGATTGGCAGATAAGATGGATGCCAAGTGGGTGATCAAAGCATGGTCCAATTCAAAAACTTCCTGGGAAAAACTATTTCTCTAAAACATATCTTCTCTTACACTTGTGATGGCTTCTTGGGTGGAAGGGGCATGATCTACTCAATTTTTATTTTTTTCCTTTTCCACTGACTCCCAGAGATTGTTAACTAGTTTTCTCCTTGTGGAAGAGTTAGAAAGAGATGAAACCATACATCATAGTCAATGAAGATTGGAAGTGGGAAGCTATGATTAGAAATAAAGACTCTATTTGGTTTTCTATTGCGGGAATCAAAGAAATTGACTCAGAGAGCCTCCAAAGGGCAAAGAAGTTAATGGAACAAAGGTTTTCATATGTGGAAACATCTTTGGAATCAAGAAAGAAGACATTGGTTTAGATTAGACCTTGCTAGGAGAGTTGATTGTGAAGATTGGTGCCTATTAAGACATAGAATCAATTCTTGGGGGAGTGCAAAGGCTTGCCTCCTTCTTGGACATAATAAAAATATCCACATATTGAAGGGTTAAGGTGGATCATTAATAACAAACTCGATAAGGTAATAAGTTTCAAGAAGCACTTGGACTTGCATATCGACACTGCCTATACCGATGATCACTCTCGACGTCGGTATAAACGTTGGAAAAGTCCACTTAAAGATATCGACGGTCAAGTGACCGTCATTATGACCGTTTAAAATGGATCATCGGGATGTCTCACGACCGTCGGTATAAGCACCAGTATAAGCGTCAGTATACCCGTCAGTATATGCATCGGTATAAGCATCGATAATTTACTGGAAATTACCGATGCCCATACCGACAGGTATACCGAGGCCGTGTTTTAAACATACCAGGAATGTGAGAGAAAAACTCAACATTTTGTGCGTGTTTTACGTAGAGTACTTCTTGCTTCTATCAAACTTGCGCACGCAAACCGAATTGTGACCTACATTGTCTTGTGCACACACACACACACAGATCTCTCTCTCTACACACACACACTCTGTTTAAATCTCACATCTTGGTAAGTGGTGCGTGTACTCTTAGCCTTTTTCTTTCTCTATGCTTTATGTTTTATAATTTCTCTTTTGATTTTGCCCAAGTCTTTTGGAGTCAATTCTTTGGAATTCAATGATAGATGACATACATTATGCTTTGACGAAAAAAATTGAAAAGAAGGACATACCTATAAGTGATTGTTTTATTCTCTATTGATATATATATATATATATATATATATATATATATATATATATATATATATATATAT